>CM066331.1:18478904-18968904 GCA_033807585.1 Hydrophis major
CAACTGGTGCATCTTTTTCTGTATACATCATCACCATATATCTAAAGCAACACTTGGATGATTCTAGGAGAGCCTTCCCCAGCCCTGGCCTTCTTCAAATGTATTGGACATTCTAGGAATTGCAGTCCCAATAAATCTGGAGAGCCTCAAAATAGTAGTTCGACACTGATAGAAATAGAAGCATAACGATAGGAATAGCACTTAGACTTATATGCTGCTTCACAATGCTTTACAGCCCTTTCTAAGTAGTTTACAGAGTCAGCATATTGGCCCCAATAATCTGGATCCTCATTTTACCAAGCTCAGAAGAATGGAAGGTTGAGTCAACCTTGAGCTGGTGAGACTCAAACTGCTGGTAGTTGGGGCCATCAGCAGAATTGGTCCGCAATACTGCATTTTAACACCTGCGCCACCACAACTCTTATATAATTCATAAAAGAATGGGAAACCCTGAGAATCAAATGCAATTTGTTCTATACAATGAAAACATAAACTCAAAACTAAGTAAGTTCAGCACAATTACTAAATTCAGATTAGACTCTGTACCAAAAAGTTACTGAACCAAGCTGGAAAATCCCTAATTTCGAGGCAGCCATAACTTCCTTTCTTAGTAATATTTGTTATTTGTTGCAGGTTGTCAAGATATTGCTGATGAATTTCGAGCCCAAGAGATTGATGGGCAGGCTCTTCTCTTATTAAAAGAGGATCATCTCATGAGTGCAATGAATATTAAGTTAGGACCTGCACTAAAAATCTGTGCACGGATCAACTCTCTGAAGGAATTGTAGTGGAAAACCAAGGTCTAAACCACAGTTTTAAATTGACTTGTAAAGTAATAAGCCAACATCTCAGTGTTTGATGCAATTATTACCGCTTTGCTTTGCTAAGCATTTTTTTTCCACATAAAAACTGTTGGGAGGAACATTTTTAATATGAACTTTCAAACTTTCCAGCTATTCAGGAAGCATAAGCTTTGCTGGTTTAAAATTTTAGTCAAAACCTGAGTGAGGTAGAATCAGTGGGAAGCTCTTAAGAAGTGTATGTAAAATGTTATGGGTGATGCTTATTCCAAAAAAGGCAATTACAAGAATTAAGCTTCTTTTGAATATATAACCTTGATTACAGTTTTACATTGTGTTTCTATACACGTTTTTCCTTTATAGAAAGCTTTTACAAATATGGATTAACAGAAGAGTCCACAGAGTCTGTGGAAGCATTGACTGGTAAAATGCTATGCATTTAATTGTGCTCATTGGATTTCAGTTAATCTTGAGCCTATGGTTTGAAGAGAACCTGTCGTTCACCTTCTCTTCTCTCTTAATGCTACAGCTCTCCCACCATGATACCATTTCCTTTAAGTAGTGTGGAAGCTTTTCTGTAAACATATGTCATATTTTGGGAATCCTGCAAACCTTCCACCGTTACCATAGAAATGTTGATCTTACAGGTCACATGTGCCCTCCTTGCCAGTTTAAGCAGAACCCCCATCAATATTTAGATTAGTCAATGGGAAGGCATGAATGGGTGGAGCTTCAGAGTGAGTATGATGCATGCAGTAGTATAGCTGCAGGGCATGGTTTCTAGTTAACAAAAGCACATACATTATCTCTTTGTATGATGCTATGTACTGAAGAGGGCATTATGTTACTGTCTTTTTGCCTTTGCTGCTGGTTAATGTAGACCAAAGGAGTTGACGCTTATCTGTCCAATCTCAAGAGTAGATCCATATGCTAGTGTGTTCTGATAGAATAATTTTTAAAGAAGCAAAATAGCGACTATGCTTTGTTTACATCTGTCTTTTGTGTCTTCCTTCCTTCCTTCCTTCCTTCCTTCCTTCCTTCCTTCCTTCCTTCCTTCCTTCCTTCCTTCCTTCCTTCCTTCCTTCCTTCCTTCCTTGAATGCTGGTAGGGATGTTTTATGAGTTGACAGTTATTGGAAGAAGCACAGGTTGAAATTACGTTGGTTTCAGCTCTTAATGTTTTCTCACAACCCAGTGTTATCTGCAGAAACTGTCCATCACAGTGACGGGGATCCTAAATCAGTGGCTCCAAAGTATTATTAGCAAGTGGTCAGATGTTTGCCTTCGGCATCTGCTTAATATTTTGCACTATAAACCAAAAGATCTTGTTGCCATGATAGGGCTTGATCAGCCATGCACATCAATAATTTTTCTTGCGTAAGATAACACTTGAGAATCGTGACCTTTAGAGTAGAAAAGAAATTCCTTGTAGCAGATTTCTTCCAATTCAAAACTCCCCAGGGAAGTACAGTTCCTGTCAGCCTAGCTAGGATGACCAGGTTAGGGGAAGCCTCCATGTAATTGAATGTAAATCTTCCATAAGGTCTCATAAGGTCTGTATTCATTTCCGACAAAGGTAGACTTTAGTATAATATAATTAATAGAGATTTGTTTCTTGGGAAGAACTTAAAGAAAGCTACTGTAGTTAATTCCTCAGTACTAGCAAAGATACCTGATTATGGTTATTCCACCGAAGGAATCTGGAAAAATAGATAAAGCGTGATTTTTCATTTATTTCCTTCCTGCCTATCGGTGGTCCTAAAATTGCAAAACTGGAAGATTCCCAAAATCAGTCTGGATGGGGAGCAAATAATCATTCTGCCCATGCGTGTTTCACTGACTGATAGAAGGTCAGTCATTAGGACTTACATGGGTATCATCCTGTATATGATAAGTGATAAATAGTATTCAAGATATAAATCTTATAAAAAAGTTTTTTTCTCTCTTTGATTAGAGAATTATTAGATAACAATGCTTATTACCTCGATTGATTGACAGTTATTTAGAGCTAGCAAGAGCACTTAAGACTGATGTGTTTTATTGATTTCATATCTGGTATTTTGGAGTGCTTTCTGAAGGATTCCTAGCTGTTTTTGTATTGACAGATGAATATTGAAGGTTATTTGAAGTTCAAAGCAATCCATTTCTGTATAAATTAAATGTCAGGTTTCTGGCAGTTACTGCTATTGTTGAAACCTGCCCATGGGAAAACAAATCAAAGATAGTATTTCATTGTTCTCCAATTGTCAACTTTTACTGTGATTACATTATTCATATAGAAAGACTTTTTTGTATCTATATAGCAAAAATCTGACAATTTGTTTTAGCCAAGCAAAGATTATGAGCAACAATTGGAAATAAAGATAGCTTTGTGAAGGGAATTTATGCCAAAGCAGAATTACAAATTTGGCCCCATTTGTTGAACTTCCAAACAAAAATAGCCACTTCGGTCCCATTCACTTTAAAGAATTTAAGGGTGGGGTCATCTAAAGGACTAAATTAAAGAATCCATGCATGCTGATTTATAAATCACTTTTAGCAAATGATTTCAATTTTACACAGTTAAATATCGGGTTGATTTAGTTTTGTGAATGAGTTGCCTTTCAACTTTTATATTTTAAATATCTAAATGTTCCAGCATTTTTTTCCATATTATGTAGTTGTCGGCAGAGCACAATGTCATATTCATAATAGTATGATAAGTATTATATATTTTAACCCAAATGCACACTTGACTTTCATCAGCTGCACAATGTTATAACCTAACAGTAATTTTCTAAAGAGGATTATGGTATTATTCTTATGTAGTCAATACTAGTATTGTTCCTCTGAAGAATGCAAATATGAAGAGAAGCACAAAGGATTCTATACATGAGGGGGAAAAAACAGATTTTGTTCTAGTTTAATCCCCCCAAAAAGAGTTTGTCAGGGCTATGATTGCTACAACTGCTGAAAGAACAATGAACCATTACTATTCAAGTGATTGGCATCTGGATAATTTGACAGACATGCTTTCTTCCTCTTGCATTAAGGAAGTGGTAAATGTTTTTATAAGATCAAACTGTCAGGCTACTGAGGATTCCGTGAGTAGCCCTCAACTTAAAACCATCAATGGCACTGATTTATGACCATTTTTCACAATTACGACTGTTGCAACATCCCCATGTTCATGTGATCATCAGATCCTTAGCAAGCGACATCAGTTTGTTACAGTTGTAATGTCCCGGGGTTATGCGATGGCCTTTTGCAACCTTCTGAAAAGCAAAATTAACAGGGAAGCCAGATTCACTTAATGGCCATGTTGCTAACTTAACAACTGTAGTGATTCACTTAAGAACTCTTGTCAAAAAAAAGATCATAACGTATGCCAAATCTAGCAATTAACAATTGTCTTGTTGAGCAACACAAATTTTGTGCTCAATTGTGGTCATAAGTCAAAAACTACCTGTATTTGTGTACAATCCTCTCCCCCCACCCCCTTGTCATCCATGGGGGTTGTGTTGTAGCTCGAAAAAAAAAGAAAAAAAAAACCCCAGCCCTGCTTTCCCCTGGATGCAGAGTTTAAGTCTTGGGTTAGTAAAAGGGCAGAATCTGCTGTTCTCTGTCTAGGCCAGAGTTCTCCAACCTTGGCAACTTTAAGACTTGTGGACTTCAACTCCCAGAAATCTCCAGCCAGCCTAGGCAGCCTCCTGCTTGGGAGGGAGTTGTCTTGAAGAAAGCTTTTGTGATTACCTGCGATTAGGATGGTTTCGTGTTTGCTTTTAGCATTTTTCATTAACATTTCATTTGGGTGGAGGCGGCTTAGAAATAATTGTGTTGAACTTCCCATGACTTGTCTGAACACAGTCAAACAGAGAGAGCACTTATTTGGAAGGTTATTAATTATTTTTAGATGTTTTGTCAAAAAAAAAAAAAAAAGCATTGCATGAGGGAATATTTTAGAAGATTTTTGTCTGGGGTCCCGCTGGGGGGAGGGAACTGGGCCGCATGAGCAGCAGGGCAGTTTGCTCAACTTGCACAAACAGCAGGTGAGCAAGCGCGCATGGGAGTGCCCATCGGCCCTCCACTTATGCAAGTTGAGTTGCACACGCGCATGCCGGCACACCACTCATGCAGCCCAATTCCCTTTCACAGCCCGTTAGTGGACCACGGGCCAGGAATTGGGGCCCCCTGCAATAAAATAAGTTCTGATTCCAATTGCTTCACTTTTTTTTGAACAAGATTGTGAAAACCAGTTTTTTAAGTGTACTTTCCTTGTAGAATGAAAAACCCCCTCTGTGTGTGAGTGTGTGTGTGTGTATTTACACATGTGTGTGTTTTTACACACACACACATATATATATATGTATGGTATTCAGTTTTGTTCGGGTATTTTCCCACGTCATTATAGATGTGCTTTTAAAGTTGTAGCAACGTTTCGGCAGAATCTCATCTGCCATCATCAGGCTTCTGTAGATGAGATGGCAGATGAGATTCTGCCGAAACGTTGCTACAACTTTAAAAGCACATCTATAATGACGTGGGAAAATACCTGAACAAAGCTGAACACCATACATGTAAGTACCCACGAAAACTTAAGAAAACGTGTGTGTGTGTGTGTATGTATATAAAACATCCTTTAGTATCTTCTTTGCAAATAAGCCTGATAAGAGTTAACTGCACAAAAATGCAAACCTTATACAACAGAAGGTAGTAAGACCTCAATTTAATGGACTGTGCCTATTACGGGTAGCCCTCAGACTTACAACAGTTCATTTAGTGACCTTTCAAAGTTATAACAGCATTGAAAGAAGTGACTGATGACCATTTTCACACTGAGCGACCGTTGAAGACTTCCCCATGGTCATGTGATCAAATTCAGATACTTGGCACAACTGGCTCATATTTATGATGTCCCATCATTTATGATGTGATCACAAGCAAAATCAATGGGGAAGCCAGATTTACTTAACAACCTTGCCACAAACTTAACTGCGGTGATTCACTTAACAACCGTGGCAAGGTAGGTCATAAACTGGTGGGGAAACTCACTTAGCGAATGTCTTGCTTATCAACACAAATTTTGGGGTCAGTTGTGATTGTAAGTCGAGGACTATCTGTATTTGGGAAGTGGCACATATCCATTCATGATCTTGCCTGCTGCTACGCATGAAGTCCATTAAATAGAAGTCTTATTACAGAGACTTGACTGTTTGTTCTTCCTAGAATATTTGTATGATAGTTTTCTTTTTGTAAAATTTCACAGCATTTCACAAGTTTCTTATTCTAAAATATTTAAGTACAGTATTTTTGTTTTCCTTACTAAATGTGTTACTATTTTGTGTCAATCGTGACAAGCTTGATAATGGTTGCGATCATGGAAAGAGGATCGGAGGAGGCACTTTCTTGTTATGGCCATGGAGGGTATAACAAGTAAAATAATACATGACTAACTACTTGCAATAAGGACAGGCCTTAAAAAGGTTTCATGTAAGACAGTTGTTTCTAAGCCTTGTCAGCTTGATGGTGTGTGGACTTCAACTCCCAGAATTCCTCAGCCAGCATGCTGTGTGGAGAATTCTGGGAATTGAAGTCCAGACATTTTCAATTGCCAGCATTGACCAACATGGATGTAAGAGTTCCATAAATTGTCCCCTACCTTTTAATACAATCTACTTCTGTGGTTTCAGCTAGTGACATAAGCTGTTTGAGAAATGGTAGTGAAAGCACTTAATTTGAGGAGGCAGAGAGGAGCCTGTGAACTTCTTCTCATCCCTTACAAACAATGATTTATCGAGTCAGGTTCATTATATCCTTATTTTGTTATCGAGGCCTAAGCTATTATCCAGCTTAATAAACGACTCAAGTGAACCTCTTAACTGGGCATCAGTATCTGGAATCTGGATGATTAAAGAAAGAAAGCAAAAAAAAATCAGTTATTATTTATATTAAGAGAAGTTTGATCTACATAACATTTGATAAATTTCATGCTTTTGGAGTACCTTTGTAATATATTTTTTTTCATAAGGATTCATTTGATAAATATTTAAACCACTTTGAAGATTGTCAGATTTATGAAGTTTATTAAGAACTGGGTCCTGCAAAAGAGGACAAGTTTAACTGACCTGTAACCTTAACTGTTTTTAAAAGTTTATTGTCTCTGATTTTGTAAAATTAGTATTTTATATTCCCTTTTCTCTGTTCATGAAACAAGAATATAGGGACCAACAAAATAGACAAAGTTAGTTTGTTGCAACGAAAGATATTTATATTCCCCCCTTGTACTGCACTGGTTTTTGAAAAGCTATTTAAGTACGTCAAGTTTGACTTCATTTGCTTCAAAGCTATTCTTGCCAATATGTTCTCACCATCTTTTTTGTTTGTTTGTTTTGGGGAATCACTCTTCCCTTTTCAGTACTGTGTTTACCTGAAAGGAAGATTTGCCTGATTTTAATTTTCCTCCTAAAACCAGAGTAAGTAATTGTGCTGTTCCCCCCCCCCCACACACAGAGAGAGAACTGTGGTTTAGTGGGTTTATTAATATTATTCTGAAACTCCCTTCACCAAAAACCCAGAACTGTCCCAATTAAGTCCAGCCACAAGCAGACCAATGCTAGTCCACAGAGCAATGGCCAATGAGACACTTGAAAATTTCCCAATCAAAATAAACCCACCAGACAAAATTAAAAACCACAATATGAGAGGGTTCATGAGGCAGGGAAAGTCCAGCATTCACAAGGCACAATCTAAGTCAAGGCACGTTGTCAATCCAAAGCGAGGCAAGAATCACAACGACCATAAAATACATAGCTGGGAAATGAACACATTGTCCCCAGCATCATTTCCATCTATCTGTTGTGCTAAATAGGCAGCTTCTGGTGCAACCCATCAAGAAGGACGAGGCGTCCTCCTCATGAGTAATGTAGCTGGCCTTCTCTGCTCCTGCCTTTTCTCTGCCCTACATGTTCTTGGGTCAGTTGCAGCAGGCAGTTCCTCTTCCTCATCACCGTCTGGCTCCATCTGCATGCTTTCTCCACCTGACGCCTCTGGGCTGTCCTGCTTCAGCTGTGTTTGAACCAAATCCTTCTCAGACCGTTGCGTGGAGCCATTAACCAGCTCCCCTCCATACATGCCTAGAACTGGTTCATCTTCCTCCAAGCTGACATTCGGAGAGATAACTGGGGAAGCATCTGGGGGAATCATCTTAATAATGTATAACCATTTCAGCCTTAGCAACTTCCACATGAAATCCAATTCAGGATATTTCCTCCTTTCAAATCTGTGAGTTTGACTTTTTGTACATGTGTGTCCATATATGTATGTATATATGTATGTACAGTAGTCGGAAGTCACACACCAGCAAAAGGCAAAAATAAATTGATATTCAATTAATAGCTGTAAATTAAGATTAATATTCTATGAAAGTACACTTATAAATTAAATTGATCCCCAATCTAACTAAACCAATTATTGTCATATATCCACACAAGCACACAGAAACAAAGATGCAAAAGCGTTTCCCTTCTTTTCCATCAAAAACAGCAAAAGGAAGTAATACAGGAGCTTCGGAGGGGATGTTCTGAATGACAAAAGCAGTATTGCTCCCTTGCGATGCCAGCCCGGTCATTTGTGGTTGTGTACACACCCAAACGGAGCATGCAATGCTGCAACCCTTTTCTCATTCGAAGAAAAGCAGTCAGGTCCTGTAATGCCACTGAGGCAGAAAATGGGGTGAGGCTATACATCCAGAAGTGGGGTGAGGGGAGCAGGGGGATGAAACATGCGTGACATCACCTAAATGCTGCAGCTTTAACATACTTGCATGAGATAGGAGGACACAGATATATAAGGACCACTTTCAATGGTGACACTAATTTTCTACAAATGCTACTGGATGAGCGAAAAGGAGAGCTACACTGGGAAATATGGGAAGACAAAGGTGGGGACCATGCTGGATGGATAGGAAGCAATATTATATCTGCCCAGGATGGGGAAAGCCAATTAAATTCAACTTGGCAAGCAATCAGCAATATGCAAGTTGATTAGCGTAGCTGACTAATTTCAAAGCAGCCCTTCAGGCCTCTGTCTCAGGGTTATCCAGTAGCCACTTTCTAATAGTATCTTCTATTCATAGTTAATTTAAGGTGAAATCTCTTCCCCCCCCCCCACACACACACACATACACTCCCCAGGGCCAAAAAAGCCCCATATTCAGAGTCACAATGTACAGGGGAAAACCTCTTTCCTATCAGGTAAATGCAGTATATGTAAAAACAAATAAAGAGGAAAAAATCTGTTAGGAATTAGTTAATCTGTGCGAATGAGGGAGAACTGAGGATATTTCCAAATAAACTAGTATGAGATTATAAAGATAACCTATCTCTCTATCATGGAGTATTTAGATTTTTGAATAAGTGTGGCACTAATTTGGGACTTGGACTTTTTTCCCAGTGTTGAGTTGTTGTTTTTAATTACAGCTTGTTCCAAATGAAGCTGAATCATTTTTAACTTAAAAGAAAAATGCCACACAACGAATGAGGTAAAGTTTAAGCTATATGTATCTTGTATGTATGTATGCAGATATACATACATACATGTATAGCATGTGGACAAATTTTAGATTCTCATATTTGTTATGGTCCGTAAATGTGGTGTAAAATTTATTTGTTCTTAATCTGTCTGTTGATAAACTGATTATATAACTGAAAAATCAAAGCACCTTATACTATTGCTGCTTCAATTTGCTTGTAATTGCACCTTTGTTATCAGCACACTTCTTTTTTATTGGACATTTTTATGTGGTAATATTGCTTTCTGTGAGATTACTGACAGTATCATTAAGTTGGTTTATATTTCAATTTTACATTAAAATTGTGAATACACAGCTTCAGAAATAAAAACTGACTTTGATTTGTCTCCTTTGTTTATTGGATTCTCTTTTTTTATATTTCAGAAATAAAATAGCAACCAAGTATGTTGTCCAGTATATGCTCTGCCTTAGGAACTTCAACAGTGAGCTCAAATAATTTACAATAATGCAGAATTTTAAAAGACTTGATAGATGTAAATATATTCATAGTATTTTTCTCCCCTAAAATTAATTTCTGTTGCTAAGCTATGTGATCACATGGTGTTATGCTCCACAGCTACATCACTTAATGACAATCCTGGTCCCAATTCTGTCATAACCAGGTGCTTACACTTAGATAAACAAATAGAGGCATCCCTATCAAATGTCCTTACCATGCAAGCATCCTACATAGCCATCAGTTTCCAATCCACCGTGGGAGGAAATGCATGTTAGGACTGTGATTCAGAGGTGGTATTCAGCAGGCTCTGACTAGTTCAGGAGAACCGATAGCGAAAATTTTGATTAGTTCGGGGAAGAGGCAAATACCACCTCTGACTGACCCCACCCTCATCAATTCTCTGCCTCCCGAGTCCCAGCTGATCGGCTGGGTCTGCTTTTGTTGCTCTTCATAGGAGAACAGAGCTGGAAAACAGGTTAGTGGGGTGGGGAGGGAATGAGATTTTGTAGTAACCTTCCCCCTGAAGTGAGGTAGGAATGGAGATTTTGCAGTATCCTTCCCCTGCCACGCCCACCAAGGCACTACGCCCACAGAAACTGGTAGTAAAAAAAATTTGAATCCCACCACTGGTGTGATTGCTGGCAACACACAGTGGCTAAAACAAGACTACATCATATCTATCAGCAATTTGTTGGGGGATGAAGTAGGCAGTAAAGGAATGTTTAAAATCAATATTGGTTAGATTCCCTGTGGAAGCTTCCACAGGAAAAATAAATATCTGCAAGTAGTCTTTGTTTAGTGACTGCCTCAGAACAGATGGTGATGGAAAATTAACTAAGAAAGCAATCCTTGTATTTACAACTTTCACAGGTGTGTAAAGCAAGGAAATCTGTAGTAAGATAATAAGCCTGCTTTGTTTAGTTAACTAATTGTGGGTCTCAATTGTGATTGCTAAATGGGGATCACCTATATTTTACAATGCTGAGTAAAAATGGACGATTCTTTAATGTAGCTTCTTAGTAGAAGTTCTAGTAACTAGGAGTTCCAGATGCACTAAGAGTTCTGTGACATTTGAGGGAAGTGTGAGTTGATTTGATAAAGTCATTGATTTGTTGGCTCAATCCCATTAGTTACAATAAAGATCACACTTGGCAAACTGCCATGTTGCACAAAAAAAATCTAGGCAATAATATTCCTGAGCCCTTATTTGTGTTTCCCCTCTCATACCAACAATTTCTTGATTCTATATGGAATTAAGATAAAATGCAATGACATGATCACCTGGTCTCAGTGGAGTTGTCTTTCTTAGAGATTAAGGCTGGAACATTCTAGAACAAAAAAAAATATGAATTCCTTCACTAAGCAAATGGTATCCCAAAAGTGTGTTTTTGTTTTTTTGAAGCCGTTTCGCTTCGCTTCTCATCCAAGAAGCTTGGTCACAGCTGAAGAAGCTTCTTGGGTGAGAAGCGAAACTTGTTCAAGAAAAAAAACTGAGAATATCGATTCCTGACCAAAATGTTATTGAAAAAAGAGGTGAATTACAGATGGTTGATCCCAGAAGGATTAATGTTTACATGGCAAGAACAGAGACATAGAATTGATTCAATTGAGAAAGCAGAAATATTCTAACAATGAATTCTTCGAAAGAAGAGAAATAGAAACAGAAAAAGAGATCATTTCAATGGAACTTCAAGAGGATCAAATGGGGAAGGGAAAAGAAGAAGGTGCAGTAGGTGGACAAGTGGTGACCAAAGAACAGCGGGAAGTACGATCTACGAGAGCTGTCAGACCCAAATACAAAATATAACCATAGAGGAAAAAAATTGATTTCTATGAATATAAATGGACTGAATTCATCTATTAAAAGAAGAAAAATTCTTCATAAATTAAAGAAGTTAAAATTTGACATAATCTGCTTACAAGAAGTGCATATTAAAAAATAATATCAACAATTATTGATAAGACCAAAATTGGGGAAAATTTTTACTTCTTTGACTCATTGTAAGAAAAGAGGAGTGGTTTTGTACATCAAAGAAACTATTCCAGCAAAACTGATTGATACTGATGAAGACGGAAGAGTATTAATGGTTGAAATAGTGGATAATAATACAAAAACACTCCTGGTTGCAATTTATGCCCCAAATGATAAACAAGAAGAATTTTATAAAAAAATACATATGCAAACAATGGGATTGGACTACTCTAACATAGTTATGAGGGGAGATCTCAATGGAATTGTAGATAATAAACTGGATTATACAGCGACAGCATCAAGACAAAATAGAAAGACTCTCCCCAAATCTTTTTTAAAATGATAGATGAATTAAATTTAAAATATATATGGAGAGAAAGAAATGCTAAAACTCAACAATATACTTTTTATTCAAATAGACATCATGGTCCAGAACAGATATGATTTGGATCTCAACAGAACTAATATCTAATATTCAAGAAATAAATATTGAAACAAGTACATGGGCAGACCATAATCCAATGACAATTAAATGGAAAGGACAAAAAAGAAGATCTAGATGGACATTAAATAATACTATTTTAAAGGAAAAAGACTTTACACAATGGATGGAAAAAGAATTGGCCTTCTTCTTTAGTGAAAATAAAAAAGAAGATACTTCAATACAGAATGTTTGGGACACAATGAAGGCATATGCGAGAGGATTAATAATAGACTATATAAAGAAAAAGAACATTAGGAAGAGGCAAACGATTAAAGTTCTAGAATATGACCATAAAAAACTGGAAAAAGAATTACAGAAAATGCCACAGAAAAAAGATATTAAACTTAAAATGGACATAATTAAACATAAAATGGATCAAGTAGAGAAAGAAGAACTGGCACAAAAAATTAGAAGTGCTAAACAGAACTATTTTGAAGATGCAAATAGACCAGGTAGATGGTTAGCATGTAAACTGAGAAAAGAGAAAGAATCAAGGAAAATATTATAGTTAATAGATAATCAAGGTCAAATACGTTATGGTAATAAGGAGAAAAAGGCAATCATTCGAGACTTTTATGGACAATTATATAAACAGGAGGATCTTGATGAGGAAAAAATTAAACAGTATTTACAAAATGCTAACCTACCTAAGATACCTGATGAAACTGGAAAAATGTTAGAAAGCACTATAACAATGATGGAACTAACTGAAGCATTCAACAGACAGAATAATGGAAAAGCACCAGGTCCAGGTGGTCTTCCGGCAGAATTTTATAAAACATTACAAGAATCGTTGAGCACTCCACTGCTAGAAGTCATGAATGAAGTTATGTTAAAAAAGAAAATACCTAAAACATGGTCAGAAGCTTATATTACACTTATCCCAAAAGAAGGGGCCGATCCATTACAAATTAAGAACTATAGACCTATTTCTTTATTGAATGCAGACTAAAATCTTTGCTTCAATTTTGGCAGAAAGGCTTAAAAAATACTTAAACAACTTTATTCACCCTGATCAGAATGGATTTCTACCAAAGAGACAAATTAAAGACAATATGAGGGTAATCCTGGACACTTTGGAATATTATGAGGCGCATCCTAAAAACAAATGGCTTTGATATTCCTAGATGCCCAAAAGGCATTTGATAATGTGAATTGGAGATTTATGCTATTATTATTGGAACAGATGGGCTTTGCTAGAAAATTCATCCAAGCAATAGAAGCCATATATTATAATCAAATGGCAAAAGTAATGATAGAGGGAGAATTTACAGACTCTATTAATATAAGAAAAGGTACAAGAGAAGGATGCCCATTATCTCCTTTGTTATTTGTATTGACCTTGGAAGTGTTAAATAGAAATATTAGAGAGGACAAAAATATAAACGGAATGAAAGTTAAAAAGGAGGAATTTAAATTGTAAGCCTTTGCGGATGACTTGGTTTTTATTTTGGAAGACCCTCTAGAGACAGCTTTAAAACTATTGGAAAAGATAGAGATGTACGGTGAGATGGCTGGTTTGAAAATAAATAAAGACAAAACAAAGATTCTGACAAAGAACATGCTATTAAGACAAAGAGAAGAGTTGGCAGACCTATTGAAAATTCAAGTTACGAACAAAGTTAAATATTTGGGGATACATTTGATGTCAAGATGTATTACATTGAAAGAGAATAACTATATTAAACTTAAACAGCAGATAGCATCTGATCTGAAAAAATGGGAAAACCTACAATTGTCATTGATAGGTAGAATTTCAACAATCAAGATAAATATTTTACCCAGAATTTTATATTTGTTTCAAACAATACCAATTAGGCTAGGTAAAGATTACTTTGAAGAATGAAATAAAATTGTGTTGAAGTATATATGGCAAGGTAAGAAAGCGAGAATAAAATTAAAACTCTTACAAGATGCTAGAATTAGAGGAGGATTTGGCCTTCCTAATTGGGAGTTGTATTACCAAGCTGCAAATTTAATGTGGGCCAAAGAATGGATAACGTTAAGAAAGACTAGATTGTTGACATTAGAAGGACATGATTTATTATTGGGCTGGCATGCTTTTCTATGGTATAAGGGAACTAAATCACAGGGCTATTTTAGAAGGCATTACATACGGGAATCGTTATGGTTGAATTGGGAGAAAATTAAGAGACAATGTTATTTGAAAATTCCAGTTTGGTTATCAACTATTGAAGCTTTTTCTTATCCTATAACATATAAGAAGGAACAAACAGTTAGATATGGGGAAATATTGGATGAAAAGGGTGAACTTAAAACGATGCAAAATTTAGAAGAACAAGGTATAAAGATGAATTGGTTTTCATATGCGCAAATACATTCAAGGTATCTTAAAGATTCTAAAACAGAAGGATTTTATGATAAATTGACTGACTTAGATAGGATTTTGACAGGTACTGATGAAAAAGTGATTAAAAAATTATATAGTTATTTGCTGGAAATTAAATTAGAGGAAGAACAAGTTAAAGAAACAATGATTGCTTGGGGGAAGAATTGGATATAGGATTGATTTAGAGAAATGGCAAAAATTGTGGTCTCAAAATTATAAAATGACAATGTCAACAGCATATAAAGAAAATTTGTATAAGATGTTTTACAGGTGGCACTTTCCCCCGACAAGAATAGCAAGGATGTTCAAGAATAAATCTGAAAAGTGCTGGAAATGTCATCAGATACCTGGCTCATATTACCATATGTGGTGGACTTGTGAGGAGGCCAGAAAATACTGGACTAGAATTCGCATATGGTTAGAAATTGTTAGTTCTAGAGCCTCCTGGCTTGTACCAAAATTGGCGAAGTATGGCTTTTAAAGTAGTTTCCTAAGAAGATTCAGGTCTGGGAACTCGAATTTTTCAGCATCCTCAATATTGATAGGTCGCCTTGAATGAATCTGCTAGTTAAGGAAGAGATGAGGAGGCACAGGAAGGGAAACCTTCAGTTGAATTAGAAAATGAGAATCCTAGCTAGTTAATAGCTAGAAAATATGAATCCTTCACATGCCTCCAGCTTCCCTTTTGAAAATAATTCATGATTCATTTCCACAGCTATCTACAGAATGCTAAGATTCTTTGAGACACAGTTTCTAAACCTCCCAAACTAACTTGAAGATAGCTAAGATGGTTGAGAAACCGTAACTTGGGATGATTTCAATGCTGGCAATAATCCTTGTTCAAATACAAAACCATTGTAGCCCAGAATGTATAATTGATCCTCATGAAATCAACCCAGACATGGAAATGATTTGAGTAGGTCTTGCACTGAGATCTGTCATTTTGGTAATCAAACCTTGGAAAAATGGGTTGTCCCATTTTAGTGGCTGTAGATCTTGGATAGCAATAGCTATCTTATACTGCTTAGATTTATATACTGCTTCATGGTGCTTTACTAAGTGGTTTACAGAGTCAGCATATTTCCCCCAACAATTTGGCTCCTCATTTTACCAACTTTGAAAGGATGGAAGGCTGAGTCAACCTTGAGGTAGTCAGAATCAAACTGCTGGCAGTCAGCAGAATTAGCCTGCAATACACCACCACAGCTCGTGTCCCCTAAAAAGAGGAGACAGCATAGAAAAGCACAGGAATAAGTTAAAGCTCATCCGTTCTGGAAAATAGTATTGTGTTGTTTCTGCATCAGTTACACCATTAGTCACACCAGGCTATCCTTTAGGAATGCACTCAGAAGCGGATGTGGCTAAAAGTATACAGGAAAGGTTGAAAAGCTAAATGGACAGAAAGCTTTTGTAGCTCACGCATAGCTTAACTAACAATAGCTTATAGAAAAAGGCATACAGAGTAAGAACATTATCAGGTAACCTCTTTTTAGGTTTATACAAACAGTTGACAGGAACTTTTAGCCAAAGCAACCAAAGCTAGATCTGCGATCAAAAAGTGTTACAGCTGCCAAAGTTAAGCAGAAGCCTATGCTAAAAAAAGAATAAATAAGAGATGGGGCGCTTAAAGCTACAAATGGGCGGAGATGCAAACGGGTGGAGATTCACATAGGGCTATTAGGCACCTCGGATAGGTTATAAGCCTTGTAGTACCCAGCCAATGGAGAGGCAAGAGAGGGACTATGTTTACAGGGATGGGGAATAAAATACTACGGAAATTTATCATGACTTTTGCCTACTTTGCTAGCTACTCGCTCTTGCAAGAACGTATTTTACAATAGTCTGCTTATTGCTTAGCTTAATGACTCCATCCAATTTCTAATTTGTGAGGGTGTTTCCCACATCCCTCAATACAGTAAGAATAGTATCTAAATTGTTATTTCTTAAATCAGTTTTGATCTATCTTCTAATACAAACACATTGGACAGGGACTCAATTCCCAACCATTTCCTAGAAGAAAACAGGATTTAGACAATTGATCTCCCTTGGCCTCATTCCTCTACTCAGCCAATCTGCTTGAATATTGAGCTTTTCCTTAATAATGTACAGGTATGAAAATTATATTTCTGTCCATGCATAACACAAGCAAGGAACATCACAATTGTATTTGCAAAGCAAATTATTGGTGAAGCTAAGCTACAGATCAAAAGGTTAAAGAAATTCTAGTTAGCATAATGAGATAGTTGTTTTATAGGAAATAGGAAACTGACCTGTTTGGTCAGAAGTGATTTTATATTTTATGGTTTGTTTTATACAAACAACCTGGAAACCTTTACAGACTTTTTGGTCAAAATGGGGAGGAAAATGGTTATTTGTGGGTTTGCTGACTTAAAAATGAGTTGAATATAGAAAACAAGGGAACTTTAATGTAATTTGTAAAAGGGATAAGGGATAACTATTTGTATTAGCTGCAAAGAATTTTTAATCTGTAATTAGTCCTTTTTTCTTTAATTGTATTGCTTTCTTTTATCTTTTTACTTTATGTATTTTCATGTTTATCTTTTATCCATCTAAATATTTTCAATAACAATTTTATAAAAAGAGAGATAGTTGCTTTATGGCAGAAATGCCTCCAGAAAGATCCATTAATGAAGAGTATTGCCATTTGGAATTGCAATAAGCTTACTCTAGGGCAGGGATGTCCAACTGTGGTAACTTTAAAGACTTGTGGACTTCAATTCCCAGAATTCCTCAGCCAGACATGACAATGGTCAAAATGGCCACTCACTTTTAATTTTTTGGGTGGGAGAGACTTGCCACTTCTTTCATTTTGTAATGTCAGAAGAGCACTGGGGGTAGAGAGTGTAAGGATATATTGTATTGCTAGGAAAAGCTGCTGCAATTTCTATCAAGTCATCTAATATTAGGAACAACAAATCTGGTCACGTTGCCAACTTCAAAAGCCGATACAAAAATCTATGCCACCAGATAAACTGAATGCACCAATTATCACATTAAACAAGAAGAAAACCTACGCACCAATTCCACCCGTGCTTTCTACAACTTTATAAACAACAAACTAAAAGACTCAAGGTCCATCCCACTCCTGAAAGGACCTAATGGTAAAGACTGCAATGATGACACTATTAAAGCCAACTTCTTTAACACATTATTTGGCTCAGTATTTGTAAACAGCAATGGATCATGCCCAGTATTTCCTAGTCGAACCACAGACAACTACAATGATCTAATACATATTGATTTTACAGAAGACATTGTTGAAAAAGCACTGTGCAATCTAAAACCATCTCCATCTGTTGGACTGGACAGAATATGTGCCTACTTCTTTACAAAGCTACCCACTGCCATAGCCGAACCTTGAAGCATAATCTTTGAAAAATCTTTCAGGACCAGCTCCTTGCCAAAACTATGGTCACAAGCCACAGTCATCCCCATCTTCAAAAAGAGAGACCCCAGCCTAGTTGAAAATTACAAACCAATCTCTTTATGCTGTGTCACCTGTAAAATCATGGAATCGATCATTAACCAATCTATCATCCTCCATTTAGAAGCAAGAAACCTATTCTCTAATAAACAATTTGGTTTTAGGAAAAAACTATCATGTAATCCGCAACTCTTACACTGCAAAAACATTGACTACACAGCTCGATCAGGGCAAAGCAATAGACGCAATCTACATAAGATTTCTGTAAAGCCTTTGACTCAGTGGTACACGACAAACTACTCCTAAAATTAAAATCTTGTGGTAACTCTGGACACCTACATAACTGGATAGAAGCATTCCTATCAAATAGACAACAAATGGTAAAAATTGGGAGCGTCCTATCAAATTCTGTACCTGTCAACAGTGGTATCCCCCAAGGCAGTGCTCTAGGACCAACTCTTTTCATACTCTGCATAAATGACCTCTGTGATCATATCAAGAGCAACTGCATTCTCTTCGTTGATAATGTAAAGCTATTCAACATCATAGACAATACTGTTACCTTTCAAAAAGATCTTGACTGTATCAGAATGGTCAAACAAATGGCAACTTCAAATCTCAACAAATAAATGCTCTGTCCTACATATTGGCAAAAAAATAATAATCAGAAAATAAAATGCAGGCTGAATAGTCAAGACCTTGTTGGTGATCCAAACTCTGTCAAGGATCTTGGAGTACTCATCTCTAATGATCTAAGTGCTAGAGCCCACTGTAACTACATAGCCAAAAAGGCGTTAAGAGTTGTTAACCTAACCTTACATAGCTTTTTCTCTGGTAATATTACACTAATAACTAGAGCATACGAAACATTTGCTAAACCAATACTCGAATACAGCTCATCAGTTTGGAAACCACATTACATATCTGATATTAACACAGTTGAGAAAGTCCAGAAATATTTCACAAGAAGAGTTCTCCACTCCTCTACTTGTTGCAGAATACCTTACGCCATCAGACTCGAAATTCTAGACCTAGAAAACCTAGAACTACACTGCCTTCGGTTCGATCTAAGTATGGTATATAAAATCATACATTGCATATAAAATCATACCTTGCAATGTCCTACCAGTCAATGAATACTTCAGTTTCAACCATGACAACACAAGAGCAAACAATAGATACAAATTCAAGGTTAATCGCACCAAACTTGATTGCAGGAGATACGACTTCAGCAACAGAGTGGTCAATGTCTGGAATACTCTACCTGATTTGTGGTTTCATCCCCAAACCCTAAAGACTTTAACCTTAGACTTTCTACTATTGACCTCACCCCTTTCCTAAGAGATCTGTAGGGGGCATGCATAAGCGCACCAACGTGCCTACCGTCCCTGTCCTATTGTTTCTTTTATATTTTTTTAAAATTTTTCTTATATGTATCCATGTATTCATAACTATATTTTTACTTATACCTATTATCTTGTAAACATTTGACAAATAAAAATAAAATAAATAAAAAGAAAAGAAAAAACTGAGCCAGTTGATCCCAGCCTGTCCAGGATAATCAGGAGGAATCTTAGAACTGAGTGCTGTGGCAGAATATCAGTTGAAGAAACCTGTTTTTTCAGAAGCTTCCTTGAACGGGAAAAAAACCCCTTTAATTCCAAACAGAAATCTTGCAAGAATTTTATCTCTCTGCCATCTAGAATTATGTTAGCTTAGGTAATATGATAGTGTCCGTGTTCTTTCTTCCAAGTTGTCACAATAACACAAGAATAAAAGGTGAGGTCGCTTTAGCTTTTTGCTGGCCTTTGTTGAAACATGTGAGGCTACTGAAACAAAAGCAAGGGGTGCGCCTCTCCTTTTATGATGCACTTCACATTTACTTCTCAAAGGATGAGGTAAAGCATAGCGGTAGAATATCTCTGTTATACTTTAAAGCACCTGGATATTTTACCTGGGATTGCACTGCCTTTCACATCTGCTATGCACTCAAAGGAAAGAACTGTTTTAAAACATCGCATACAGAAACTCCATTCACTGCCCTCTGTGCTTCTTAGTACTTCTTGGAAAATCAAAAAGAAAGCAAGCCATTGTTCTATGACAGGGAATTTCCAAGCCTGTCCCAACTGTGAGCTTGAGAAGCTGAAGATATTTTTTCTGTGGTGGTGGGTGCCAATTTTCCATTGGTGATCATTTATTTTGTTTAATCTTTGGGAGAAAGATTTCCTTCTCTGGCCACAAAACAGACCAAAACACCAATAATCCAATATCCCCCTTGGTCCTCTGGATGGGGTTTCTTCTCCGTCCTTCATCTACCTTCACAATAGTAACTGTAAGAGGGATCTCGGAGTCCTAGTGGACAACTATGTAAATATGAGCTAGCTGTGTGCAGCAGCTGCCAAAAGAACCAACACAGTTTCTAGGCTGCATAAACAGAGGGATAGAATCAAGATCACCTGAAGTGTTAATACCACTTTATAATGCCTTGGTAAGGCCTCACTTGAAATACTGCATTGTTTTGGTCACCACAATGTAAAAAAGATGTTGAGACTCTAGAAAGAGTTCAGAGAAGAGCAAAAGAGATGATTAGGGGACTGGAGGCTAAAACATATGAAGAACGATTGCAGGAACTGGGTATGTCTAGTCTAATGAAAAGAAAGACTAGGGGAGACATGATAGCAATATTCCAATATCTCAGGGGCTGCCACAAAGAAGAGGGAATCAAGCTATTCTCCAAAGCACCTGAAGGCAGGACAAGAAGCAATGGGTGGAAATTAATCAAGGAATGAAGCAACCTAGAACTAAGGAGACATTTCCTGACAGTTAGAACAATTAATCAGGGGAACAACTTGCCTCAGGAGTTGTGAATGCTCCAACAATGGAAGTTTTTAAGATGCTGGACAACCATTTGTCTGAAATGGTGTAGCATTTCCTGCCTAGGCAGGGGGTTGGACTAGAAAACTTCCAAGGTCCCTTCCAACTCTGTTGTTCTACTCTATTCTACCTCTCTAAGCCCCAGGAAAAAGTAATGAAGGCCATGGAAATCTACAGCATGATATAAGACATGAAGCCAATGGCTGTCTGGGCATGGTTTAAGTCATGTAATATACAATGATGGTGGAAAGAATATCCTTCAGACTAAAATACAGGTAGTCCTAGACTTAGGACCAAACTTGATCCCAAAATTTATGTTGCTAAGTAAAGCTGTTGTTAGGTCTTGCCCAATATTATACAGATTAGCAAGAGTTGGAAGGGACCTTGTAGGTCATCTTGTCCAAACCCTTTGTATGAGCTTTCTTGCCACAGTTGTTAAGTATAATTGTTAAATTAGTAACAGGGTTGTTACATGAATCTGGTTTCCCATTGACTTTGCTACCCTCATGAATAGGAACCTGTTACCCAGCATCTGAATCTTGATCACGTGACTATGGGGATGCCGCAGTGGTCATACGTATGAAAAATGATGATGTTATTTTTTTTTTCAATACTGTTGTAACTTCAAACGGTTACTAAATGAATGGTTTTAGTCCAGGGCTATCTATATCCATTTGTTGCCATGGTCTTAGGCAGATCAAGGTTAAATTTTATCCATCAGGCCTTAAGGATAGGAAAATACATATAATTTGTGGTTCTGAGTACCAAGATCCGTTCTGCCATAGTAACAAGGCCAAAAATTAGTGACTGGTTGCTGCTCTTTCTGTTTTAATATGAGACAATTTTTTTTGAAAAAGGCTTTGGAATATTCCTCTGGCTCAGTTTCTCGTCATACCAATTGTCACTTGCCAATGGGAAGAATATAATTGCCTGTAATATAGGTGGGCTGAATTAAGTGAGGGTAGATGGATGCTTGCAACTGTTGTGATTCACCAGCAGCCAGTGCAGACAGCAGAGGTATCAGACAGTGAGGACGAAAGGGAACCAGTCAGGGAGTCGAGAGGACTTGAACGAAGGTCCTGCATCCGATGCAGGGATGGGGACAGGACCATCTGGGAGTGGGGTGCTGCCTTTGGAGCCTGGCAATAGCAAAGCAGAGGACCCAGGGGAGCCTGCTCCCAGTGTGCATATGCACAGAGCTGCTAGAAGGCGGGAGCAACTGAAGCAGAGGGAGCAACTTAGCAGTGAGGCTGGGAGGTGATGGCCCCTCCCATATGGGATAAAAATCAGTCCTCAATGACCAAGAGCTTTGCAGGAAGCAAAGCAGTTCTGTAGTTTCCAAGTCTTGAAGCTCTGTATTCTGGTTGTTTTTTTCTGGGGTTTTGGGTTGGCCAATGTGATAATTAATTGGACTTCTGCTTTTTGGCAGCATTCTATAGCACTGAAAAGCAGGCTTTTATCTGGAAGAACTGTGTATAATTAGTTTTGGCTGGGAATGCAATTCCCAGCATTGCATTAAAATAGGTTTTACTTTTAAAATAAGTTTTGTGTTTCATTAAGTTTGACAAAGCCTGGGTCAGAACAGGAACAACATGTTTATCCACCTATTAAGTTGTCTAACAACTCACAGCTATGGAATGTCTGTGAATTGGTAGTTGGTCTATTTGAGAACATGGGTCTATCGGATGCAGAGTCAGGCAACTATGGCAACTTTATGACCTGTGAACTTCAACTCCCAAGATTCCTGGAGCCAGTGTGTGCCTTTTTGCAATGCAAGCAGCAGCAAAGATGGATTAATGTCTGATATGCATTTACATATCAAGAGAAGATTCCTGTTCTGCTTTTTTTAAAATTAATTAGAAGCTGCTGTCTTTTAAGTTTGTTGTCATTTAGTTTTACTCTTTGAAGAACTCCATTGTAGTTGGGTGGCTAATAAATTCAAAATAATTAAATCAATTCTAAGGTAATCATTTAAATACACTGCTCAAAAAAATAAAGGGAACGCTTAAACAACACAATGTAACTCCAAGTCAATCACACTTCTGTGAAATCAAACTGTCCACTTAGGTAGCAACACTGATTGACAATCAATTTCACATGCTGTTGTGCAAATGGAATAGACAAGAGGTGGAAAGCATAGGCAGTTAGCAAGACATCCCCAATAAAGGAGTGGTTCTGCAGGTGGTGACCACAGACCACTTCTCAGTTCTTATGCTTTCTGGCTGATGGTTTGGTCACTTTTGAATGCTGGCAGTGCTTTCACTCTAGTGGTAGCATGAGAGAGAGTCTACAACCCACACAAGTTGCTCAGGTAGTGCAGCTCATCCAGGATGGCACATCCATGAGAGCTGTGGCAAGAAGGTTTGCTGTGTCTGTCACCGTGGTGTCCAGAACATGGAGGTGCTACCAGGAGACAGGCCAGTTTATCAGGATACGTGGAGAAGGCCGTAGGAGGGCAACAACCCAGCATCAGGACCGCTACCTCTGCCTTTGTGCAAGGAGGGACAGGAGGAGCACTGCCAGAGCCCTACAAAATGACCTCCAGCGGGCGAGAAATGTGCATGTGAATGTGTAATCATTCTCAAATAAGGACTTGATACTTGTTGGGTTACATCCTTGGTTAATATTGAATTATTATAGCAACATGGTTCACAGTCCATCAATCAATAGCAACATAGTAGAGACTCCATTACTTTATTTTGAAGTAACAACCCATGCTGGAAATTCAACTTGGAAAACACATAGTATTCTTTTATACTGCTATGTTCCTACACACACAGCAGAACTTGAGAAAATGTTCAACCAATATCTCATTTGATGTTCCTCCTTTCCTGTAGTTCGTAAACTTAATTTGCAGCTTTCTCCACTGATTGCATTCCAGTTAATATAATCCTATGGTAGTTCATTAATAGATTACGATTTCGCTGTCTGGATTTGCAGCTTTATTGGTGTTTTGAAAGCTGAAAGGTGTAAAGCAATATTTCCAGCTGACAAACGGATCTATGTCCCAAGAATCTTCAGGAAGCACAATATCTTGGCTTCTCACCCAACAGGCAATCCCAATGAGAAAGCTGTTGACAAAACAAAGCCAGGGGACATTCATCTCAATGTGGGCAGGAATCTCTGCATTAAGTAACACAACGAGCATTTGGAGCAGAATGAACGGTATCCAAGTCCCCATGAAGCTGATCAGAAGTCTTGTCAAGAGATTTTTTGAATGATCTCTGGAGCTGCCCTCAAGTTCATAAGGAAATAACAGAACAACGTCTCTCTCAAAAGAAATCAGCTTAGTGGACTGCAGTATATTTATAATTTCTGACCAACAGAAAGCAAGAACCAGGCATATTATGGACAACATACCAAGTGAGAGCCAGTAAGTTTGGCTACTAATGTAGAAAGGACATTGATGTCCATAATTGTCATTATTTATATTCAGCCACGAAGAACTGCTTGGAAGATTCAGAACGTAACCAAGCGCAGAAATCCATGTGAGTATCACAGCAATTGTGTACAGTGATTTCCAACACTTGTTCTGATATTTGGAAGTGTGGGTTATTGTAAGGCAATAATCCAAGCCAGCTATAAAAAAAACTGGATAATGCAAAATCCCATAGACAAAGGACATAATCTGAGGCAAAAGACAGATGTGATACTCAGTAAATCTAATCTCCCCAATGAAAACATCCCGGTTACAGAAAATGAGAGTCATCATCCCCAGAAGTATCAAGTCAAAGATAGCTAGTGAAATGCAGAAATAGCTCATAAAACTCTGATGATGACTGTGTTTTCTGGCCTGCAATAGAAACAAATTGATAAATACTTTCCCCAGCATGACAAACAACAAAGCTCCATTGGCTTCAGAAGGCAGGACAATATGACCATCTTCAAAATTCAAAAAGGATGAATTGATGACTGCAACCATGATTATTCGCAAGGATGACAGCAGTTTCCAGCAATAATTCAGATCTAAAACATCAAGACAAGATATTAATTAAATTCTGAAAAAAGAAGACCCACCTTTTGCAAAGAGCTACCTATCTAACTTACACTCCCTCCCAGCCCTATCAATACATGCATACTTATTTCTATCTATCCTCTTTTTCCAATACGCCCCCCTCCCCCAATAGAAAGGCCCAGCACTGTTTTATTGGCATGAGTGAAATTAAGCCCCCGCCCCCCAATTTGGACCTATTTGGGGGAAGGGCGGGGGGGGGAAAACTGCCCATTAGGAGCGGTCCGTAGGCAGCTACGCCTCACCACCAGGCCGCTCCTCACGGCCGATCGTGGTGGAGCGCGGAGAACTCCCTGCCCCTGCCTCCCCCCCACCCCCACCCCCGCGCCTTTGCCGCAGACCCGGGTATGGTGCTGGCTGCAGGCCGGGTCAGCGGGCGGGCGTCGTGATGGCGGCGGGGCACTTTGCATCGCGGGACCTTCGTCGACGGCCCGCTTTCCCTTCGGCCCTCGCCCCGGCTTATGCTGCAGCGGCTGGACACACCCAGCTGTTGCTGTTGCTGTTGCTGCTGCTGCTGATGAGAGCCACCTGCCCTTTAGCAGGGGCATCGCTTTGCTTGACGGCGGCTGCGTCGACAGCATCCTGCAAGTCGGTGAGTCATGCGGGCTTCGGGTGGATGGAAGCGGCGGCGGCGGCGGGAGGGCGATGCCATCGTTTCTCTCCCACCCTCCCATCCCACATCCCCACTTTGCTTCCCGTCCCAGAGCTTCGTCTCGTCGGAGTCTGTCCCTCCCGCCTGCATTCTTCAAGCGGACTCTCTTGGCTCGTTCAGCTCTCCTCTTGCTCCAGCCACCCGAATCCTCGGGCGTGGACCTTTCCCCTCTCTTTAAGCTTGGTTTCTCGGTCGGTTCCCCAAGAATCCAGGCTGGCGGGGAGGAGGAAGCTGAATGAATGAATCAGCCGGAGAATCCTCTGGGAAGCTTGGCAGGGAAAGAAGGAGGGAGAGAGGGAAGCGAGTCTTTGGGATTTGCCAGGAGAAATCCAGGGGGGTGGATTTCCACCCTATATCCACCCAAGGGTCTGTAGGAGGATTCCCTTTCTCTTCTGTTTGGATTGGAAGGTTCGTTCGTTCATTCCCCCTTAGCACTCCCCTAAATGGAAGAAATAACCACTGGCACCCACCCCAGCTTCATCGCCTTGAAGGACAGAAATAGGATGGAAATCCACCTCCTGGATTTCTCCTGGCAAATCCCAAAGACACGCTTCCCTCCCTCTCTCCCTTCTTCTTTCCCTGCTAAGCTTCCCAGAGCATTGGTCACCAACCAGTGGGCCGGGGACCACTGGTGGTCCGTGAGAAAATTTTGGTGGTCTGCAGAGAAATGTCACCCCCCCCCCAAAGCAATTAATCCAGGCTGCGCTGCCCCGTGGCCCACGGAAACACAAGGCTTGCATTACAAATAACATGAGGTAGTGAGGGGAGGGGGTAAATGGTGGAGGGGGCAAACTTGCCCCACTAGCCCCAGCCAGCCTGGCCACCAGGCTGATTCATTCTGCTTCTTTCTTCTTCTGCTTTTGGCTACACCCAAGGAAAACAGCAAAAGTCTTTCTTTCTCTCCCCCAAACTGCACCAGAAATGAGTCTTTGGACTCTGCAAGGCATCCTGCTCCAAGAGGCTGCGCCGGCAAAGACTCATTCCTGGCGGAGTTTGGAGGAGAGAAAGAAAGACTTCTGCTGCTTTCCTTGCATGAAGCCAAAAGTCTCTCTCCCCTAAGAACGGAGCTGGAAATGATATCCTGCGATCCCAAATAAAGAATGATCGATTGGTAGGAAAACGGGATGGGAAATTTTCCTGCAAACTTTTTTTTCCCCAGGGTCTCTGCTGCTTTCTGCAGAGACCCTGGGAAAAAGTCAGCAAGCTACCGTCAATCAAAATTCATATTAGCAGTCCGCGGGATTTAAAATTATGAGTTTAGTGGTCCCTGAGGTCCAAAAGGTTGGCAACCCCTGTCCCAGAGGATTCTCCTGCTGACTCATTCATTTAGCTTCCTCCTCCCCGCCAGTCTGTATTCTTAAGGAACTGACAGAGAAGCCAAGCTTAAAGAGAGGGGAAAAGTCCACGGGGGACTCAGGTGGCTGGAGCAAGAGGAGAGCACCCAACTGTACAGCTGAATGAGCCAAGAGAGTCCACTTGAAGAATGCAGGCAGGAGGGAAAGACTCCGACAAGACCGTGACCCAAAGCTCTGGGATGGGAAGCAAAGTGGGGCATGGGGGAGAGAGAAACAATAGCATCACCCTCCCGCCGCCGCTTCCATCCACCGAAGCCCAAATGACTCACCGACTTTCAGGACGTTGTCAACGCAGCCGCCGCCAAGTAAAGCGATGCCCCTGCTAAAGGGCAGGTGGTTCTCATCAGCAGCCGGGTGTGTCCAGCCGCTGCTGGCAGCACTCCGAACGCAGCATCAGCCGGGGCGAGGGCAGAAGGGAAAGCGGCAGCTGACGAAGGTCCTGCAACACAAGGTGCCCCGCCACTGCCACCATCCACACCGCTGCCCACCGCTGCCCCAGCCTGCAGCCAGCACCATACCTGGGTCTGCGGCAAAGGCACTTGGCAGGGAGCTTTCTGCGCTCTGCCATGATCGGCCATTAGGAGCAACCTGGTGGCGAGGCGCAGCTGCCCACGGACCGCTCCAGGCAAGGGTGCGTGTGAAGGGAAGATTTAAGTCACCCCCAAAAAAGACGGCCTAGCCATTTTTTCGGGGATCCCCCCCCCAAAAAAAAGCCCAGCCTTATTTTATGAGAAACAGGTATCTATCTGTCTAATCTCTATGTATATCTCTATCTCTCTATCTTTCTATCTATCATCTAATTTATATTGCCACCCATCTACAAATGTGACTCTGGGCAGTGTGTAATAAAGCCAACAATTAAAATATTGTTTATAAACCACTAAAAACAATTAAACATAAATAGAAACAAGATCACAATAGAATATATCAGGTTTTGGGGTTTTGGTTGGTTTGACTCCTGTTGATTATCTTGACAAGTGCCTGCAGTCTTTTTTTGTCAAGATTTTTCAGAAATGGTTTGCCTTTGCCTTCTTCCTAGAGCTGAGAAAATGTGACTGGCCCAAGTTCACCCTGTCAGCATTCCAGAAAACCTCAATTCCAATCAATCACTCCGAGACAGACATGTTCTCAAAGTCTCCTTTTATTAGAGTAGTCAACTGGCACTTCTGGGAAACCCTGAATCTGAAAGTTCCAGGTTTCCCTCCAATAAGTAAAAAATTACAAATCCACCTCCCTGTATCCCTCATTGCATCACATGCCCCAATCACCATCCATCCCAACTTGAGACATCCCCATAACCATTCCTCAGTTAGGTGCAGAAATAACATGACGACTTAGAAGAAGACTGCTATTATGTCTAACCACCTACGCTTCACGAAATTCCCACCTCCCATTTTCCCAGGCTCAAGAATGTGGCAGTGTGGAAGCTTCTGGTGCTAATATGGGTTCCAAAGCTGACACACACAGCTGGCTTTGTATCTAAGGCAGGACCAATCTCCCAGTTTCTAGTCAACAGGTTCAAACCATTCCCATACAAAAAGGCAAGACTGTGGCCAAGGCATCTGCGCGGGATTCTGGCATTTAACTGGGCACAAATCTCTGAGCTATTTTGTCCAACAGATGCTGCCAAAATTCTTCAGCATGGCCTTGCAGACAAACCTCTTGAGTCCTCCTTACCCAGCGGATCATTCTAAACAAGGACATTGAATGGCATGCAGTACGGATGGAGAAGTTTCCATCAGGAACAAACCCTAGCAATTTCTCGAACTCTACTGGATTCATCAGGTAATAGGGCCTGCCTCCCCCTACAACAGGAACAGTGCCATGGAGACATAGCTTGATCTGGCCATGACAAAGGAGCCATAGGGAGCTACCCTTAATTCCAGATCACACTGCCAGGGTTTGACAGTAAAAACAAATGAGACATGTCACCACTTCCCCGAGTTGAGGGTGGATGACCTGGGATAGGCCCATGGCTGTTGTAATGGCTCTTTTAAGCCACCTTAGACCCCACGCCCAAGGAAGGCAAACTGAAGTTCTTCAGGACCACGAGCTGAGTTGAGGAGCTCAGGCAGACAGATTGAGACACAGTAGGCAAACTGGTATAACAGTCCCAACTAATCTCTAGAGCTCAACTTAAGGAACAGGCTCTTATTTTTACTGAGTGTATGAAATATGAAACCAATAAATAAATGAATGTATATACAATACACACACAACTTTAGGAGCTTGGTTTAGGGACAAGATTCAAACTTTTAAGAAAGAGCTCAAGAAGATGTAATTAAAAGTTGGTTTGTGCATTGGGTTTAGATTAATCCTGACAGGGGCAGGTTTAGGATATGTGTGAATTAAAACAAGATGTCACCAAATTGTATCCCTTCTTAAAACAATTTTTAAAAACTCATTTCACAAAAGTTGAACAATATGAGAGAATTTCTCATCCATACAAGGAGGGAGAAACACTCATTATGCAAAAGAAACAAACATAAATAATATTTCCTTTAAACAGAGCTCTGAACTGCAGATCTTCCTTTCCTTTCCTTTCTCCTACCCCCATCCTTTTTCCTTTCCTTTTCCCATCCCCCTTTCCTTCCCTTTCCCGTCTGCCTTCCCTCTCCATTCCTTTCCTCTCCTCCTGTCCTGTCCTGTCCTCCCCTCTCCTTTCCTCTCCTCCCCTCTCCTTTCCTCCCCTCCCCTCTCCTGTCCTCTCCTCTCCTTTCCTCCCCCCCTCTCCTTTCTTCCCCTCTCCTTTCCTCCCCTCTCCTCTCCTGCCCTCCCCTCCCCTCCCCTCCCCTCTCCTTTCCTGGAATGCTTCTTGGTTCCGGAGCATTCTTGGACAACAATGTGTCATTGAAAGCTAATACTTCACTTTGCTTGATGGTCCTCTCCAATTTAAACAAACATTAAATAATAAAGGTGAGAGGGAGCCTAGAAGTACAAGAGAAGATATCCTATAGTTGCCTGCTGGATAATACACCTTTTTAGTTAAAATATCTAGCATGAAAAGAATATAAAAATTATACACTTGCCATAACATAAACTCAGAAAAAAAAGAGCAGACCAGAACAAAATAGTATCTTGAGTTTGCAAATATAAATGAAGATTAATAGCCTATAAAATACAGTTCTCTGTTTATAAAAACTAGGGATCTCTGACCAGCATATATGGAGATTCCTGCTTTCACACACTCTATAAACTACTCTCTCATACTAGCACATCCATTCTCCTTCCTCTTTCTAGCAGAAACCACAAAAAAGAGAGATGGAGGCAGGATGCAGATGGAGAAAAGGAAAGAATGTCAGCGTTCCAGGGAACATCCATTCCTGTCAGCAACTCCAAGACAAGCATAATCTCAAAAGTAGTTTTATTAGAATAGCACCTGGCACATCTGTGGAATTCTGAAACTAAAAGTCCCAGCTTCCCCACAATGTCCCAACCTACAAACCATCTCCTTTTCATCATCACATCACACGAACCAATCCCAAAGTAAGTTCCAATTTTTTCTGTACCACACTCTTTAACCTTGAACTATCAGAAGAATTCTATTTTGTCTACTAAGAGCTACCCAATTAACATCACCCCCCTCCCACTTTCTCCAACTATGTGGCAAAGATGACCTTTATAACTTTTAATTATTATCCATTCAAATCTCATTTAAAATTTAATTTATGCCTTTACAATTATAACAACTAAAATACATTTTGATGTAGCTCCTATAGTCTATTGCAGCCAATATTGAAAGAAACCATTCATTTGGATAGATGCAGCCTTACTTATTCATTCATTCAGACTCTACAGTCAGCAGAAATGAGCATTAATTCTGGAATAATGCAGCCTTTATCTGTGGAAAGAGCTAGTCCCCATCATATATGGCTCAGACAGTTGCATTTTACTACTGTGGAATCAGTGTATCTATTATTATCCACTCTTTGTTCCTATTCTGATCTACACTCTTACCCTTTAAAATTTTATGACTCAGCTTAAAAATATTGGGCTGCAGTCAAACTCTATTTACAATGTCCAAGCACAAGAACCATTTTGTTTGCTTAATTTGTTGCCACAAAAATACTGCCACTGCATCAAATAGAATTATCATTAAATATTTGTCATCAGTGCTTAGTCCTGTGCACTCAGCTACACCACTACTTTTTACTCAAGGTGACCTTCACGTTTTTAAAACAAGTTTTTAGTTCTCCGAAGAAACACTACATGAGATGGGTTAGTTATAAAAGCAAGAGATACAAGACAATCTTGATTATTAGGGTTTTTCTTAGAATGGTACAGACCAAAAAAAGACTTGTTTTTCCCATGCAAAACTTGTGTTTTGCAAAACTAAACTCCTATCTTATTCCGCTATCATTACTGTAGCTTTATACAAGAGATTTTGCTAATTTTTCTGGCTGCCAGAAATAAAAAAAATTATATTTGCAACTTGTATATTTGTAATCTTTCTGTTAAGATTTCAGATTTTATATTCTGTGTTTTGTATTTTACTTGTGTTCCTTTTCACTGAAATATGTGAATGTGCCATACAATAAATAAAATAAGTAATACTTTACTACTATTCTCTCTCTGTTCTTCTTTAAACTAGACATATCTCTATGTTGTTTTTATGTATTTTTAGGTTAACATTACATTTTTATTATTTTAACTATTTCGCCTTTAAATCTTTACTTTTCCACCCCAAATCTCCAACTTTGTAGCCAATTCAGTCCATTTGGACATGAAATCCCTTTTCGCTATAGACTTGTGAAAGAGCTGGTCTCTTCCCTCCCTACTCACTAACATAGTCCCTGGAGTCAGTTTGTAGAGCTCTGCATCTAGGCTGCTGTGCGCAATGGGTTTTGTATTCAGACCTGCTTGTACTTTCCAGATCCTAATTGGACTCCTTCTTTCCCCAAAGCCCCAACTCTGCTTCTCAAGAATTGAAATTTTCTCTTGCTGTCTGAAGACTACAGTACTGATAAGGTGCTTGTTTTGTAGCCGGAGTTTCTCTTTCCAGCATCTGGGCCTTCTTCCTGGCTCGATTCTTTCCTTTAACAGACCCACACAGATGCTTGTTTCCAGTTCTTTCTGCATTACAAACTCTCCTATTTACAGAGAAACTGGAGCTGTTTTAATCCTTCTTTTCAAGTACAGGTGGTCCTCAACTTACAACCATTCACTTAGTGTCCATTCAAAATTACACTTGCAGTAAAAAAAAAAAAAGTATTTTACCACTGATGCAGCATTCCCACAGTCACATGATCAAAATTTGTCCCAAAGGTGCTTTTTTTCCAAGAGGCAACTGCACTTTCTTGTTTTTCTTTGAAGACGTTTCTTGGATGAAAAGTGAAACACCTTCCAAGAAAAACCAGCAAGCCTTAGTTGCCTCTTGAAAAAGCACTTTTGGGACAACCATGACCTGGATGATTGAGAATGATTAAAACTACTAAACACAGGTCAGGACTGGGGGATTGTCACCACATAAATAGCAATGTAGCAACTTAGACTTATATGCTGCTTCACAGTGTTTTACAGCCCTCTCTAAATGGTTTACAGTCAGCTTTCTGGTCCTTAAATGTTCTGAATTTATACTTTATAGTCTTTATAATTTCCAATTTACATCTTCCCAATTGTCCACATTTTAAAGTCTTATTTATCTTTTCTTCTTATTCTCTTTTTGCTTTTCTTCTTTTGCCTCATAGGATGATCTATCAAATAATGCTAGTAAATAAAATCCAGCTTGGCCCACCAGATCTTCTCACGTTTTTCAAATCCACCTTTCAATGAATTGTTCCATAAAGTTTTGGTATATTATAGTTCAGTTGCTTTAAAAATCTTTAAATGGCTCAGTAAATATTTCCAAGCCTCCAAATTGCCTTGTTCCAAATTCCTACATGCAAAGAAATGTAAAAGTCAAAACAGCTAGATGTCAACCATTGGCGGTTGAGAATAGTTTAGAAAAGCATTTCTCCCAATAATCATTTTTCACAATGTTATTCAGCTTTTTCCAGGCTTTCTATATTTTAAAACATCCTTTAAATATTTTTTTGCGTCTGAATCTTTGATTTTTAGTTTTTAATCCTTCTCCATAAATCCAATCGTTGCTTTCTTACTATTTGGAGATTGTTTTTCATAATTTTTTAACTTGGGTTAAATCTTTAGGGTAGAAGTTATAAGTTATCTCACCCAGTTTCACTGATCTATCCATGCACTGCTCCATTACAAATCTTAATGTCCTGGTTGTCCCAGCTTGTGACAGACCAAAATGGCTCTTGTCCATGCTGCCACTCGGGAGAGTTTTCTTCGGATCAACGAGGAAATTGTAGTTTCCTCATGATCAACAAAGTGCCTCTCCTTTTTTCACCACCCCTCCAGGGTAATTTAACCCTATAGGGTCTCCCAGCAAGCAGTTGGTGGGTTCATTTCAGGGAGCCCAGTGGAGCTCCACTATTGTCCAGCTGTTGTCACCACAACATCAAACCTTCTCCCTCAAAGTCTTATTAAGGAGGTTTTTTTTTTTTTTTTTTTAAAGAAATATTTTAGGTACAAAACTAAGGAAGTGGAACAAGATATCCTGGTTGGCAATGACTGACAGTTTAACTGTTGGCCAGGAAAATAAAGTAAGGTTGGCTGACAATTCTCTTCAAGCAATGTTGACTCACAAAGCCAGCCTGGTCCAAGGTCACCCAGCTGGCTTTATGCCTAAGGCAAGTCAAGAATCACAGTCTCCTAGTTTCTAGCCTGGTGCCTTACCAACTACACCATACTGGATCTTCCCTCCTTGGTTTTGGGATTTCAAGATTGTCTAGCTATTTTTGAAAATTTCCCTTTTAGTGTTCTAGAGCAGGAGTGTCAAACTCAATTTCATTGAGGGCCACATCAGGGTTGTGCTTGACCTTGGAAGGCCAGCTCAACATCAGGGTTGTGCTTGACCTTGGAAGGCCAGCTCAACATCAGGGTTGTGCTTGACCTTGGAAGGCCAGCTCAACATCAGGGTTGTGCTTGACCTTGGGGCATGGCCAGCTCAACATCACTCATGTCAGGGGCACCCGTTGTGGCCCAGGTGGGGCTGGAGGGGATCCATTGTCTCCAGCAGAGAAAAGCGAGACCAGGGAGAGTGCCAAACCCTTGTCCTCCAGGGGAGCCTTGCCGTCTGCTGGTGGCCAATTGCTAAGGCAGGACTTCCCTCCCTCCCTTCCTTTTCTTCTTTTTCCTTCCCTTTTCCTTCTTTCTTCTTCCTTCTCCTCTTTCCTTATTTTTCGTTCCCTGCTCCTGTTCCCATCTTTCTTTCTGTTTGTCTTTCCTCATTCCCTTTCTCCTTTCCCATCCCTTCTTGGATGCTCAAAGGCAAAAGGGGAAACATTTCTCCTTTTGTTTTATTTTGCTTTTAGTTTGTTTTGCTAGCCCTCTGCCAGCAAAAATGGAACCCATGTGCAGCCCTCCCCCATTTTCGCTGGCAGAGGCCTACAGGAGGCTGTCTAGGCTGAAAATGGGGCTATTTTCACTGGCAGTGGCACCACAGTCCAGCCCTCGCTGTTTCCAGGGCAGCCCTGCGGGCCAGATCGAAGCACCCCGTGGGCCACATCCGGCTTGTCGGCCTTGAGTTTGACACCCGTTCTAAAGGAATACCTCCATTTTAGGAATAAATGGACTACAGGTTCAGCCCAAATGTCTGTTGCTAAGTGAAACAATTTTCAAGTGCATTTTGTTCCATTTTATGACCTTTCTTGCCATTCGTTAAGTGAATCACTACTGTTCTTAAGTTAACATGGTTGTTAAGTGAATCTGGTTTCTCCATTGTCTTTGCTTGTCAGAAAATCATACTCATGATCACATAGCCCAGGAATGCTGCAACTCAGATAAATATGAGCCAGTTGCCAAGCATCAGAATTTTGATCACGTGAACATGGGGATGCTACAACGGTCGTAAGTGTGAAAAACAGTCATGTCACTTTTTTTTTAGTGTTGGTGTAACTTCGAACAGTCACTAAACAAATGGTTGCAAGTCAAGGACTCCCCATATTGCTCTTTTTCTACTAGACTGGTCAGACCATAATGGTAAAGTTATTTAATTTGATCCTCCTACCAAGGAGAAATTCGAACAATGCATGTGGTCTACCAAATCCGAAAAAGAACAGAAGAGTTCATTTTCTCTCTCCCTCTCTTTCTTCCCTTTCAAATTTTGAAGTCTGAAATTTAGAAATTTTGTCTGACAAATGAATTATAATCCTCTGAAGAACATTCTGGGCCTGCCAATGTCACAATGAGCCAATGAAATCTGGATGAATTTCATCTTGATTATAAAGACACGCAGTTAAACAGAAATTAAAATAAGCCAAAAATTAGAAACCACAAGCTTGTTCCTAAAGAGCTTCCTTCACAGTTTGAAGCTCTCAGTTCTTATATTCTAGTACATACGGTACTTTCTTGCTTAAGACACAATTAAAATTTTAGAAAAATTCATTTCTTCAAAAGCTAATATAAGGAACAGGTGCAAGTACAATATTGAGGAAGAACTTCATCTGCTATTTTTGTAGGAACTGACCATACTGGTAAACAGGATATAAATGGTTGGTTTATTGCAGGGTTTTTTGTTTTTTTGTAGAAACTGCTTAATATTAAATGCATTACTGCTATTAACCCTTAACTTCTTAGGTTTCAGATATTTAGAAGATTATATAAGAAAGATTGAAACAAAATTAACCATGGCCCATTTATAAAATAAAATTAACTTTTCAGTTATGACAAGCCTTTCGTGTACAGGGAGTCCTCAACTTACAATCACAATTGACCCCAAAATTTATGTTGCTATGTGAGAAATTTCTTAAGTGAGTTTTGCCCCGTTTTACATTTTGGTTTTTTTTTTGGTTTTTTTGCCATATTTGTTAAGTGAATCACGGCAGTTGTTAAGTAACACGGTTGTTAAGCAAATCTGGCTTCCCCGTTGACTTTGCTCGTCAGAAGGTCGCAAAAGGGGATCACATGACCCCATGGGCACAGCAACCATCATCAATATGAACCAGTTGTCAAGCATCTGAATGTAAACTACATGGACATGGGGATACTGCAATGGTCACAAGTGTGAAAAGTGGTCTTAAGTCACTTTTTTCAATGCTGTTGTAACTTCGAATGGTCCCTAAATGAACTGTTGCAAGTCAAAGACTACCTGTAATATTTGTAGTATACCTTCTCTGTTAACCATTCACCTCTGGCCTGTGCAAATGAGCTTTAAAAACTTCAGGAAGTTCGTTATATATAGTATGATCACATTAGGTCTAAAGCAGGGCTGTCACACTTGCAGCCCAGGGGCTGGATGCGTCATGGACTGGCCACGCCCAGCCCCGGTTTTGCGAAGGGGAAAAAAGTCCTGATCTATCATTTGATGCCGCCAGAGTTGGACAGCCCTGGTCTACAGTGTTGTGATGCGGTAGAACCACTGAGCTAAGGTGGTGTTTGGAAATTTATTATACCGCTCAGAAATTTAGATAAATAATTTGGTTGAAAAGAGAAATTTTTTTTAAAAAATGTACATATTATATTGCAAGACTTCAAAAAAAGACTAAGATGATTACAATAGTAAAACTAGCATATTAATTGAAAATGCAAAGTATCTCAGCATAGAAAACAGAATTTCCAAATTTCAGAAATTTATATATGTCTTAATGCATATACTCTGGCAAAGATTAATTAATTATAAGCACCACTGCAATCGGACCAGTCATGGCAATGGTGGAGCCTTAGATGATTAGACAATCAGCTTCTTGCCACCAAATGGTGCCCATTTTTCCTTCCTGGTCTCCAGTATACAGATGGCTAGGGTAGAGAAATATGAGCAGATACCAAAACAGCATATCTGAAAATGTTCTGTGGCTTATCATATCTACAGCTTCTCATGCAAATGAGTAATAGGTTTTATGTGTGGAACTAAAGACAAATAAACCTTGATACTTCACATAACCTTTGATTCTAAAGTGTTATTTCCAGACTGATCCACCCACTGTTTTCCCTACACATACAAGCTTCACAAGATGAAACAACTTAACTTTCTATACTATGGACTCCTTCTTTCCCACATTTTGCTTTTCCTAATGTTACACAAGGCCTATATTTTTCTATTGACTGTATTTTATTCTATTTTTCTTTGATATGAACTTCTCTGCGTGATGTACAGGAACCAGAAAGAAGCGGTTATTCCAACTGTGGCTCTTTGAGCAATAATTTGGGCATTCAATGTCTGATCTATTTTTCTTTCTGGAAGCTTCTAGAAGGCAGAGATCTCAGTTTTCATGAGATGCAATAGCAATCTTGAGGAACAGAGGGAAAGCCAAGTACCACACTGAACAGCAGGTGCATTGTGTCTTCACTTCCCATTTAAAGGCCTCAATTTGAGATTATTTCAATATCAGTAAGTGCAGCACCACTACCAATAAGTACAGGGAGGCAATTTGATTGTGCATTTTAATAGGGAAGACTGGACTAAATTATTCTGTGACCACTGAAACCATTGTTTCCTTATTCAAAGACTAATTGCTATAAGGGATGTGATGGCTCAGTGGTTAAAGATGCTGAGTTTATCAGCTGGAAAGTTGACAGTCAGGGATTTGAGACCTGAGCACCACATGATGGGGTGATCTCTCATTACTTGCTCCAGCTCTTGTCAGTTTGAAAGTATGCAAATGCAAGTAGATAAATAGGTACCACTTCAGTGGGAAGGTAACAGTGTTCTGTGTGCCTCGGCATATAGTTATGCTGGCCACATGACTAGGGAAATTACTTCGGACAATGCTGGCTCCCTTATCTACAGTACTAGAAAAATATTAAACATTAACTATCTCATTTGCAACTGGATTATAGGCTGGGAAGAAAATGATACACAGTAATAAATGTGAGTATGCAAAGAATGGGCTAAAAAGAGTTAACTTTATATCTCAGCCTTACTTTTCTTAATTTTGTAACTACTTTATTTCATTCTAAAATGTTAGTGGTAAGTTGAGAAATGGCTCTTTAGCAATAGTCACTAAATAGCATTAGTCGCTTAGAGACAGCTAGTCTGGTACACTATAATATTAAAATGAGGTCCAGATTGTTGGGGGCAATATGCTGACACTATAAACCGCTTAGAGAGTAAAGCACTGTGAAGCGGTATATAAGTCTAAGTGCTATTGCTATTAAGACAACAGGCTAGAAACTGGGGGACGAGGAGTTTGAGCCTGATCTTGGACACGAAGGCATCTAGATGACTTTGGACCACTCTCTCTCTCTCTCTCAGCCTTAGGAATGTGACAATGGCAAGCAACTTTCAAAAAACCTTTGTCAAGAAAGCTGTACTAACTTGGCTAGCAGTCAACAAGGATAACTTGATGGCATCAAGACAACAACTGCTACAAAAGCACTTAACCACATCATATAAGGATACAGCAAGTCCATTCATACAACAATCTGCATTTGGTATTAATCTTGGCTAGATTTTCATGGCTAGGTTTGCTGTCGGAATCTAGCTTATTTGGTTACCTTTCACTGAATATATTGCCCCAGAGCCCTGGTGGCCCAGTGGTTAAGACTGCAGAATTCCAGGCTACCTCTGCCCACAATCTGGAGTTCGATCCTGATGGTCTCAACATTGACTCAGTCTTGCAAGGTCGGTAAAATGAGCACCCAGATTGTTGGGGGAAATATGCTGACATTGTATACCACTCAGAGAGTACTGTAAAACACTATGAAGCTGTATATAAGTCTAAGAGCTATTGTTATATGCTAATAAGAGCTATTGCTATATCCCAACCCAGAAATGGTTAATCCAATAACCAGCTAAAACATGTTAAGACAGCCAAGCATAGAGAAAATTTGTAACTTCTGATCTTATAGGAACACATCCTACATGCGTGATGGTGAACCTATGGCATGCGTGCCACAGGTGGCACGCAGAGCCATTTGTGCGGGCACGCTAGCCAAAGACAAACTTATCTCACTGCGCATGTGTGTGCCTCACAGCTGATTTTTGGCCTCCCAGAGGCTTGAGGAAAGCCTTTGCAGGCTGAAAAAAAGGCCCATTTCATTACTTCCTGTATTTCCAGAAATATCGGAAATGACAAAATAGGCCCATTTTTCGGCCTGCAAAGCCTGCAGAAGTTTCCCTCAAGCCACTGGGAGGCCGTGCTGTGCAGGTTGGGGGGATTGTGCGCGCATGCACAGGGGGCATGGGGGTGCGCGCATTGCCTTCTGGGTGCTGGCACACAAATGTGTGCACAATTTTTGGCACAGGAGCCCAAAAAGGTTAGCCACCATTGTCCTACATCTTCAGCAATATTATATTATTGTAAATAGGCAGGCTCCAGGCACCTGTGCAAATTCAGATGCTTTATTTAAATCAACAAGACAAGACTACTTCTAGGGAAAGGGTAGCAACGGCCAGGTTTCTTTCCTCAAATGAACTTTTATTAAATTCTTGATATTTTAGAACTTTTATTTAAATTCCTAACTCAAATACAGTTTAGAAAAGAATCATATGGAGGAAATGTGAGCACAAGTAATGTGCAGATAACTGTGAAAGCTAACAAGAAGTGTGTATTATTTTCAGTGCCTCATTGTGTAAAGCAAAGAAATTCCCAGATGTATCCAATGCCAGCTCAAAGAAAAGGCGTTAATTGCAGCAGCAAACCATTATAACTACCACTCTGGTTAACACTGTGTTTAGCGATTTGTATTTGTTATCTAGGTAACAAGCGATTTTTTTCCAGCAAAGCGGACCTCTCCGAATAAAAAAATGAATGCATCATCACTACTGTTTTAAAAAGTGTTGCTATAACTTTGGCTGTGCAGATTGCATCTTCAAGATTTGCTTCTCCAGCTAGTCCTCGACTTACAATATCTGTTTAGTGACCATTCAATAGCACTGGGGGAAAAATGACTTATGACAATTTTTTATATTTATGACTGTTGCGGCATCTTTATAGTCTGGTGTTCAAGTTTGCAGTTACAAAGACACTGAAAAAAAAATGAAAAAAAGTGACTTATGACCTTTTTTCACACTTGTGACTGTTGCAGCATCCCCATGGTCACAATACAAAACTTGGCAACTGACTCATATTTGTGATGGTTACAGTGTCCCAGGATCGTGTGATCATCTTTTACAACCTTCTGACAAGCAAAGTCAGATTCTGCTTAAGTTATTATTATTATTATTACTACATTAACATCAGCAGTGATTCACTTAACAACTCTGGCAAGAAAGGTCATAAAATGTGACAAAACTCACTCAACAAAAATCTCACAACAACATAGGTTTTGGGCTCAATTATGTTTGTAAGTTGAGAACTACGTGTATTAAGGTTAGAAAGGAAATGGGAAGGAAAGAATTAGCAGGATGAGTTCATTAAATCAATATGTGTGTGTGTGTGTGTGTGTGTTATGTTAAGCAATGCAACTTTGGCTGAAGGAAATTAATGGAGTAAGATATAAACAATACAATAATAATTCAATATAAATATTTCTCCAATATCCAGATCTCTCTTTTGTCAAAAAAGATTGGTTTAATTCTCATCATTTCCTTTTCAACTTTGAACCAGAAATCTCATTTACTGAAGGTAAACTCTTTGTTCCAGTCTCCTTAATGTTTGTCTTTCTCGTCTCCATGAGGAATATCTAGCACCACAAAGTCTGACTGTATTTTTTTTGCCAGGAAAATACTATTATAATGATAAAGAAAAAGGGTACCACCACCATAAAAATTACCTGAACTTACACCAGAATGTGAACTGTGTTCATTCTCCTTAAACAGAGCATATCATGGTTTAGATTCTAATGTTATGTTTATAAAAGATAACATTTGCCAAAATATTTTTTTTTCAAGCCAGGTGCTGAAAATAGTGTAACTCTAGCTTTTTTAAAAATAAAAACATTACAATTCCTGCACTGAAAGCAAAGTGTAAATGCACAGTTAAAAAGCACATGAAAGTGCTTTCCAAAAAAATGCAGGTCGGCTATAAATTAAAATATTTTTAAAATACTTACAACAGATAATCTATAAGGAAACACTTGTATAATTCTGGTATAATTTTCCCCATATTTTAATTGCATTTATGAGAAATAAACCCTCTGATTTTGGGCCAGAACAGATAGAAGAGAGAGAAAACAGAGGTATGGTACTGAAGTAAATGTTAAGGAGTAAAAAAGGAAAAGTGAAATGTTAGTCTCCTCTTATGATATGATAGATGTTGCATCTATTCTCAGCAGCTCTGTTCTATGGACCTACTAAACTATTATTACTTATATCACTACTTATTACACTGCAAACTTTATCAGGAACTCAAGAGCTAGATTTGTTACACCCTTGCTAATCGAACTGATTCAATCTTGTTCAGAAGAAAAAAAAAATCTAATTTTTGTTGTCTGATGTAGACAAACACGAAATGAAACATTGTTTGCAATGGCTGCAAGGAAAATACCAAAGGATACCCCCATAATTAACACTGTTAATATTAGAGGAGATGTACTGAACTGGCGTGAACTGTAATTTTATATGTATTTTGCTAAAATCTATGATTGCAAATACTACTACTACTAGTAGTAGTGGTGGTGGTGGTGGCGTTAAGCTAATTCCTGGTTTATTCAGCCACATTTTTGAAGGGTTTACACAACAGTAAATTGTAAACTAATAAGCTGAGCTGGATTTAGGCTATGATGGGTTTGAATGGTTTATAATTGAGTACCTAGTGTTGTGTAAACACAGTCTTATTTGGATACACAGGAATTTTTTCAGAGTGATACTAAAGCTGACATCATTATTAACCAAAATTATTCACACTGTACACTCAACACACTAGTTGCAATGGAATTATGGCCAACAGGTTGTCAACTTGTATCTGAAAGCAGTGCAATCCATTTGTAGATGAGAACTAGTATGATTTGCATTAATGATTATTTGTGCAAAATAATTTTTGACACCTAAAAAATTAGATGTCAAAGGACAAGATCCTGGCCTCGCTTTCACAGCATTATTTTCGACATATAAATGGTATTTTTTTTAAAAAAAATACTGAAGGCCTGCATCCTTTATCTGAAATAGCGCAAATCAGACCAAAAGCATAACTCTTTCCCAAATGGTATCTAGAAGCATTTCACAGAAAGTCAAGCTATAATATTACTTTGACTCTATTCAACAAACCCTGCTACCGCCTTTCCTAAACCATGGCTACCACAGCTAAGGGGCAGCATTGAGCAGATCCTGGTTAATTTTGAAAATCTAAATGGATTGAACCAAATAGGTTCTCAGATAAGATAAAGACCCGGCAGCCTGGGTGATTAATAAAACAATTAAAAAAAAAAAAAAGCAATGGCAATGGCGGCATGAGATTGTCATATATCTCGGCCAAGTTACACCTAGGTGTAGTAGGAGAGGCGTGTCAGAGCAATTGGAAAAGCGGTTACCGGATCCCTCCTGATCGTTGTCGCTTCTTCTGTGTTTGGGATCTGTCGGGCGCCCGTCGGATTTCTCAGGATGTCGCCGTTACCACCCGGTAAGCGTCCACCAGACTCTCTTCTCCTTCCAAACACCAAAGGGGGGGAGGCGGGTGTCAAAACTCCGCTCCTCAACCCACGAGCTGAATCCAACCGCCCCGAGTCATTTGGTTGAGTGGGGGGGCGGCGCCAAAAAAAAATAATAATCGAATAAATTTCTCCTTGAAACCGCACGAAGTGGAAACTCACCTGTCAGTCCGGAGGCAAGAAAAGGCGCTTTAAAAAAAGAACAAGCGGGGAACAAATTGGACATCTCCCTGTGCTATCTGTTGCGCGCTGCTAAATCAGACCTGAATAAGGGGAGGGGGGGGGAATCTTACCTATCCTGCTCGGAGAAAAGCTAAAGACACTCTGCAGGAGCTCAGAGGCATCCGTTTCTCCCCGCATCCTTAGCGTAAACATGCAGTCCCGAACGAATCACCGCCGCCTTCTCCGCTCCGCCTCCCCCCCCGCTTGCAGCCGGAGCGAGAACTGTTTGCCTGCCACTCCCCAGGGCGGCGGTGAGCGCGGCTCCGCCGTGTTAGAGCTGGGTCGCCGAAAGGCGGGAAGAGAGCGAGCGAAGGCTCCGTCCTGAGGTAGTGTGGAAAAGCAGGCATGCTCTCTTTCTTCTACCCGCGCCGACTCTCGTTGATTCACTTTACGGCCATCTTCCCGGGCTGGAGCTAATGGCTATCGCTGTCTGTGGAGATTCTCAGTCACGGTTGTCCCAAAGGTGCTTTTTCAGGAGGCAACTGGACTTCCTTGTTTGTTTCTTTTGGAGACGTTTCGTTTCTCATCCAAGAAGCTTTTTCAGCTTTCACAGGATAGTGGGGGAATGGAAGGATTTATATTCCCCAAGGCGTTTTTTCAAGGAGGCAACTGGACTTTCTTGTTTCTGAAGCTTCTTGGATGAGAAGCCAAACGTCTTCGAAAGAAAAAACAAGAAAGCCCAGTTGCCTCCTGAAAAAAGCACCTTTGGGACAACCATGATCTGGATGACTGAGAATCTCTACAGATTTTTAGCTATACAATTTGGGATGAACAATCCTTTCAATGATTGTGGGAATAGGAATGGATTTCCAGAGAGAGAAACAATTGCAGACTATGGGAAAAGGATGCAAATGACCAGCTGTCTGTAAGGAATATAAATCCTTCCATTCCTCTTCATCCAGTCAGAGCTGAAGAAGCTTCTTGGATGAGAAGGGAAATGTCTTCAAAGGAAAAACAAGAAAGTTCAGTTGCCTCCTGAAAAAGCACCTTTGATTGCCTCACAGGTGCTTTTTCAAAAAGCAACTGGACCTTTTTTTTTTTTTCCCCTTAAAGATGTTTTGCTTCTCGTCCAAGAATCTTCTTCAGCTACTACCTAGGGGTGTGGGGTGGGGGCTTGAAAAACCACCAAAGATTCGATATTAATCCAAGGAAAACAGCTTTATTGTAGCATTTCTGCAGAAACGGGTTCCTGCCCTGGCAGGTGGGAGGAACCCAGAGCAAAGTTTGCATTCTATTTTATACCCTGACCTACTGCCCCATCCTAGGATGGCTTGGTTTACAATCTACCTATTGAATTTCAGTATACAATTCATCACCAAATCTGGGACATCAGGAAGTTAGATGCTTCCTAACATGTACATATTTTCCCAGATTTTCCCAGAGCACATGTGATTGTTCAATGTTTCAATGTCCCTTTTGCAGTAGAAAAGTATCAAACTCGCAGTTTTGAAGTTTGAGTCACAGTTACACAATACACAATGGATTTTATTCATGTTTTCCTCTTACAATTCCCCCCTTTTCTGCTTACATTCTTGACTCAAACTCACGCAACAGATCCCCAGCCTCTTTCAGAGCCATCTCCTTCTGAAATATCATCAGAGGTTCTTCCTCCTGCTTCCTGGATCTTGAACTTACAGCTTTCCCTAATCTTCCACACATTCCTATTACACTAGGGAAACACTGAACACAACAACACAACATCACACAACATATAATAATTAATATAATTCCCATGATTGTAGGTCTCAACCAAGCAGTGCTGGGAAGCCAAGACCATAATGCTTCCCACAAATCTGGAAATGAGGAATCACCTCTTTGTAATAATGAATTAGAATGAATGTGTTCCTCCGTCGTTTGCACTGTTTTTGTAATATTGGGTTGGAAATCATGGATATATACACAGCAATGTGAATGAATCAAAGCATATACACACCCTTTTGCAGCTAATACAATGTCTTATGCATATCTATTTTGCAAAGCCACTTTTCTTACTTCAGAAAGTTCCGTGTTGAGCATTTTGATTGTCTTGATAGTATCATTAAACATGGCTACTGTAAAGTTATTCAGGATATGTAAATCTCTATAATTCATGGCTACTCCCAACGGTGCCAGCACTCCCCGTGCTATCTGTGTTTTCAACCTTCCCCCCCAGTGTTAGTCCTGAACTGATTTCTCTTTTATTCAGAATCCATCCCTGGGGTAAGGTATTCAATTTATATATTACTGGTATCACGTATCCCATGGTACAAATCCCACTCCAACGTGGTGGCATTTCTCTATACACATGTTTCCCACATAACACCCACCTAAAATTTTCCATGGCGTACGTTTGATTCGAAGTCCGAGTCTAATTGATTATATCTTCAAAATACATACACATCTGGTATTGGTCGTGATTAAAATAACTCAATTGATGATGAGTGTTAGAATAACTGTGGTTACTACAAGATGAAGGCATATCAAAAGTTTTGTTGCATTTTTCCCAATCACCCAAATCCATTCCTTTGGAATACATTTCTCTTGAAGCACACATATGCTTTTTCTCTCAAATGGACAAATATCTTCCTGTACAGGTTTCTTTTCATAGGAGCCTGTTCATATTTATTTCCCTTTGGTCTCAAATCCTGTTGACTTAATGGGATTGCATGTAATGTTAAACCCTCCCCTGTCTTCCCTGGCATGTGCATGCATATCCAGCAGTTAGTTATGTTCAATGCTTGTGATACCTTCTTCAAATCCTTCATGTATGTATTGTCTTCCCATAAATCTGTCCCCAAAATCCCCTGTCTTCCTGACCTGTTGTGGGTAAACCAAGTTCAGTCCTACAAGTCCGATCAGGATCGGTAGGAACTTCATCTCTTTAATCTCAGCTTCAGAGGTTGCCCGTCCACTGGTTCAGCTCTCCAAGGCTTTTCTGGCTCAGGTGCTCTCTTCACTCGACTATAGTGCGACCATCCTCCCTCTTTGGTCCGGACGGCGGATTCAGTCGTCAGTAGCACCTGATATGGGCCTTCCCAGCTAGGCAGAAGCTTCTTACTTCTCTAAGTTTTTACTAGGATCCAATCTCCAACTTCATAGGGGTGTTGGCTTCCCGCAAGTGGTGGTCGTTGTGGCAATAATCCCTGTTTATAAAGAGAAAACAAAGACCTGGACAGTGCCTGCAAATATTTTCTCAGAAACAAATCTTTAAATTCAGGAATTGGATTCCCTAATTTTGCCAAGTAGGGCCGTCTCATTAACATTTCAGAAGGGGAGACCCCAGTGTCTTTCCTTGGACAAGTTCTGATTCTGAGTAGTGCCAAGGATAAGTTCTTTGTCCATGGTAACCCATTTTCTAATTGTAATTTGGTCAAATGTCTCTTCAATTCCCCGTTCGCCCTTTCCACTTTCGCACTGCCAAGGGGTGTGCAAATCCCATTTCACCCCAACAGCTCCCATCACAGATTGCAACACTTTTTGTGTAAAATGTGTCCCCCTGTCAGAATCAATAGCTTCCATCATCCCATATCGTGGAATGATTTGTTCTAATAGGATCTTGGTTACTGTGGATGCTGTGGCTCTTCTAGTCGGATAGGCCTCTACCCATCCTGTCAATTGATCTTTAATCACCAATAAGTATTTCCAACAGATACTCTGGGCTAGTGTCCACATCTTTGGGCTCCAAAAATGTGGTTTTACAGCCATCACCAATGCTTCTGTTCCCCAGTGTCTTTCCTCATGTACCTTATCCAGAATTCCTCTCATTACATTCACGGGAACCACCCTCACCCCCTCTGAAGTTCTCCACCCATCCTCAGTTAATGTACACCCTTCTTTTTCCGAATCATCTTTCTCTTTTCCCTCAGGTTTCCAATCCTCATCCTCTTCCATTTCTAGCAAGGGAATTAATGCCATTACCAGCTTTATTTCCCCTGCAGCTTTTTCGCCCATTCGTCTGCCCACCTGTTTCCAACTACCTCTGGGGTATTCCCTTTCTGATGAGCATTCACATGTACTATTGACACTTGATTTGGCAGTTGCAGGGCCTCCAGAACCTGTTCCACAAGCTGTAATTGTTCAACTTGTTTCCCATCAGCCCTGATAAAACCCCTCTCCTGCCAGATCTTACCAAAGGTATGGACCACACTCTAGGCGTATTTGGAATCAGTCCAAATTGTCACATCAATTTCTTCAGCCAATACCAAGGCTCTCTTCAAAGCAAACAACTTGCACTTTTGTGCAGACCATGAAGGAAGGGAGCCTTTTTCTATGACCTCCCCTTCTCCTGTCATGACTGCAAATCCTGACTTCCTCTTTCCTTCCTTAACCCTGCTTGATCCATCCACAAACCATCTCTCCCCTCCTTTCAAAGGAGTTTCTTCCAGATTCTCCCTCACTTTTGCAACAAACAATCATGATCCTCAGCTTCCCACTCCTGTCTTCTTCCTTCTAAAAATTCTGCTGGATTCAAATTCCTGTCTGTCCCAATCAGAGCTGGTTCTCAAAATGGTCTCATATTTGAGAATCGCCCCTCTGTCATCCAAGTTGTTGCCAACTGAAGTAACAGAAGTAACCTGGTGGGGTGAATGCCCTACAAGCCCCCCCCCCCAAAGGTTAACTTCCTGCTCTCTACCACCAACATAGCTGTAGCTGCCACAGCCTGCACACAGATTACCCTTACTACCGGCTCCAGAGTTTTGCTCAGAAAGGCGATGGGCTGATACTGCCCCCCCACCTTTTCTGTGCCAACACTCCTAGTGCCGTTCCCTGTGCTGCTGACACATACAGATGAAATGGGAGCTTCAAATTAGGCAAGGCCAAAACCAGTGCAGATGACAGTGCCTTCTTTAAATCCTCCCACTTCTCATCATCTCCTTCTAGCCATTCTATACTCTCTCCTTTCCCTACCAACTTCCTGTGCAGGAATTGGGCTAACACAATGTATTGGTCCACCCAAGCTCTGCAATCCAAGAGCTTTATTTCACCTTCTTTTCCACAAACTGGATCTTTTCCTTGAAACTGTCAATCCCTGCTCCTTCAGCCAATTTAGCAAAGCTACAGATGCTGCTCTGACCTCATTCGCTTTCTCCCCAGTCAGCAACAAATCATCCACATATTGAATCAACATAAAAGACACTAACTTTCCAAAGCCTATCCAAATCTTCCACTCTCAGAATCATTCCATTCAAATGCAAACAGGTCTCTACTTCTTTCCTCAAGGGGGCATGCCCAGAAGGCATCCTTCAGATCAACCCCTCTGTTAAGCCTGGTTTCCCCAACCAGGGTTAGGGAGACAAGCTAAACAGAATGTGCAGCTTAGTCAGATAGGCACACAGATAAATGAGTGAGCTAAGCTTGTATGTTTATTAACATACAGTAAAAATAACAGATACGCTTGTGCTATCAAATATATAGTTTATTCCATTATGAGTTCATAGCATAGTCAAAATAACAGTCCAATAGTCATGTATCATTTAGTCAGTCCATTCAGGGATATTCAGTTAGCAAAGTCCGTGTTAGAATATCCTATGTCAATTCACTTACAAGCCAGTCCTTTCTTTTCTCTCCCGTTCGAGCAATGCAGTCTTGATTCCTTGCAGTAATCAGGGATCATCAAAGCCAGAGAGAGAGCAAGCTGTAGCCTTGCTTCTTTTAAAGTGCTTTCACAACCACTCCCTTAATTACTATCCCACAGTTAAAGTTGCAGACACTTTAACATACAAACTATGATTACATATTATTATTTACCTAAACCAGTTAGGGTAAAACAATGTTATCCCTAACATTCTCCCCTTTAAGGTTAATAATAATATAACTATTTACATCTTTAAATCATATTTGTTGCAACTCTCTTTAAACTTAGTTACTCCTTGAGCTTTTGTAAATTGGTCTGCAATGTTTTCTTCCGTCATGCAGTATTCCAATTTAATTAGCCCATTCTTTACAGATTCTTTAACATTTAAGTATCTTAAATCAGTATGCTTTGATCTAGTTTTTACAGCAATACTAGTAGCTAACTTTATAGCTGCTTGGTTATCTTCGTACACAATAATGGAATCTTTTACAGTTATACCCATGTCTAATAATAACTGTTTGTACAAAATCAAGTCAGTGCATAATAATGACAGACATGAAAATTCCGCTTCCATCGTTGACAAGCTGATATGCTGTTGTCTGATTGACCTCCACCCTATTAGTGTCTTACCAAATAATATAGCCATCCCAGATGTTGATTTTTTTAGTGTTTATATCAGTTGCAAAACTTGCATCTGCATAGGCACTAAGACTCAAATCACCCTTTGGTTCTATATACAATGCATGGTTCATTGTTCCTTTAAGATATCTTAAAATTCTCTTTAATGATTGCCAATGACATTGATGTGGATCTGAATTAAAACGTGCCAGCTGATTTACACTATAAGCTATATCAGGCCTAGACCAATTGCTTATATATGATAAGCTACCAATCAAAGATTGATATATAGACTTATCAAATTTGGGACCTTGATCATCAGTTTGGCAAACTTCCTGACTCATTGGAGTCTTTGCCGGTTTACAAAGTTCCATTTTAAACGTTTTAATTAATTGGCAAATTTTATCTTCTTGAGATATCTTAAAACCATTTTTTGTTTTGTTAATTGTCAATCCTAGATACTTTTTAATTTCACCAAAATCCTTTAATTTTATCTTTTTGGCTAATAATGATATAATCTCATTAGCTTCATTATTAGTTTTAGTTATCAAAGCAATATCATCTGTAAATAATAACAATAATGACACCGTTCCATTATTTTCTCTTTTAAACACACATGGATCTGCTAAACCAGATTTAAAACCTATATTGTTTAACTCTTTCACAATATATTGGTTCCACTCAAACCCAGATTGTTTCAACCAGTAAAGACTCTTTTTGAGTTTCCAACAATCATTACTATTTAGTTTATTGTCTTTTATACCTACTGGCTTTCTTAAATATATAGTGTGCTGCAATGGTGCATGTAGATAAGCAGTTTCTACATCTAAATGGTTAATGACATAGTTTTTCTTAGCTGCCCACACTAATGCTGCTCTTAAAGATGTTGCTTTAAGACTTGGTGCAAAAACTTCATCGTAATCAGATGTAGTTTGATTAAATCCTTGAGCTACTAACCTAGCTTTATGGGTAACAGTCCCATCATTTCCAGTTTTTACTTTAAATATCCATTTGCACCCAATGGATTTTTCTCCTGGAAGTAATTTAGCATCTTCATAAACTTTCATTACCTTTAATGAATTTAGTTCTTTTTCCATTGCCTTTTGCCAATTCTCCTGATCCTTAGCAGGATACATCCTAAGTTCATCTACACTAGTTGGAACTTTAGTTACTTGGCAAACTATACTTGCTTGATACCTATCAGGTGGTCTAGTTACACGTGTAGTACGTCTAGGTATTACAGGACTTACAGGTGGACTTTCATTTATTAACTCTTCTTGATTATCTAATTCTTCCTGATCAACTGTTTCCTCTTGTTCTGGTCCTATTTGCTCTTCATGGACTTCTTCTTTAATTGGAATCTTCTTATAACTATTCTGATCTTTCTGCCTTTTGTAGGGTTCAATAATTACTTCATTGTTTAAATCTTGCTCTAATCTATTCCATCCTACATGTTCTAGGAATTTTGCACTAGCACTGGTGTAAACTCTAGATGTACCTGGTTCCCAGAATCTATAAGATCTATGATTAGATGTATATCCTACAAAATATAATCTTTTAGCTCTATGTTGTCCTTTGTGTCTAAGTTGTGTAGGGATATGCACCCATGCTGGTGCTCCAAATGTGTGCATGTAACTTAAATCAGGTTTTGTACCATGCCACAGTGTGAATGGTAATTCACCTGTTGTTGAATTAACAACATTATTTAATATATGATTACCACACATTATTGCTTCTCCCCACAAATTGTCAGGTAATCCTGAATCAGACATCATAGTTTGTGCCATTGATTGTAATGTTTGGCCTCTTCTCTCTATAAAGGCATTATGTTGTGGCCTATATGGTGCAGACATTTTATGTTGAATACCTAACATTCTTAGTCTGTTCTGGAATTTATTATTTGTAAATTCCGTACCATTATCTGTTATAAGAGTTACTAATTTCTTTTTAGTTTTCCTTTCAGCAAATTTAATCCAATTAAAGAGATTTTGATATGTTTCAGTTTTGCTCTTCATTAAATAGCAAAACCCATATCTAGAATAATGGTCCATTATACTTAGTATGTAACGAGCTCCTCCTACACTTGGTTTTTTAGGACCTATTAAATCTGCAAATACTACCTCTAAAGGTTCTTTGGTAGTAAATCCATCAACTCTATTAGCCGGTGTAACCCTGGCTTTGCTATGATTACAGGCATTACATTGCAAATAGTTATTACAAGGTTTCAAACTTATTCCCTTAGATAATTCAACAGTTTTCTTAAGCATTTTAAAATTTAAATGCCCTAGCCTTCGATGTAACAAGTGAATACATTCATCATGAGGTTTCTTATTTTCATAAACTGTGTTAGCCACCTTTAAACCATCATCATTTAACACATATAATTCACCTCTTAAAGATGCAGTAATTTTCTTATCTTCTTTCTCAATTATGCAGTTATCTCCCTTAAAAGTAACTACATATCCTAGTTTGACCAAAATTCTTACTGAAATTAAATTAAACTTAAGTTGTGGTACATATAACATTTTTACATTCTCTTTTATAAAAGAACAATATGCTATACCTTGACCTTTAGCTTTCAGTTTCCAGCCATTGGCTAACGATATCTGCTGTGTACTCTTGGACATTTTAATAAAATGTTTGTTATCATTTGTTATACAATGTGATGCTCCACTATCAACCACCCATAAATTATTTTTTACAGCTTCGTTAGTATACATGGCTAACTCTTCTTTATCTTTTGATGACTTTTTGTATTCTGGCCAGTGTTCTGGCGTTTTGCCTTTTTACAAAATCTTGCCAAATGTCCTCTTCCTCCACAATTAAAACACTTTTTAATTGCGTATGCAGTAGGAGTTTCATTATCTTCTTTTTGAGGTTGCTGCCTCCTTAATTCGTCTCTTTCAAGCCTTCTTCTGGCCTCTTCAATCAATCTGCCAGTTATATCAGTTAAAGTTAGGCTTTCCTTTGGCAATATTTCAAGGGAAGTTACGTAGTTATCATAGCTTTCATCAAGGGAAGATAGAATTATGTAGACTTGGTGTAGTTCAGAGAAAATAAGCTCTTTCTCGTGCAGTTCTTGAAAAATGCTTTGCATAGTTTTCAAATGACTCAGCATATCACCATTCTTATGGAGATGTGTACTGAAAAGTTTCCGTGTTAGATTTATGTGAGCACCAACATTATCTCGAACATAAATCCTCTTCAGCTTCTGCCAACACCCAACAGCTGTTTTCTCTCCGTGGATATAAACAAGTTGCTTTTCAGTTAAGGTTAAAGCAATAATGCAAATAGCGTGTTGATTTTTATGCATAAATTCTTCTATCTTTAGTTTATCTTCCTTATCCTCTGGATCCCATTCTTCTACGTTTGGTGGATTTTCAATTATGTTCCACAAACCTTCTCTTCGTAGAAGCAAACTACATTTCATAGACCATGATACATAGTTTGTTCCATCCAACTTGGATATAAGGGACAAACTTTGTTGATCGACTTGTGCCATGTTTTCTTATATGGATATAAAACTATAATTAATAAAACACAGCTGTCTGTTTACTGTAATGTAAAAACAACACAAACTCTCACTTTTACATAAATCTGTTTTATCCTAGTTAAACTGACTTTGCAGCCTCTGGGCCCATAACCAGTGTTAAGCCTGGTTTCCCCAACCAGGGTTAGGGAGACAAGCTAAACAGAATGTGCAGCTTAGTCAGATAGGCACACAGATAAATGAGTGAGCTAAGCTTGTATGTTTATTAACATACAGTAAAAATAACAGATACGCTTGTGCTATCAAATATATAGTTTATTCCATTATGAGTTCATAGCATAGTCAAAATAACAGTCCAATAGTCATGTATCATTTAGTCAGTCCATTCAGGGATATTCAGTTAGCAAAGCCCGTGTTAGAATATCCTATGTCAATTCACTTACAAGCCAGTCCTTTCTTTTCTCTCCCGTTCGAGCAATGCAGTCTTGATTCCTTGCAGTAATCAGGGATCATCAAAGCCAGAGAGTGAGCAAGCTGTAGCCTTGCTTCTTTTAAAGTGCTTTCACAACCACTCCCTTAATTACTATCCCACAGTTAAAGTTGCAGACACTTTAACATACAAACTATGATTACATATTATTATTTACCTAAACCAGTTAGGGTAAAACAATGTTATCCCTAACACCCTCTCTCCCCCTTCTACTCATTGAATATTGTGGGGTCCAAAGCTTTGTCACCCCAGGCTGCACTTGAATCTTAATCGGCTGAATGTTCATTCACCCTACCTTCTCATCTCCTGCCCAGACCTCATCTGAAATTGATCTCTCATCTTCCACAGTCATCTTCCACATCCTTACTCCCTTCCTGGTATCCCATAACTGGATACCAAACACAGGCAACAGATCTCTCTCTAGCAAATTCACTTCAGAATCAGGAATATACAGCACTTCAGCCTCAGTTACCACTTCATTCATTTCCAGTCTGATTTGTTCAAACACCCTCACATCCTGTGATTTTCCACTCACCCCCACTACTTTTATCATTTTCCTTGATCTATGTGCACCCTTTATCGGGTCACACACAGAAGTCCGGCTTGCGCCGGTGTCTATCAGGAACAGCTGCTCCTGATGGTCAGGACCCACTGAAATGTTTACCAATGGCTCCCCGCAGGTCCTCTTAAAGGATCCGGAACATCCCTAATCATCATACAATGCATAACTCCTCTCCTCCCGGTTGGTAGGACACTTGTGCGCAAAGTGTCCTTCCTTCCCATATCAGAAGCAACTCCTATCCATTCCAGGCTGTCTCATTCCCATCCCTCTGAAACCTCTTCCTCTGAAACTTCCTTGCATTCCGCCTCGCCTTCTCTCACCCTGGCCTCCCATTGCCCCCCTTACACATGTGATTGTTCAATGTTTCAATGTCCCTTTTGCAGTAGAAAAGTATCAAACTCGCAGTTTTGAAGTTTGAGTCACAGTTACACAATACACAATGGATTTTATTTATGTTTTCCTCTTACAGGGGTTATCTGGCTTTATTTTAACCACATGGTTTTATTTAACCATAACCAACTGATGATATGGCTATAACTGGGAGTTCCAATAGAAGTGAGTCTTGTAGCTCAGAGTTGAAGTATGGAGTTGGTGCTTTGCTTGCAGACGTTTCGTGACCCAACTGCGTAACATCAGGGCCTAACTCAGGTTATGAAAAGTCTGAAAGCAAAACAAACCCAACTCCCAGAGCAGGGGTCCCCAACCACCGGGCCGCGGACCGGGACCGGTCCGTGGATCACTTTGTACCGGGTTGCAAAGAAAATAAAATTTTTTAAAATGGCGGCTTTCTTCGCCTTCGGTGAATGCTGCTGGGATCAGGGATCAAGGACACAAATGAAAGAAGGGGAGGGAGGAAGCAACCGAAGCCTGTCCTGCTCTCCGGCTCAGCGGCTTCGGTTTCTTCCCGCCTCATTCCTCTCTCAGTCACTCTCTCGCTCCTCCACCAGCCCAGGAAGAAACTGCTTCAAAGAAGCCAGCAGGGTGGCTTTTCCATCAGTGCAGCTCCTCCGAAGCGCCCGTTCATCCCCACCCAGCTAACCGTGGTTCAATCCAGTGCTCCGTTCTGCCTGCCTGCCTGCCTGCCTTCGTTTCTGGTTGTTTCGGAGCAGCTTCGGCTGAGAATAATAACTATTCGCCTCTTTTTATCAGCCAAAGCTGCTCCGAAACAACCAGAAACAAAGGCAGGCAGGCAGAATGGAGCACTGGATTGAACCGCACACAGGCGGCGGGGTGGGGGTGAATGGGTGCTTCAGAGGAGCTGCAGTGACAGGAAAAGCCACGCTGCCGGCTTCTTTGAAGCAGTTTCTTCCTCGGCTGGTGGAGGAGCGAGAGAGCGACTGAGAGAGGAATGAGGCAGACACCTGAGGGATGGGGCTGAGGAAGGCAGGGCCGAAAGCCGTGGGCCACCGCCGCCCAGCGCTCAGTTTTGAAGGCGCTCCTCAGCCCGGCGCAGTTCCTGAATCTGCAGCTGAAACCCTCCGTTTTAAATGTCCCAATAGAAGAGAATATCTGTCACTCAGGGTTGCAATGAGGAGGCATTGGCGCTCCCTGAACTTGGTGGTTTGCTGGCAGATGTTTTATTACCCGACTAGGTAACAACATCAGATGTTACCTAGTCAGGTAATGAAACGTCTGCAAGCAAACCATCAAACTTGGATTCCCCTCCCCCTTGAAAAAGTGTTTCTGCTTGAAACTGGTCCCTGGTACAAAAAAGGTTGGGGACCACTGTCCCAGAGCACCAAGCGCTCACAATGTAACCAGGAGTTGTTGCTTGATATGAAGCGGTCTGCTGTAGTCATCTGTGGACCTGCCTCATTTTTTTTTTTAAAGGAAGTCGCTTTCTCCATCTTGGTGTGTCCTCTAACCGGCCATCTTCCATCCAAAAATCTCAGACTCACCTAGAATGCCCCTCCTGGCTCCTTCCCATGGGCCTGCCTGACAGCAGGGGGCAGCCCAAAGTAAACCAGGCCAAACTTGGTTACTCCTTGGAGGGAACACCACTAGGAAGGTGAAATAAATGCAATCCAAAAACAGTGGTAAACCCAATCTGCTAGAGAGAAGTTTCTGGAAGATGGGCTCCGGCATGAGTCCAAAAGCTTGGAAAGCCAAATCTGGCCCCACGTTCTGCCTCAATTTACCTTCCCAATAAACATCCTGGGATGACATTCAGGAGATTCTCAGTAATCATTATGCGCCAAAACCTTCACGCATAGCAAGACGGCATGTGTTTAGATGGGGAGCTCAGGCTGAGGGAGAAACAATTAGCTCCTATATGGCTGCTCTTCAAACAGATGCTTTACACTGCAGTTTCAGAGATCATCTTGATGATATGTTACTGGATCAAGTGGTTTGCAGCGTGTGGGACCTGCCATGCTCCTGCTACAGACTGACTCTGAGTCAGAAGAGGACCCAGGCCCATCCCCTATCCATCCTAGTGCACGCAGGGAGGAGAGGATCAGGGAAAAAACGTGTTCCACTTGGGAGGAGAGGGCCATGATCCTCTTAGTGGGTTGCAGGTGTGAGATCTGCATAAGAATTTGGACCTGCGTGCTAACAAACACTGGAGACAAACTGGTGTTTTATTCCTAGATGAGGTTTATCTTGGTTGGTGTTCTTCCAATGGACTGTACCTGGTTATCTTCCTGAAGTTGGTAATTATTTATCCTGGTTTGTTGTGGAACTTTATTCAGTGCGGTTTGGTTTTGGTTTTTGATTCATTATCTGCTCTTTGAATTTGAACTGTGTTTCTTTCATTTGGAATGCTATTTTGAAAATAGTTTAATCTTCAACTATGAACAATTAAACAGTGAAGCCAAGTTGAAGGCATTAAAGGACCTTTATTTACGTTTTGGTTTTTGTTATAGTTTTGATATGCTCCAGGTCATCACATTTTGTCTCCAGCCACCCTTCAACTTGTTTCTGCTTTTTGTGGGGTGACCATGGATCAGCTCAGAGCAGTCATCACCCAATTAAGGCCAGCAAGTAACTCCTTTGATTGCACAGGTTGCGCAGATGCAAGCTGTCTGGCCATGCCATAAATGTCCGGTAGTGGTGCCAGATAAATTTGATGGATCGCTAGCCCAATTTCAAGCATTTTGGGGCAGTGCCAGCTTTATATGAGCCTTCGGCCAGAGGATTTCTCTACTGACCAGGATAAGGTGGGTTTTTTGATTAGTTTGTTGTCAGGCTCTGCAGCACGTTGGGCAATGCCTCTATTGACCCAGCCCAACCAGATGTTGGACAATTATGCATATAAAGTGCAGCTTCAAGACAGCCGAGTATGGTGGTGCCACATTGACCATTTAGGAGTGCATTGGAGTGCATTCACAGATTGCCAACCCACTGACGACCGGGCGGAAGCTACCCAACCTACCCATGAATGCACCAACAACCCCGATGCTGATGCAGCAACTGATGAGCCCAGTCCCAAGGAAGGCTTACTTTCAGACGATTCTTCAATCTAGCAAGAGCCCCCAACGACGGGAATTCTTGGGTCGCCACTGCTGGAGAAGCTTGGTCCTGCAACAGATCCCCCTCCAATGACTATTCAGATTGAATTGCGAAGGTCAGGGCATGTCAGACGTTGCTCAGCCTATTTACAAGACTACGCATGCACCTAGCCAAGGGAAAGGAGTGTTACGTTCTTTCAAGTTCACACTCCGGCCCGCATTTTGAGCAGGAGCCAGAACCATTGTTTATTGGCTGTCTGTCTGACAGCCACATATAAAAAGAAGCTGTCAGACAGCATCAGCTGTTACCCGCTATGAGCCACACTTATTAGCTGTAGGCTGCCGTAGGTAACCTGTTGCTGTTAAATAAACAAGGTAGCCATTCAGAGTACCTCATTTTGCCTTTTCCTGAGCACCACAATTCAACACACAGATATACTTGTATAAACATCAGAACTGGCTTCAAGGGAGATAATGCAGTTATTAGTTCTGAGTTGTTGTAAAACAGAGCAGGAACAACTTGGGAATGATAAATACATAGAAATAAATAGCCCAGAATTCCAAATGGTTAAGTTTTGGATGGCCTGGGTGAGCGGTTTATTTATTTTGACTTTGTTTATTATATCTTATTTTCCTGTCAGGAATGAGGGAGAGGTTTATGGCTTTTCACCTCACATGGAATTATAATTGTTTGGTTTGGTTATTCATTGCTTAGACTGAGATAGGTGTGGTAGGAAGATGAGCCTTCCTTCTGTGCTCCATCTTAGAGGACAAAATATGTTGGGCTACCTCTGCAATCCCTCATTCACAACTTCTTAAATAAGAAAGGGGCCCACCTAAATCCCCTTGTGTTTATCTACCACACTGATTTTTTAAAAGGTGTTTGCATGATTAGTTACCTAGGGGAAATCTCACTGAGTTGTTGACCAAAATTGACATATACTCTGAGCCAAACTTCTCCGGGGCATGCCATCTTTGCATAAACCAGTTTTTGCAATTCAGGCAGAACAGAAATAGGAGAATAGAACTCCTCCTAAATGCTGTCATACCTTGAAACCATGGGGAAAATATGCTTTTCTTGGCTTGTAGCTACCTCTTCTTCTTGCATCTCAGTGCAAAGTTTCCTCTATGTTGACTTTATGCAGCTGGTAACTAGGTACATCCCAAACAGTCACATACCACAATGTGGAGGTGATAGACTCTTCAGTTGCTAAAATGGCACTTGAGGTTTGAGACAGGGTTTTAGATTCTCAAAACATCAGGTTTATAAGATTAGCAAAACATAAATATGTGAACAAACAGTAGAAATGTTTCAGAAGTAAAAGAAGCTCTTCTGAACAGCTAATTGCAATCTGGAATAAACCTGTGTTCCAGTTTTTGTTGCCACAGAATAGGCACAATTATTATTATTTGATTACATTGTCCAATAGTCACTTCTCTGAGTAAGTAGACTCACTAAGACCTCCTAGTGAATCTTAAGCATCACCTGTCTAAAAGTCTCTATAGATCCTCAGTCATCCAGGTTATGGTTATCCCAAAGGTACTTTTTCAAGAGGCAACTGGACCTTCTTGTTTTTAATTTGAAGATGTTTTGCTTCTCATCAAAGAAGCTTCTTCAGCTCTGACTGGATGCTGGGGAATGAAAAGATTTATAGTGCCTGCAGACAGCTGATCATTTTTGTCCTTTATGAAGGGTCCTTGAAGCACTTGAATGTTTATTGTGTCTTCAGGGTCACCTGAGTAGTGCTAATGGTTCTTGTAGTCTGCAATTTTTCCTCTGGAAATCCATTTATTCTCCCTCACCATTTAAAGCATGTTCATCCCAAATTGCATAGCTAAAAGTCTCCCCCATCCAGTCACCCCCACCCTAACCATTCCCCACCCAAATTTACAGTGTGAACAGAAGGAAGCAATTTCGCCATCTTCTGCTCTGCTGTTTCCCAACTCAGCATCCTCATGGTTACATGGTCAACATTCAGACACTTGGCAACGGACTTATATTCCATGTCCCGGGGTCATGTGATCACCAGTCATGTGATATGGTTGAAAAGCAAAGTCAATGGGAAAACCAGATTCACTTAACAACTGTTTTTAACAACTACAGCAGTGGTGGGATTCAAATTTTTTTACTACCAGTTCTGTGGGCATGGCTTGGTGGGCGTGGCAGGGGAAGGATACTGCAAAATCCCCACTCTACTAACCCTCTTTCCAGCTCTGTTCTCCCATGCAAGGCAACAAAAGAAGACTCAGCTTATCAGATGAGACTCGGGAGGCAGAGAATAGATGGGGGTGGGGCCAGTCAGAGGTGGTATTTGCTGGTTTTCTGAACTACTCAAAATTTCCGCTACCGGTTCTCCAGAACTGGTCAGAATCTGCTGAATACCACCTCTGAACTGCAGCAATTCCCTTAACAACTGGCGTAAGAAAGATTGTAAAATGGAACAAAACTTATTTAACAAATGTTTCACTGAACAACAGAAAATCTGGGCTCAGTTGAGGTCGTAAGTCGAGGACTACCTGTACCATGTCCACCCAGTCAGACACACACACACATGATCACCCCCCCCCCCAAGGTCAACCACAGCCCTGATGAAGCCCTCCGTGAAATTGAGTTTGACACCCCTGCTATATATTATGCAAACAACTGACTAGTTTAGAGCCTCTGTGGCACAGTGGTTAGAGTGCAGTACTGCAAGCTACTTCTGCCGCAGCCAGCTGCCTACAATTTGGCAATTCAAATCCCACCAGGCTCAAGGTTGACTCATCCTTCCATTCTTCCGAGGTGGGTAAAATGAGAACCCAAATTGTTGGGGGCCATAGGCTGACTCTGTACACTGCTTAGAGAGGGCTGTAAAGCACTCTAAAATGGTATATAAGTCTAAGTGCTATTGCAGTTATGGCTCAGTGTTTTGTATTACAGGTAGTCCTTGACTTATAATGGCAATTGGGACTGGATTTTTCATCATTAAGCAATGCAGTTGCAAAACAAGATTGCATCACTTAGCACAGCAACCCCTGCAATACTGTTATCTGTCATCACAGACACTGAGGCAACTTCTGCCAGTTTTCAACATTCAACACAGTGAGGGTTTCCGGTTCCACGTGGCTTCGGTGGCAGCAGGAATTCGCGACTGTTCGCGATTCCTACTGCGCTTGCCGCCGAGGTGCCCCCGATCCAAATGGGTCAGGGAGATATGGCTGCCCTGTAGAGGAAGCCGAAGAGAGAGGGGAGCCGGACAGGGGGTTGGGGGGTGTCGCAGACCCCCTCCTCATCCGGAAAAACCCCTTTTTCCCGAGGTGGTGGAGCGGCGGTCAGTAATGGCCACCACGAAGAAGCCTGCAACCAGGTAAGATTGTGCTGGAGGAAGCAAGAAAAGTGAAAGTGCTGGCTGAGCTGGGTCAATTAACATCTTTTAAACTCTCTGGAACTGAACTGTCTGAATTGCTGGAGGATACATTTTATCCCTAAGAAGATCAGAAAGTGGCGGAGAAAGCTGTTAAAGGGAACTTTTTTTTTTTCTTCACTCTCCCACCCCATAGGAACAGCAGATGAAGATTTGAAATTTATTTGGGCACTGAAGGTGAATTATTTTGAAAGTTGAAGCCAAGGGACAAAAGACTCTGGACATTGGACTTAATAATTTAAGAAATCGGAAAACCCTTATTGGAGGTATGGATTTCTCATCATTTAAAAAATAAATTGTTGTTGTAAGTGGGAAAGGAAAGGAAAAAAAAATTGGAGCAGAAGCTGAAAAAGGAGGAGATTGCCTAGAATCCCAAAGAAAGGTATATAGTAATTGGACCTCTTTGATTAAACAGTAACCCCAGAAAGAGAAATAGAAGAAGGAAGAAAAGTATTAATTTTTGGAACTTTTTTTGAATTATTTTTGATTAAAAATACTTGGGTGGTTGTTTTGGGAAAAGTTTCTCTTTTCATGATGGCATCGCTTGTGGATGAACTAAAGAATGAATATCAAAAATATAAAAAGGAAGAATAAGATGGAAAAGATACTTTGGGCATTCTATTTCAATTTTTAGAAATGGCGTTATGCACTTATGAAAAGTTGACTATGCAGCAGAATGATTGGGACAAAGAAGAAGAGGAAGAAGAAGCCATCTTCGATGAACAAGGGGTTCTTTCCGGGAAGGAGGAGAAAGAAGATGAGAAAAAGGGGATTTTAAGGTTTGAAAAAACAACCAAAAAAGAGAAAAATTAGATGAAAGGTGGATGCAAGGTTAGAAAGCAACGGAAAGGGAGTAAGAAAAGGGAGGAGGAGAGACAAAGGGGTAAAAAGGGCAAGGAGAAGAATAAGCAAGAGAGAAAGGGGAGGAGGAGAAGCCTCAATGGTGGGAAGCAAGATTTAAAGAAAAAAAGGTTATTTAGAGATAATGGGTGAATCTAATTGGGGAAAAAAAGGGGGGGGGATTCTGGAAGGTACATAAGATTGTGTCTTTATATGTGTATCTAGAGTAGAATGTTTAAGATATAAATGAGTATTAATATATATGATTAGTTTTTTTTTTCTTTTTAAATGATATGGATAGTGGTTATATAGGTTTTTTCTTTAGTTATTGACCCTTCTTATAAAATTTGTTGTGTAATTTTAGAATGTACTAAACAGAATCCCAAGATAAATTAAGTGTTATATGAAGTATTTTTAAGTTAGGCCAATGAGTTAAAAGCGTCACTCCAATTAATGTATAGGAGAAGTATATTAAAAGAAAAAAGATGAATGGATAGCTGGAAATAGAACAGACAAAGAATGATATTGAAAATGGTAATAAGATATGGAAGGATATATAAAGTGAATATGATGTGTGAATTTCATCTGTGTGAAGAGTTTTAACTCGGGATCAGGCAGCCTTCAGAAAAGATGTTTTAGGTTTTGTTTTGTTTTCTATGTTCTGTGTTTTGTATGTTGATAAAAAGCAATAAAATTTTAATTAGCAAGAAATAACTTGGATAATTAGAATGAAAAGGAGAAGTTGGAATAAGATATGAAGTTAAATAGATAACGTAAATATTGATATTATAATTTGGAATCATTTTGTATGTTCTATTGGTTTTCTTCTTGAATTATTATTTTTTTTTTTTTAGAAAAGAATTTGTAAGCTGTTATGCCTTGATTGTTTGTGCACTGTTTTTGTAAAATTAATAAAATTTGTTTAAAAAAAACCCAAAACATTCAACACAGTGAGGAAGCTAGCAGACAAATACAACTTCCTGATTCTAAAATAAATGGCAGCGTAGGCAGGTTGCAAATGATGGTATAGCAAGACACATTCTGGTGAGAGAGAAGTTCCATGAGGATGGTCTCCAGCACAACTCTGAAAGGTCGGAAGATTAAACCTCTGGTCCTGAAAAACAAGCCAAATTGGATCCTACAACATTATTCTGGGGCACATATATTTACCTTCATTCCACCAAACAAGGTCAATCCTCTTATCTGAATAAACATTGACCCTCTTGTACTCTAAATTGATGTGTCAGAGATTCTTTTAATTGTTTGGCCTAGATGAGAGAATGTCTTTCTCTTTCCAGCTTGTAGGTTAAACAAATCCTAGTTTTCTGACCCTGCATTTCTCCTCAAGCAAAGTTAAGCATTATTTTCAAGCACTGTATTTTTTAACCTTTAACCATTGTCAGATTGCGCTCAACTGTCAGATTGCGTTCGCACGAGAGACTGACACGACACGGAGCTGAGTTTTCTCTCTCTGAGTTTATTTCGGTTCTGCAGAAGCGGGTTCACATCCAAGGCAGCAGGATGGAACCCAGAGCATATTTTACACAGTATATTTATACCCTAAATGCCTCATTGTATGAGGGCTTGATTCGCGGTTTGTCATTGGAATTCATACCTTCAGGGGATACTTTATTGCCCATTAACATTCCCCCGGTCCATCAAGTGGCTTTTTGATTGTTTTAGTTATTGGTATTGACCTCCAGCTGTTTGCTGATGGTTCCTCTATAGGTCTAGACACTGCTTTTGAAACATACATGCATGCAACAATGTTTGTTTTATCCTGATTCTTATCTCCCGAAAGGTTACAAGATGCAGGCTTTTGTAACGAATTCTGAGCGTAAGCGGATTAACAGAAGCAGAAATAGCGTTACATTGTTTCAATTCTCACACCATTATCTTAGTATCGTACTTTAAACTACAAATAAAGACAAAGTAGCAGCCTGTTCAAACAGTTTCCCAGTTTCGATGGTCTCCTAAAAGTCAAATGTGTAGGCCTCCATACAGTTTATACTGATCTTCTTGGATCTACCAAGATCAATTACTGGAACAACTTTCTCAGAACTACAGCAAGCTTAAGCTTAAATCGCTGCAGAAGAGGCTTTTTTTCACAACTGGAGCAGATAGAAGTTGAACTGTGGAAGTTTTCCTCTCTACCACCTACCCTAAAGGGAGGAGGAGTGAACAGTTATGATGCTTTATAAGCCATGATCAAAGGAACTGGGCTTGGTTAGTCTCAGGAACCGGGCTTGGCTAGTCTAGCGAAGAGAAGGACCAGGGCAGATATGATAGCAGTCCTCCAGTATTTGAGGGGCTGCCACAGGGAGGAGGAAGGGGTCAAGCTATTTTCTAAAGCACCTGAAGGCCAGACATGGAATAATGGATGGAAACTGAACAAGGAGAGATTTAACCTGGAAATAAGGAGAAACTTTCTGACAGTGAGAACAATCAACCAATGGAACAACTTGTCCTCGGAAGTTGTGGGAGCACCATCACTTGAGACTTTCAAGAAGAGATTGGACTGCCATTTGTCAGAAATGGTGTCGGGTGTCCTGATTATGTGGGGGGTTGGACTAGATGACCTACAAGGTCCCTTCTAACTCTGATTATCTGTTATCTGTTAAAGGCTTAGCATACTAAGTGAGCTCCAGTCACTCTACAATCATAATATACTAAACAAACTGTTGTGTATGCACTATAGTTAATAAAGTATGAGATTGAGGTAAAGTGCAGGGTTCTGGCCCTGCACTTCTGATTGGCTGTTAGGTGGCCAGATTGGATTGGTTAGTTCTGAGGAATCCGATTGGCCCTTAACAGAGAATTCTTATTGGTTAAAAGAGCTAGCGTTCATAGCTCGTTATTGGACAAATCTTACAAGCGTTGCCTATATAAGGCAGAGTTCACTGTTGTTGGTGGAGAAGTCACTATGTAAATAAAGAGCTGAAAGTTCACCGTTCAGAGGCTGTCTCCATTTATTTCAACCCATGCTCAGTACTTAACACTGGCGATGAGGATGGGATTTGGAGACGTCTGAACCGAAGAAGCCATGAAGCAACACCGAGCACGTGACAGACGACGCCAACAACGGAACCATGTCCGGCGGCATCGTACCACCCGCTCCGTTCGATCCAAACCAAGAGGATTGGGAATCCTACATGGATCGCTTCCAAATGTTTCTCGAGACGAACAACTTGAAGGATGCCACGGCAACAAAGAAAAGGGCGTTGTTCCTGACGCATTGCGGCCCAGCCGTATTTAAGATGGCTAAAGCACTCGCCAAACCTTGAGAAGTGAAGGCCATGAGCTGGGACGACCTCGAACCCATCCTGAGAGGCCATTACGTGCCAACCGTGCCTACGCTCGTGAGATGCCATGAGTTTTATCAGAGGAACCAACAAAAAGGGGAAAGCGTGGCCGATTTTGTGGCGGACCTCCGAAATTTAGGGGGCCTCTGCGGGTTTGCCAATTTAGAAGAGGCACTAAGAGATCGAATAGTTCTGGGACTAGATGCACTGGGCCTGCAAAGCAAGCTGATGGCGAAAGGCGACATCAGCCTTGCTGATGCCATCGCCGAAGCCACGGCAGCAGAGGCGACCAAAAAGTCAGCTGCACAACTACGGCGAAGCCGCACTCTGGTACCGCCACCGGCCAGTGAAATCTCGCCTAGTTCAGAAGGGCAGCTGGTAACAACGCACCACGAGGACCTCTCTTCGTCATCAGACAGCGACGAAGAAGGGGTCCATCGACTGCGGTCCGACCAGGACCCTTGCCCGAAGCCCTTACGCCCTTGTGCTGGCTGTGGAGCCAACCATGCCAGGTCCGAATGCAAATTCCGCGACGCACTCTGCCATGAGTGCGGAAAACGAGGCCACATCGGGCGGGTCTGCCGCAGCTTGACAGGACTCAGCCAGGCCTCAAAAGGGGCTAACTATCGCCAATCAACAGGAAACCGTCCTGTAAGGCGAGAGCCAGTAAATCACTCCTACAGAAATCGAGCTTTGCAGAGAAGAGACTCACCATATTATCACTATCAGTCACACTTCAGCCTTGGACACTAAAAGATCCGAGTCACGGTAGCCATCGAGAACCAGCCTTGCCACATGGAGGTCGACTCGGGATCGTCCTTCTCGATGGTGTCCTGGAAGACACTCAAGCAACTCATCCCCACAATCCAACGCCAAGATCTCCGTTTCCAACGCCTCATCCTCAAGGACTACCAGGGGAATTGAATCCCCGTTGTTGGGTCCTGCCGAGTCCGAGTCTCCTTCAAGAAGCATACAGCGTACTTACCTCTAATGGTCATCGATAGAGATAGGCCTAGCCTACTAGGCCTCCAATGGTTCACGCCACTCGGCATTGAAGTGGCCGGTGTGAACCGAGTCGGTGGTTGTGAGTGGGAGGAAGACCTTATCTCTGAGTTCAGTGACGTCTTCGCGGACAGCTTAGGCGAGTATAAGGGGACCCCGATCTCATTCAGTCTAGATCCAAAAGTAGCTCCCATTCGCTTGAAACCCCATCGATTTCCGTTCGCTCTAAAATCAAAAATCGACGAACAACTCGACAGGCTAATTGCTCAAGGGGTGTTGAAGCCCATCGATCACTTTCCATGGGAAACCCCTATTGTAACACCCATTAAGCCAGATGGGTCAATCTGAATTTGTGGGGACTACCGGGCCACTTTGAACCACGCCCTACAGCAGAATGCGTATCCAGTTCTGGTGGTGCAGCACCTCCTCCATTCCTTGGGGGGCGGGAAGGTTTTCGCTAAATTGGATTTAGCTCAAGCTTATCAACAATTACCAGTGGATGAAAAAATGGCTCAGGCCCAAACTATTGTAACGCACAGGGGTGCCTTTAAATGTACCCGACTGCAATTCGGAGTTAGTGTAGCCCCGGGGATCTTCCAGAGCCTTAAGGAAAGGTTATTACAAGGAATCAAGGGTGTAGTCCCTTATTTTGATGACGTATTAATTGCAGCCCCTACCAAAAAAATCTTACAGGACCGTTTGAAATGCGTTCTAAAAAAATTCCAAGAGGCCGGACTTAAGGTGAAAAAAAATAAATGTCAATTGTATACTGACAGTGTTGAGTTTCTAGGGTACCGGATTGATAGCCAGGGCATTCATCCTACCAAGAGTAAATTAAAAGCGATCAAAAACGCAACAAGGCCGATCTCCAGGCATTCTTAGGCCTCATCAATTTCTATAATGTATTTTTATCGCACAAGGCAACTGTTGCTGAACCGTTACACCGGTTATTAGATAAAAAAGCATTGTGGGTATGGGGTTACCGGGAAGAACAAGCGTTTCAGAATGTTAAAAAACTGCTCACATCTGACTCTGTACTTATGCAGTATAACGAGACTTTGCCGTTAGTTATAACCTGCGATGCATCGCCTTTCGGGGTGGGCGCCATTTTGAGCCACGTACTGCCTGATGGGAACGAAGCCCCTGTTGCATACTTTTCGAAGACTCTTTCAAAAGCAGAGTGGAACTATGGACAAATTGATAAAGAAGCCCTCGCAATTGTCTCAGCTGTAAAAAAATTTCATGAATATGTGTGTGGAAGAATCTTTACCATTGTAACTGACCACAAACCATTGCTAGGGATAATAGCTGGGGACAAGCCAACCCCCTACATATTATCCCCTAGAATGATCCTATGGTCAGAATTCCTAGCTGCTTATAATTATCGGCTGCAATATCGCCTGGGAAAGCCATTCCCCACGCTGACGCATTAAGCCGAACACCGCTTCCAGAGACTCTCGACGATTCGGCACCAACAGCAACCATGTTGCAAATCGAAACACTCAACTCGCCACCTATGACCGCCCGAGACATCGTGAGAGAAACCAAACGAGACCACACCCTAGCTCGAGTCCTAGGCTGGGTAGAACGTGGATGGCCATTGGACCAAGTGCCAGATGACTTCGCACCATTCAAATCTCGACAGACTGAACTTTTCTCCCAAAAGGGCTGTATCATCTGGGGCAATAGAGTCGTTGTCCCAGAGCGACTCCGGAAGATGCTGCTGCGAATTCTGCACGAGGGCCACCCCGGCATCGTGCGAATGAAGGCGCTTGCACGAAGTTACGCAAATCGAGCAGTGGGTTAAAGCGTGTCCCAATTGCCAACAAGTCAGCAACGCCCCACCAAAAACCATGCCTACTGAATGGGAGACGCCACGTGGACCCTAGTCCAGAATCCACCTGGATTTCGCGGGGCCAACCAAGGGCTATACCTTCCTGCTTACAGTCGACGCCTACTCCAATTGGCTAGAATTCATCGTATGATGACTACGACCTCCGAAGCGGTGATCAAGATTCTAAACAGACTCTTTGCAACCCACAGATTGCCAGACGTCCTGGTGTCCGATAACGGGCCACAGTTTACGGCACTAATGTTCAAGCAGTACCTCGCTGACCGCGGCATCCGCCATGCGCTCACCTCGCCTGCGCACCCTGTGACCAATTACCGAGCTGAACGCATGGTCCAATTTGTAAAAAAGACCTTGCAAAAAGTAGACTATGACAATATCGATGACAAGGTCAACCAAATTCTCTTTTTGCAACACATAACTCCACATAGCGTCACTGGCAGAACTCCCGCCGAACTGGGACAAAGACTCCGCTCCCACCTTGACCGGTTGCACCCTGCTTACGAACCGGAAAAGCCAATAGGATCCAGCGGCCACTATCACACCTTCCAGGTAGGAGACCTCGTTTACGCACGAAACTTATTGGGCGACCCGATAGGGATAGAGGCGACAGTAGTACGGGTGACCGGCCCCAAATCCTACGTGGTGAAATGCTGTGACAATAAATTGTGGAAACGGCATATCGACCAATTGCGGTCACGACTCGCAACGGCCAGTCAACCACTCCCCCATGACCAAACTGAGGGGGGGGAGGTACGGAAGAAGATGAAGTTCCAGGGAACCTGCTCGAAGGGAACGACGAACTAAGAGATTCTCAGGAAATGGAGCAGGAAGGAGAAATGTTTGCACCACAAGGAATTGCAGCTGAGCAAGAGGCAGAACCACTGCCAAACAACAATCTACCTCAACAGGATTGCAACAAACCAATCCAACGAAAATCCGAAAGACTTAAAAGACAACCGTCCTATCTAAGGGACTATATAACTACACCGGGATTAAGAAGCCAGGGGGAAGGGGTGTTGTGTATGCATTATAGTTAATAAAGTATGAGCTTGAGGTAAAGTGCAGGGTTCTGGCCCTGCACTTCTGATTGGCTGTTAGGCGGCCAGATCGGATTGGTTAGTTCTGAGGAATCCGATTGGCCCTTAACAGAGAATTCTTATTGGTTAAAAGAGCTAGCGTTCATAGCTCATTATTGGACAAATCTTACAAAGGTTGCCTATATAAGGCAGAGTTCACTGTTGTTGGTGGAGAAGTCACTATGTAAATAAAGAGCTGAAAGTTCACCGTTCAGAGGCTGTCTCCATTTATTTCAACCCATGCTCAGTACTTAACACAAACATAGTTGAGACCTGGATGAAACATTAATTAAGTTGTGTAACTGCTTTGTGTATTTTTTAACCTAGCTAGAATAACAATTACAATTTCCTTGTGTTGGAAATAACTCAAAGCCAACCAAAAAACCTTGGATCATTGAAAACAAAGAGGATTTATTAAAAAGAAATATTAGACGGTTTCCAAAGCGCCGGTGGTCTTTAGAACCTCAAGAAACAGGTTCAAAATCAAAAGCCACACCTTCAGAACCTCAAAACATACTTTATGTACAGTTTCATCTCGTCACCCAAGTTCCCTTCTTCTTGAGATTCATTCCCTCCCAAGTTCAAGCTCATTGGATTTTCCCTCAGGTGTTGCAGCTAATCCAAGGATGTCTCCAAGGAGAATTGTCTCCTTCCGTTATATTCTCATCTGTACCCCTCCATACTGCTTACTTTGGCTGCCCACGGCATCTTTCCCTATCATTAAGGAATGTAGCATCCCCTCATCAGGACCTTTTTCTAAGCTCATTATATAGTACAATTTTTCCAAAGAGATTATAATAACCCGCCCCCCCCGAACATAATAATAATATAAAAGGCATATACATAAGATAAAAATATAAAAAGCCTTAACAATGGAGTGTATCAAAAGTATAAAAGCAAAGCATGTACATACAGGGAGATATATTTCATTTGAAATTAATAGAATTGGAAGGGACCCCACAAGGTCATCCAGTCCAACCCCCATTTGTGAAACCTTCAAGCATCTTATATACCATTTTATTTTTGAATTTATTTATTTCTTACACTTGCCTTTTGATATGATAGTAAAAGAATGATACAGAAATTGGAAATGAATAATTAATTATTAAGAGTGTCAAAGGGAGAGAGAGGGAGGGAGGGAGGGAGAGAGCGGGGTGTGTGTCTTCAGTTCAATGGATTGTAATTTGCTGATACCAAAATGTCAATCTGTAATGGATTTATCTCAATGTTCCAAGTCTTCCCATGTTTACGCTTCTTACATTCTGTGCTCCCATGTTGTAATTCTCTCTTTGCAGCTTCAGATTTTCTGTTCTTACTTGGCCATATCAGGCATATCACAAACACAATTAATACTGTGTACATTATTATTATTTTTTTTGAAAAAGATTTTATTAATTTTCTACAAACAAACAAGACAAACAAAACATAAAAAACATCAACTCTTATATGTACATCCAGTGTGTCAGTTGGTTCATCATTTTTGTGCATTCATTCTGTAGTCTCAATTACAATTATGTCACATAACAACTGATATTGTCAATCCAAACATATATCCTAATATCACTAAAAAAAAAAAGTTTTTGACTATATTTTTAATCATTCATGCTTTATGAGCTAACAATACTTTAAACCAGTTTACTCTATAACAAATCGTATAATCATATCAAATCAATCCTAAAAAACCCTTTATAAATATAATGTCAAATAACAAAATAATAGCAAAATAGCAAAATAAAGATATTCCTTACTGTCTAGCATTCTAAATATTCTATTATCATATTTTATCATCTAACCATTGATAAAAAGATCCCAAATTTCATAAAATTGTTTATCCTCTTGCTCTCTAATTTCAAATGTCAATCTACTCATCTCAGCACATTCCAATATTTTCTTAATAATTTCTTCCTGTAATGGTATTTTCTCATTCTTCCAATATTTAGCAAATACAATCCTAGCTGCTGTTAATACATTTACAATCAGGTACTTCAAATCTTTACTATATATATCAGGTAAAATTCCCAATAAGAAGATCTCTGGTTTCAAGTCTATGTATTTCTTTGTCATTTTTTCCAACCACATGCGAATTATAGTCCAATATTTTCTAGCGTCCTCACAAGTCCACCACATATGGTAATACAAGCCGGGTATCTGATGACATTTCCAGCATTTTTCAGATTTGTTCTTAAACATTCTTGCTATTCTTGTTGGGGGAAAGTGCCACCTGTAAAACATCTTATACAAGTTTTCTTTATATGCTGTTGACATTGTCATTTTATAATTTTGAGACCACAATTTCTGCCATTTCTCTAGATCAATCCCATATCCAAAATTCTTCCCCCAAACAATCATAGTTTCTTTGACTTGTTCTTCCTCTAATTTCATTCCCAGTAAATAACCATATAATTTTTTAATCACCTTCTCATCAGTACCCAACAAGATCTTATCTAAATCAGTCTGCTTATCATAGAATCCCTCCATTTTAGAATCTTCATCATACCTTGAATGTATTTGCACATATGAAAACCAATTCATCCTTATACCTTGTTCCTCTAAGTTTTGGATCGATTTAAGTTCACCCTTTTCATCCAAAAGTTCCCCATATCTAACTGTTTGTTCCTTCTTATAAATTATAGGATAGGAAAATACTTCAATAGTTGATAACCAAACTGGAATTTTCAAATAACATTGTCTTTTTATCTTCTCCCAGTTTAACCACAAAGACTCGCGCATATTATGACTTCTAAAATAACCCTGTGTTTTAGTTCCCTTATACCATAAAAAAGCATGCCAGCCCAACAGTAAATCATGCCCTTCTAATGTCAACAACCTATGCTTTCTTAATGTTATCCATTCTTTGACCCACATCAAATTTGCAGCTTGATAATACAATTCCCAATTAGGCAGGCCAAAACCTCCTCTAATTCTAGCGTCTTGCAAAAGCTTTAGCTTTATTCTCGCTTTTTTACCTTGCTATATAAACTTCAACATGATTTTATTTAAATCTTCAAAATAGTCTTTTCCAAGCCTAATTGGTATTGTTTGGAACAAAAATAAAATTCTAGGTAAAATATTCATCTTGATTGTTGAAATTCTCCCTATTAATGACAATTGCAAGTTTTCCCACTTCTTCAAATCTGTAGCTATCTGTTGCTTGAGTTTAATATAATTATTCTCTTTTAATGTGCTACATCTTGCTGTCAAATATATCCCCAGATACTTAACCTTATTTGTAATTTGAATTTTCAAAAGATCTGCCAGTTCTTCTCTTTGTCTTAATAGCATGTTCTTTGTCAAAATCTTTGTTTTATCTTTATTTATTTTCAAACCAGCCATCTCACCATATGTCTCTATCTTTTCCAATAACCTTGAAGCTGTTTCTAAGGGATCTTCCAGAATAAAAGCTAAATCATCAGCAAAAGCTTGTAGTTTAAATTCTTCCTTTTTAATTTTCATTCCTTTTATGCTTTTATCATCCCTAATATTTCTATTCAACACTTCCAAGGTCAACACAAATAGCAAAGGGGATAGGGGACACCCTTGTCTTGTGCCTTTTCTTATATTAATAAAATCTGTAAGTTCCCCCTCCATCATTACCTTTGCTGTCTGTTTATTATATATGGCTTCGATTGCTTGAATAAATTTTTTAGATGCCCATCTGTTCCAATAGTAATAACATAAATCTCCAATTCACGTTGTCAAATGCCTTTTGAGCATCTAAAAATATCAAAGCCATTTGCTTTTCAGGATGAGCCTCATAGTATTCCAAAGTATCCAAGATTACTCTCATATTGTCTCTGATTTGTGTCTTTGGCAGAAATCCATTTTGATCTGGGTGAATAAAATTATTTAAATATTTTTTAAGTCTTTCTGCTAAAATTGAAGCAAAGATTTTATAGCCTGCATTCAATAAGGAGATGGGTCTGTAGTTCTTAATTTGCAGTGGGTCAGCCTCTTCTTTTGGAATAAGTGTGATATAAGCCTCTGACCATGTTTTGGGTATCATCTTCTTTAACATAACTTCATTCATGACTTCTAACAATGGGATACTCAATGATTCTTGAAATGTTTTATAGAATTCTGCCGGAAGCCCATCTGGACCCGATGCTTTTCCCCTTGTTTTGTCTCTTAAATGCTTCATTTAATTCCATCATTGTTATATTGCTTTCTAACATTTCTTCAGTCTCTTTAGGTATCTTCGGTAAATTAGCATTCTGTAAATATCGTTTGACTTTTTCCCCATCATTATTGATGTATTAATCAAAACTGCATTTTGCTCTGAAAGAGCTTCTGTCTTCCATCAACCTGTTGAGTACCATCTCATTTGCACAGGGCATTTCTAGCACTGCAGTAAGAATTGCTAAATCTTGTTGTTTCTGTGTGGTTTGCTTGGTCAAATTGCACAAGTGGTTTCCCATGGCCTTCTCCATGCAGTATGAATTGATGCCTCTGTTGTTGTTACTGAAGTGATTATCTGGCATCTTCCTATATCGCTTTTGCCCAATCTAGGGGCCTGATTATTTTATTTGGGCAGCTGGGGTGATCTTACTTGCTCTATCACATTCTTGGTATATATACATTGTTGGTGTGAAATTCACTCCCCACTTCCATCACAGTGAACCAGCCCAGTAGGGGCTGGGCTGGGAACCTTGCAAGATGCATGCATAGTGAATCAGAAAACAGGTACTCCTTTAGTTATGATCACAATTGAGGCCAACATTTATGTTGCGAATCAAAGCATTTGTTAAGTGAGTTTTGCCTCATTTTACGACTTTTCTCGCCACAATTGTTAAGTGAATCATTGCAGCCGATAAGATAATAACCCGGTTGTTAAGTGAATCTGGCTTCCCCAATGACTTTGCTTGTCAGAAGGTCGCAAAAGGGGATCACATGAGCCCAGGACACTCCAACCATCATAAATATGAACCAGTTGCCAAGCATCTCAGTTTTGATCACATGACTGTGGGGATGGCTGCAATGGTTGTAAGTGCGAAAAACGGGCATAAGTCGCTTTTTTTCAGTGCTGTTGTAACTTCGAACAGTCACTAAATTAACAGTTATAAATCAAGGACTGCCTGTAATTCCACCTGCAATTAGGTTGGGCTAAACAGAAATAAGCATGAACAGCTTTTCAGCTTTAAAGGGCATATCCGAAGCAACCTCTATTTTACTTTCTTAGTCTGCATTTCCGAGGGAAATTTTTTTAATGGCATTTGTACCCAGCTGGGGTGTTTTCATGAGTGACTAAGTGCACTGGATTTCAGATATATAAATAGCTCTAGGTTTCTGTGCTGTAATCATCACATGCAAAAATTCCACATTAAGCTCTAAATAATAGCTTGCAAGAAAAAAAATTAAGAAGAAAATAATCATTAAAGCAGACAACTCGTATAGAAGATCACTGGGTTTCAGAACTGTATGTTTATAATAAAATATAGCATTTGGGGCAATATTAGGCCCAGTGTTGCCTCTGAGAATGCTAGCCACAGTTTTCTAGTGAAACATTCAAGAAATCTGTTGTCTAGATCCTGAAGCCAGACACTGCCTAACAGATGCTACCTGTGAAGGACTACATTGGTATATTACAGATAGTCCCTGACTTACAATAGTTCATTTAGTGACTGTTCGAAGTTACAATGGCGATGAAAAAAAGTGACTTATGACCATTTTTCACACTAAGGACCATTGGTCACATGATCAAAATTCAAATGTTTGGCAACTGATCATATTTATGATGGTTGTAGTGTCCTGAAATCATATGATCACTTTTTTTTGAGCTTCTGGCAGAAATTGTTTTTTTTTGAAAAAAGTTTTTATTAATTTTCTACAAACAAACAAGACAAACAAAACATAAAAACATCAACTCTTATATGTACATCCAGTGTGTCAGTTGGTTCATCATTTTTGTGCATTCATTCTGTAGTCTCAAATTACAATTACATTACATAACAACTCATATTGTCAATCCAAACTTATATATCCTAATATCACTAAAAAAAGAAGTTTTTGACTATATTTTTAATCATTCATGCTTAATGAGCTAACAATACTTTAAACCAGTTTACTCTATAACAAATCGTATAATCATATCAAATCAATCCTAAAAAATCCTTTATAAATATAATAGCAAATAGCAAAATAATAGCAAAATAAAGATATTCCTTACTATCTAGCATTCTAAATATTCTATTATCGTATTTTATCATCTAGCCATTTATAAAAAAGATCCCAAATTTCATAAAATTGTTTATCCTCTTGCTCTCTAATTTCAAATGTCAATCTACTCATCTCAGCACATTCCAATATTTTCTTAATAATTTCTTCCTGTAATGGTATTTTCTCATTCTTCCAATTTTTAGCAAATACAATCCTGGCCGCTGTTAATACATTTACAATCAGGTATTTCAAATCTTTACTATATATATCAGGTAAAATTCCCAATAAGAAGATCTCTGGTTTCAAATCTATATGTTTCTTTGTCATTTTTTCCAACCACCTGCGAATTATAGTCCAATATTTTCTAGCATCCTCACAAGTCCACCACATATGGTAATACGAGCCGGGTATCTGATGACATTTCCAGCATTTTTCAGATTTGTTCTTAAACATTCTTGCTATTCTTGTCGGAGGAAAATGCCACCTGTAAAACATCTTATACAAGTTTTCTTTATATGCTGTTGACATTGTCATTTTATAATTTTGAGACCACAATTTCTGCCATTTCTCTAAATCAATCCCATATCCAAAATTCTTTCCCCAAACAATCATAGTTTCTTTGACTTGTTCTTCCTCTAATTTCATTCCCAGTAAATAACCATATAGTTTTTTAATCACCTTCTCATCAGTACCCATCAAGATCTTATCTAAATCAGTCTGTTTATCATAAAATCCCTCCGTTTTAGAATCTTCATCATACCTTGAGTGTATTTGTGCAAATGAAAACCAATTCATCCTTATACCTTGTTCCTCTAAGTTTTGGATCGATTTAAGTTCACCCTTTTCATCCAAAAGTTCCCCATATCTAACTGTTTGTTCCTTCTTGTAGATTATAGGATAGGAAAATGCTTCAATGGTCGATAACCAAACTGGAATTTTCAAATAACATTGTCTTTTTATCTTCTCCCAATTTAACCACAAAGACTCGCGCATATTATGTCTTCTAAAATAACCCTGTGTTTTAGTTCCCTTATACCATAAAAAAGCATGCCAGCCCAACAGTAAATCATGCCCTTCTAATGTCAACAACCTATGCTTTCTTAATGTTATCCATTCTTTGACCCACATCAAACTTGCAGCTTGATAATACAATTCCCAATTAGGCAGACCAAAACCTCCTCTAATTCTAGCATCTTGCAAAAGCTTTAGCTTTATTCTCGCTTTTTTACCTTGCCATATAAACTTCAACATAATTTTATTTAAATCTTCAAAATAGTCTTTTCCAAGCCTAATTGGTATTGTTTGAAACAAAAATAAAATTCTAGGTAAGATATTCATCTTAATTGTTGAAATTCTCCCTATTAATGACAATTGCAAGTTTTCCCACTTCTTCAAATCTGTAGTTATCTGTTGTTTAAGTTTAATATAATTATTCTCCTTTAATGTGCTACATCTTGTTGTCAAATATATCCCCAGATACTTAACCTTATTTGTAACTTGAATTTTCAAAAGATCTGCCAATTCTTCTCTTTGTCTCAATAGCATATTCTTTGTCAAAATCTTTGTTTTGTCTTTATTTATTTTCAAACCAGCCACCTCTCCATATGCCTCTATCCTTTCCAGTAACTTTGGAGCTATTTCTAGCGGATCTTCCAAAATAAAAGCTAAGTCATCAGCAAAAGCTTGTAGCTTAAATTGTTCCTTCTTAATTTTCATTCCTTTTATGCTTTTATCATCCCTAATATTTCTATTCAACACTTCCAAGGTCAACACAAATAGCAAAGGAGATAGGGGGCATCCTTGTCTTGTGCCTTTCCTTATATTAATAAAATCTGTAAGTTCTCCCTCCATCATTACCCTTGCTGTCTGTTTATTATATATAGCTTCTATTGCTTGAATAAATTTTTTAGCAAAACCCATCTGCTCCAATAATAATAACATAAATCTCCAGTTCACGTTATCAAATGCTTTTTGAGCATCTAGGAATATCAAAGCCATTTGCTTTTCAGGATGAGCCTCATAGTATTCCAAAGTGTCCAAGATTACTCTCATATTGTCTCTAATTTGTCTCTTTGGCAGAAATCCATTTTGATCTGAGTGAATAAAATTATTTAAATATTTTTTAAGTCTTTCTGCTAAGATTGAAGCAAAGATTTTATAGTCTGCATTCAATAAAGAAATAGGTCTATAATTCTTAATTTGCAATGGGTCAGTCTCTTCCTTTGGTATAAGTGTAATATAAGCCTCTGACCATGTTTTGGGTATCATCTTTTTTATCATAACTTCATTCATAACTTCTAACAATGGGATGCTCAATAATTCTTGAAATGTTTTATAAAATTCTACTGGAAGCCCATCTGGACCCGGAGCTTTCCCATTATTTTGTCTCTTAAATGCTTCATTTAGTTCCATCATTGTTATATTGCTTTCTAGCATTTCTTCAGTCTCTTTAGGTATCTTTGGTAAATTAGCTTCCTGTAAATACTGTTTGACTTTTTCTTCATCAATATTTTCCTGTTTATATAATTGTCCATAAAAATCTCGAATAATTTCTTTTTTCTCCTTATTCCCATAACAAACTTGGCCTTGTTCATCTATTAACTTCAATATTTTTCTTGATTCCTTCTCTTTTCTCAATTTATATGCTAGCCATCTACCTGGTTTATTTGCATCTTCAAAATAATTCTGTTTGGAGTTTCTAATTTTCTGTGCCAGTTCTTCTTTCTCTATTAATTCCATTTTATGTTTGATTACATCCAGCTTCAATTTAATATCCTTTTTCTGTGGCATTTTCTGTAATTCTTTTTCAAGAATTTTATACTCATCTTCCAAGGCCTTAGAAGCTTGCCTTTTCCTAATATTCTTTTTTCTTGTATAATCTATTATCAAACCTCTAGCGTATGCCTTCATTGTGTCCCACACATTTTGGGTTGAAGTATCTTCTTTTTTATTTTCTCTGAAGAAAAAAGCCAATTTCTTCTCCATCCATTGTGTAAAATCTTTCTCCTTTAAAATAGTATTATTTAATGTCCATCTCGATCTTTTTTTTTGTCCCTTCCATTTAATTGTCATTGGGCTATGATCTGCCCAGGTACTTGTTTCAATATTTGTTTCTTTAATATTAGATATTAGTTCTGTTGAGATCCAAATCATATCTAATCTGGACCATGATAAATGTCTATTTGAATAAAAAGTATATTGTTTAGCTTTAACATTTCTTTCTCTCCAAATATCTTTTAAAGTTAATTCATCTGTCATTTTAAAGAAGGACCTTGGGAGAGCCTTTCTATTTTGCTTTGTTGTTGTTGCTATATAGTCCAGTTTATTGTCCACAATTCCATTAAAATCTCCCATCATAATTATATTAACATAGTCCAGTCCAATTATTTTCATATGTAGCTTTTTATAAAACTCTTCTTGTTTATCATTCGGAGCATAAATTGCAATCAAGAGTATTTTTATATTATTGTCCATTATTTCTACCATTAATACTCTTCCATCTTCATCCGTGTAAATCAATTTTGCTGGAATAGCCTCTTTAATGTATAAAACCACACCTCTTTTCTTACATTGAGTCAAAGAGGTAAATATTTTCCCTAATTTTGGCTGTAATAACAATTGTTCATGTTGTTTTTTAATGTGAACTTCTTGTAAACAAATTATATCAAATTTTAATTTCTCTAATTTATGAAAAGTTTTCCTTCTTTTAACAGCTGAATTAAGTCCATTTATATTCATTGTAATCAGTTTTTTTTCCTCCATAATTATGCTTTATATTTAGGTCTAACAGCTCTCGTGGATCTCACTTCACACTGTTCTTTATTATCCATCTGTCCCCCTGCTGCTCCTTTCTCTTTTTCAGTCTCCAGTTGTTCATCTTGAAACTCAATTGATAAAGCCTCTTTCTCTATTCTCTCTCTTCTTCCTCCAAAGAATTCTGCATGAAAAAGTTCTGCTTTCTCAATTGAATCAATTCTATATCTTTGCTCTTGCCACCCAAACACTAGTCCTTCTGGAATCAGCCATCTATAATTCACTTCATTTTCCAATAGTATTTTGGTCAGAAATCGATATTCTCTTCTCATCTCTCTCACTCTTCTGGGTATTTGTTTTAAAACCACAACCTCTTTACCCTTGTATTTCAGTGTTTTCTCTCTTACTACTTGTAATATTTGCGTTTTAATGGATTTTTTGGTAAATCTAATATGGACTTCCCTGGGTAATTTATTTCTCATCGCATATCTTGTATAGACTCGATATATCTCATCTATTCCATCCATCATCTTTTCCTCTGTAATTTCCAAAACATCTGCCAAAATTTCTATCATTACCGCTGCCAAATTTTCTCCTTTTTCCTCTTCTATATTTTGAAATCTGAGGTAAAATTCTGACCTTTCCATCTCCCACCTCAACATCCCACCTTTTTCTTATTCAACCGCTGTTAGTCTGCTGTCAATATTTCCAATCTTCTTCTCTCTTTGTTTTCCTTCTTCCTCAATTTTTTGGAATCTCTCCTCATACTTAACCATCATTTGTTTAATATTTTCCACTTTTTCATCAGTCTTCTCTATTCTTTGTTCAATATTTTCTGCTCTTTGTTCAATATTTCCTGCTCTTTGTTCAATATTTTCTGCTCTTTGTTCAATCTTTTCTATTCTTTGTTCAATATTTTCTGTTCTTTGTTCAATATTTCCTGTTCTTTGTTCAATGATATCTGATTTTGTCTTGAGATCTTGGATTCCTTGCATAATCATCTGTAAAGTTATTTTTTCTTGTTCCTTATCTTGCTTCAACATTGTCTGAATTAAACGTTGTCCTCCAACTGGTGGGGAAGCAGAGGTAGAAGCAGAAATGCCAGATGATATTGGTTTCCTGCTCATTTCAATGTTTCCAAAACTTCAAATTCTTCTTGACTTTTAATCCAACTGGTAGCGCAGCCAATTATAATCCAAAATGAAGAACTCCAATAGTAAAAAACACGAAACCACAGAAGAAACAGGAAAAAAAGAAGAAGAAAGATCTTCAGGTTCTTCTAGACCCTAATCCAATTTGAGATAGTCCACCATAAAAAAGGAAAAAATAAAAAGGAGAAAACAAACAAATCCAAAAATAATAATATTGATTAAGAGCAAAAGAAAAAGGAAAAAAGAAAAAGCAAAAAGAGAAAAAAAAAAAACACAAAAAGTTCCTTCAGATTCTTCACACCTTAATCCAATTAAAAAGTCTCAATAATCCAAAAAACGAGAAAGAAAAAAAACAACCTCAACAACAAAGTAGTCCAAAAACATAAATATGAAAAGCAAAAAGGTCCCAATAAAAAAGAAAAAAAAATAAAGAAGAAAAAACTCTGAGGCTTTCCCTTTAAAATAAAAGGCAAAAATAAAAATATTACTAAAATTAAAATTTAGAAGAAGGCTAGCGAATGGGGTATATATAAGAAAACACACTGCACTTTGTTATTTATCCAAGGCTCTTGTTATGACTCTCTTCTCCAGCAGCTTCAAAGCCAAACCTCAAGTATTGTTGATAACAGTCCAGGAAAGCACCTGCAATAATATTTTGCTGTGCTCTCCCTCTATCTTATCACATTAAAAAGTCCTTGAGATGAGGTCTTTTTGCAGTTCTCTCCAATTCACATAAAGATACTTTCAAGCCTCTAGTTGGCAGTGTTACAAAGTTTCTTAATGCTCTTTCTCCCCGCCCGCCAGAAAAAAGGAATAATATATACAGAAAAAAAAAGAAAAAATAGCCAAAGGGAGCCTCTATCCTAAAGAAAGTTAAAAAATCAAAAGAAGCATAAAATCAAAGGAAGCATAAAAATATATATAAGAGAAAATTCAATCCGGTTACCTACAAAGTCACAGTAAAATCTTTCCCAAAAAGTATAAAGAAAAAAAAAAAAAAAAAGCCAAGCCTCAATTTGACATCACTTTAAAAAACGCCGCTCAAAACAATTTCAGTCAAAAAAAAATCTCACAGCTTTCTTCTTTATATCGGATGAACTTTCCAACCTTAGCAAATTTACAGCACAAAAGAGTTTTTCTCACCCAGCCGACACACTTCACTCCAATCACTTTCTTTCCGGAGCTGTCCCGACTTCAGCAGCTATGGAGGCTGCCTCTCCGCCGCCAGCAAAAGGGCTTCTTCCGGATCAAACCAAAGATTTTGCGATATCTCTGGGATCCTGGAACAATGCCCTTCACGATCACCATCTCTACGGGACGGTTTAGGTCTGTTAGGACCGACCAGGGGCGAAAATATCGGCTACGATCTCAGAGCCCCGAGATCGCAGCTGTACCGCCGGAACGAAGCTCCGCCTTCTCCAGCTTCTGGCAGACATTGTTGAAAAAGCACTGTGCAATCTAAAACCATCTCTATCTAATGGACCGGATAGAATATGTGCCTACTTCTTTAAAAAGCTACCCACTGCCATAACCAAATCTCTAAGCATAATCTTTGAAAAATCTTTCAGGACCAGCTCCTTGCCTAACCTCTTATCACAAGCCACAGTCATCCCCATCTTCAAAAAGGGAGACCCCAGCCTAGTTGAAAATTACAGACCAATCTCCTTATGCTGCCTCACCTGTAAAGTCATGGAATCAATTATTAAACAATCCATTATCCTCCACTTAGAGACAAACAACCTACTCTCTTATAAACAATTTGGTTTTAGAAAAAAACTATCCTGTTATCTGCAACTCTTACACTGCAAAAACATATGGATTACACAACTCAGTCAGGGCAAAGTAATAGACGCAATCTACATAGATTTCTGTAAAGCCTTTGATTCAGTTGTAAACGACAAACTGCTCCTAAAACTAAAATGTTATGGTATCTCTGGACAACTGCATAACTGGATAGAAGCATTCCTGTCAAACAGACAACAAATGTTCAAAATTGGGAGTGTCCTATCAAATTCTGTACCTGTCAATAGTGGTGTCCCCCAAGGCAGTGTTCTAGGACCAACTCTCTTCATACTCTACATAAATGACCTCTGTGATCATATTAAGAGCAACTGCATTCTTGGATGTCTGGTTTGGGTCTCTTCAGTGACAGACGATATCCGATATAGAAATTTATGTACAAGAAATACAATTGAATAAGAAGAAAATGAGATAACCATAAAAGAAAATTCAGAGAAGTAAAGGGAGAAATAGTGAGAAGTTGGAAAAAGAGTAATAAGATATGAAGTTGAATACATAAGATGAATATGCATATGAAATTGTGTCTGTATGGAAATGTGATAACCCGGAATGATGCTGTACTCAAATAAGATGTTTTATTTGTTTTGTTAAAATTCAATAAAACTTTATTAAAAAAAGAGCAACTGCGTTCTCTTCGCTGATGATGTAAAGCTATTCAATACTACAGACAATACTGCTACCCTTCAAAAAGATCTTTACTATGTATCAGAATGGTCAAACAAATGGCAACTTCAAATCTCAACAAATAAATGCTCTGTCCTACATATTGGCAAAAAAATCAGAAAATAAAATACAAGCTGAATAGTCAAGACCTTGTTGATGATCCACGCTCTGTAAAGAACCTTGGAATACTCATCTCTAATAATCTAAGTGCTAGAGCCCATTGTAACGACATAGCTAAAAAGGCATTAGGAGTTGTTATCCTAATCCTACATAGCTTTTTCTCTGGTAATATTACACCACTAACTAGAGCATACAAAACATTTGCTACACCAATACTCGAATACAGCTCATCAGTTTGGAACCCACATTACGTATCTGATATTAGCACAGTTGAGAAAGTCCAGAAATAATTTCACAAGAAGAGTTCTCCACTCCTCTACTCGTTGTAGAATACCTTATGCCACCAGACTTGAAATTCTAGACCTAGAAAACCTTGAATTATGCCGTCTTCAGTCTGATCTAAGTATGGTATATAAAATCATACATTGCAGTGACTTACCTGTCAATGAATACTTCAGCTTCAACCATAACAACACAAGAGCAAACAATAGATACAAACTCAAGGTTAACTTTACCAAACTTGATTGCAGGAAATATGACTTCAGCAACAGAGGGGTCAATGTCTGGAATACTCTACCTGACTCTGTGGTTTCTTCCCCAAGCCCCATAAACTTTAACCTTAGACTTTTTACTATTGACCTCACCCCTTTCCTAAGAGGTCTGTAGGGGGCGTGCATAAGCGCACCAATGTGCCTACCATCCCTGTCCTATTGTTTCTTTTATTTTTCTTATATGTTCCCATTTCATGTATTCATAACTATGTATATACTTATACCTCCTATCTTGTTAGCGATTGACAAATCAAATAAATAAATAAAAATTCCTCTGAATTGGTATGGGCTTTACCACAGAAAAGTGGGTGTAAGATAACAATCTGAATCTATCCCCTCTTATGTTCCTTGTGTTTTTTTTTCTACAGGCGATGTGCTTTTAACTTCTTGAAACTGCCTGGCCTAAACTCTGCACTTTAATCTTGGCAGGGTTTTTCAGAAACAGTTTGCCATTGCCTTCTTCCTAGGGCTGAGAGAGAGTGACTGGCCCAAGATCAATTAGCTGGCTTCGTGCCTGGCAAGGCAAAACTAGAATTCGCTGCCTCCTGTTTTCTCATCCTGAAGCCTTCATCATCACACAAAACTGGCTCTCTGCTTAAGATTGATGGATGGGATAATAAGGCATTTGGCAGTAAGAAACAACTCAAGAGAAATATATAAGTTTGTGTAATGCATGTTGTGTGGGCAAACCACAACTATACTGTACTTTACATTACCTTCAGGGGATCTATAGAAAGGGGGAAATAGCTATTTTTCAGTAAGGTTTTCCATACTTCCAATTTTATAGGTGTGCACAACAGAGCAATAACCAAGTAAGTAGAAAGGCCCAGAAGATAAATATAATTAACAGCAAAAGAACAATAAAAGTAGGCAGAACAGGTTATATTTAAATAAAAATGTAAACACTATAAAAAAGCGACTTTTATGCCCTGTCTATTGTCTAAAATTTATCATGTTTATTTTTTAAAAAAAATAGAGTGTGATTCATATATGTGCAATTTTTACTTTATTGCAGAGAATGCCATATACTGTAGATAAAAGAAATGATCCTTTCCTCCTTCTAGTTTTGAAGTAGGTGCTTTTTGGAAGCAAATTTTAATCCAAGTATTTATCATCACCAAGAGAATCCTTATTTTTTCAAGATCTTGATGACAATTCTGATGGACTGAATTTAACCAGACGAGCTAGCTTTTCAAGTATGGAACAAGTTGACTGAGAATTATTGCAAAATTGTAGAAATTTTTTTTCCTCCTTCAATTTAAGAGTTCTTTTAGGTTCTTCTGTGCATTAAATAAGCAGTTTAAAATGAATCTCTAATCATATTTATACAGAAATACAGGTGGTCTTTGATTTACAACCACAATTGATCCAAAATTTCTGTTGCTCAGCAAGATATTTGTTAAGTGAATTTTGCCCCATTTTATAACCTTTCTTGCCATAGTTGTCTCACTGCATAGTCTCACTGCAGTTGTTAAGTTAGCAACATGGTTTTAAAATGAATCTGGGTTTCCCATTGTCTCTGCTTGTCACAAAAGATGATCACATGACCCCGGGCCCCTGCAATTGTCATAAATAAGAGCCAGTTACCACTCGTCTGAATTTTTATCACATGACCCTGGAGATGCTGCAATGGTCATAAGCATGAAAAAGGGTCATGAGTCACTTTTCACTGTAACTTTGAATGGTCACTAAACAAATGGTTGCAAGTCAAGGTATACTTGTAATCCTGTTATGTTTCAGGAAATGTTAATCAACTTTTGATTTATTTTTGCAGTTGAATTGCCCAAGGACAATGAATAGACATAAGGATTCTTATTGGGTGCCCAAAATGCAGTGAAAATTGTCTGCTTGAAAGAAGAATGAGTGAGATGATCAAGTAGGGGTAAAGAAAAGAGTGAAAACTACTAACAATTTAAGTGCTACTTAATCTCTGAAGTTCCCACACTTTACAATTAGCCTGAAATATGACTACAGTAGCCTGTCTCAATTCTGCTTGTAGACAACAACCACAGAAGAAATAATACTCATTACTTTGATTCTTGGAGCAGGGCACAGTGAACATTTGGTTTGTACTATGCAACTTATTCTTGAAATGTTTATTAGTGAAATTGGAAGGAGAAGATACGATCAGAAAAATATAATTCTTATTCAGCATGCTTTGATTACGGTTGTCTTGATTTCTTGAACTGTATTGATATTCTCACTATTTTTAAGCTAGTAGAAATGTTAGAATTTCAGTGGAAATTTTACAGTGGAATGGAATGGTTGAATACTGTGCTAGTAAAATAAGCTCCTAAGCTTGCAATATTTATTATCTTAGGCAGTAAGCATAGGTTGATGATGTCTTTTCATAATGCATTAAAAAAAAACCCATTTCAAATAGCTTAGATTTGAGTTATGCTGCACCTTCCCCCCCCCTTGATTATGCTAGTGTAACATATTTATTTTTTCTTTCCCCAACTGTATATACCTATATATCTTTCAGAGCAGTAAATTTATGGTGAAACAATGCCTAAAGACATTTAAGGGAATAACTAAAGAAAAGTGACATAGTTAACATGCTTTGTGGAATCCTATCTCTTTGGGAATCTGGATGGCCCCAGTCCTGTTAGTGTTTCGTAAGGCTTCAGGTAAGGCGGCTAGACAAGCTCATTTGATGATGAGATGAGATGACTGGAATATGTTGTGCGTTTTGTGCATCCTGGCTTTTAACTGTTGAATTTTTAATCTTTGTACACCATTGATTGATTATGTGCCATCCTGTTGTTTTGGATTCCTTGTGACCATGCAGATAGATTTTCTCTATGACAATCTGTCCCTAACCTAGTCTTTCAGATCTTGCAATGGCGCTCATAAATATTATAACTGAGCCCATCCACCTCGGGGCTGGTGATTCTCCTCTTCTCTTTCCTTTCACCTTTTCCTGCTTTGGACACTTTTCTAGAGAATTTGGTCTTTGCATAATGTGTCCAAAATAGCATAATCTGAGCTTGATTGTTTTTACCTCAAGTAAGAACTTCGGGTCGATTTGTTAGATAATCCACTGGTTTGTTTTCTTTGCCTTCTTGGGAATCTTCTCTGACACCAAAGTTCAAAGGCTTCAGTTATTATCCTGGTTTCTTCCAAGTCCAACTTTCCCTTCCATAGACTGTCACAGGGCATACCGGTACTATGGTTTGCACGATTCTATCTTTATAGGCGTAGATACGTCATGGCATTTCAGTATCTTTTCCAAGGCCTTCATGGCTTCTTACGTTCCTTGTTCCTACTGTAATTTTATCTTTGCAGCTTTGGGTTTGCTTTTCTTGCATGGCATCATCAGCAACTAGATATCCCAAAGGCATTAATCTAGCAATGTTATAAGCACCATTAGCACTCTGAAACAACTTCAGCGATTCCCCAGTAGATTGTTGAGTACCGTTCAACCCGAGGGGCTCATCAGCCAGCACTATATTGTGAATCATTTTATATTTTCTATCCATGTGGTTTTCTTGGTAAAAATACAGGAGGGTGTCCTGCACTGTTTGAATTGATGCCTTTTCCATTGTCACTAAAGGGATCGTCTGCTTCCAGCATCTTTCTATATTGTGGCTGCCCAATATAGGTTCCTGCTCACTCTACTTGATGCTTTGGGTGACCCCACAAGGAATCTGTACTCTTGGCATATACTTCTGAGGTTCTTCACTTATTCCTCCCAAAATGCTAAGTGTTCTGTCCCCACTGCATGTTAGTCTGTGTGCAGCTCAACAGGGAGCTAAACCCACCTATTCTCCAATGAAACAGATCATGTGCATTTATTGAACTCTTTATTGGGTGAACAGGGTATGGTGAAACTGAGGAAAATAAGGATATATACAGTGAGATGTAAGATACAAATACAAGATATACAGCATTAAGCTACTGCTGAGCATAACAACCAACAAATAAGCAGGTTGAACCTCACCAGCAATGCTCTGTGTGAGGGACATCGGCCCATCTCCGGATGACCATGTGCCACAAATCAAAATAGCTCCTTCTGTCTTCTCCAAATGCTGAAGTAAAATGGAGTCTGGCTTCCCATTGTGGAAAGGGAATTTCACGAAGGCAGTAATGTCACAAAAAACAGGAAAAGCCCAAGGGGAACATCAGGTCAGCCAGAAAACAAACTTACATAGGAAAAGGAATCAAATAAAAAGTATTAAAGAATCCCTATAGACAAAAGCCTAAGTAATTAAGAAAACTAGACAAATAGGAAAAGGAAACAAAAGATAATTTAGAAAACTCTTACAAACACAGGACATACCAAATAAGCAAAACAAACAGACAAAAGACACAAAATATAAATTACAAAAGGGACAGACAGGAGATTGCCACAGAACAAATATGAAAAATGATCTTAAAGCTAAAAGAGATTACAGAAAACCAATAATACAATCTGGCCACCTCGCAGAATTTGCCCTCCAGCAGAAATAAAGACAAACTCAAGCAGGATTTGAAACATTAGGCACAAATACAAACACTCACACAAAATCAACTTACAGAGGGAGAAAAGGGTATAAAAAACCAGGGACTTACCATAAGAAGCTAGCTAGCCCAGGAACGCAGACTTCTCACTGTTCTCCTCCTTCCTGAAAAATAAAAAGATCCAGCTTTCAAGCAGTTGTCCATATCCTTGCGCTGGAGTTCTCCCAGTGGGAAAATCGAATTCTCGAAAGAAAGGCATTTTGACACCTTTCAACACCAGCATGCACTTGGCCTGAGTGCAGGCTGAAGGGTAAATGGGTGGAGTCAGCTTCAGACAATACACAGTTGGGCCTATCTGTCTTTCTGGCCACTAGGTAGGCACATTATAGTACTTTGAAAGCAAATTCCCTTGTCGCCTTTTGTCAGAAATAGAGAACCCATCCCCCAAACCCATTTCTCAGTATCCTTTTATTGCAGGGGTGGGATTCTATAGGTTCGCACCTATTCACTAGAACCAGTTGTTAACATTCTAAGCAGTTTGGAGAACCAGTTGTTAGAAGAAATTACTGGCCTAATCCTGTAAGGAAGGCTGGAAGGAAACATTCTGGTGTTGCTTACAGAAACTGCGTCTCCATTAACCCTTATTACATTCTTGGCAGGATTAGACTTCCTGTCTCAAGAACTTCTCTGGAGTTTTTTTCCCCTCCTTTGCTGGTACTTTGTTTGTGCTGAGTGACCATTCAAAGTTACAATGGCACTGAAAAAAGTGACTTATGACCATTTTTCACATTTATGACTGTTGCAGTTTCCCCACAGTCATGAGAGGCCAGGCAAGGAGATGCGTGCCTCGATGTGAGTGATGTTGAGTTGGCCATACCCAGCCATTCACATGACCACCAAGCCACGCCCACCAACTAAGCCACGCCCACAGAACCAGTTGTTAAAAAATTTGAATTCACCCCTGTTTTATTGCTATGTGATACATTTGTCAGTCATTAGTTTGTGCAGCTTGAACATTATTCCTTTTAACTAATACTTCAGATTTATCAGAGAATCACAATTCACCAGTAGGCAGTTATCTCTATCGACACCAAACAGCTGTCTATAAAACAGCATGGAGCTCATTAAGTATCTTCTAATTTCTATTTCATCTCAGCCACAAATATACAACCATGAATAATGAATAAGGTTTCAGATTGAATATTATTGGTGCCCAAATCAACAATGCTCTTTTTCTGTCCAATATAACTGTCTCTTAGGACGTAGTTGAATTACAGAAAGTGATGTTGGAGATGCCACTTGACCAATATAATATTTTCCTGCCTTGGTGATTAATATGCCCCCCTGTTAGCAAATCCTCTCAGCTGGAAACAGGTTTATACATGCCGGGATCTGCATTATTGCACATCCAAAGCTGATTGTCTCAAGCTGAACCCCATTTACCTAGAAGTTAGTGCCACTGAACGCCATGGGGCATATTTCTGAGTAGATCCACATACGATCATGTGAAGTGTTAGTACCAATAATGCCTTGGTAAGACCACACTTGGAATATTGCACCCAGGTTTGGTTGCCACGATATCAAAAGAGATGTTGAGATTCTAGAAAAAGCATGGAGAAGAGCAATGAAGATGATTAGGGGACCGGAAGCTAAAACATATGAAGAACACATTGTTGTAGGAGAAGGCGGAGCTTCGTTTCGGCGATACAGCTGCAATCTCGGGGCTCTGAGATCGCAGCCGATATTTTCGCCCCTGGTCGGTCCCAATGGACCTAAACCGTCTTGTAGAGATGGTGATCGTGAAGGGCATAGACCCTGGATCCCAGGGATTTCGCAAAACCCCTGGTTTGATCTGGGAGAAGCCCTTTTGCTGGCGGCGGAGAGGCAGCCTCCATAGCTGCTGAAGTCGGGACAACTCCGGAAAGGAAGTGGCTGGAAGTGAAAGTGTGTCGGCTGGGTGAGAAACTTCTTTTGTGTTGTAAATTTGCTGAGATTTGAAAGGGCACCCTGAATAGAGAAGAAACCTGTGAGATTTTTTTTTTTGACAAAAACTGTATGAGTGGCGTTTTTTAAAGTGATGTCAAATTGAGGCTTGGATTTTTTTTTCTTTTTCTTACTTTTTTTTCTTGGGACTTTAGTGTGACTTTGTAGGTAACAGGATTGAATTTTCTGTTACACATATTTTTATGCTCCTTTTGATTTTTTAATTTTCTTTTAGGATAGAGGCTCCCTTTGGCTATTTTTTTCTTTTCTTTTTTTTGTATAAATTATCCTTTTTTTCTGGCTGGGGGGGGGGAAGAGCGTTAAGAAACTTTGTAACACTGCCAACTAGAGGCTTGAAAACATTTTATTTGAATTGGAGAGAATGGTAAGAAGACTCCTTCTCAAGGACATTTCAATGTGATAAGATAGAGGGAGAGCACAGCAAAATATTATTACAGGTGTTCTCCTGGACTCTTATCAATATTTTAACACTTGAGGCTTGGCTTTGAAGCTAGTGGAGAAGAGAGTCATAATAAGAGCCTTGGACAACTAAATAAAGTGCAGTGTGCTTTCTTATTTTTTTTTTTTTTACTTGTGATACTCCTACTCACCAGCCTCTTTGTAAATTTTAATTCTAGTAATATTCTTCTTTTTGCTTTTTATTTCAAAGGGAAAGCCTCAGAGCCTTTTCTTTATTTTTCTTTTTTTCTCCTTATCTTAATTGGGATCCTTTTGCTTTTTCTATTCATGTTTTTGGACCACTCTGTTTTTTCTTTTTGATTATTGAGATTTTCCAATTGGATTAAGGTGTGAAGAACCTAAAGGAATTTCTTCTTCTTTTCTTTATTTTTGTTCTTTTTCTTCTTAATCAATATTATTATTTTGGGGGGTTTTTTTTTTCTTTCTATTTTTCATTTTTTATGGTGGACTACTTCGTAATTGGATTAGGGTCTAGAAGAACCTGAAGATTTTTCTTCTTTTTCTTCTTTTCTTTCTCCTTTTTCTTCTTTGGTTTTGGGCTTTTTACTATTGGATTTTTCCATTTTGGATTATAATTGGCTAGTTGGATTAAAAGCTAAAAAGAATTTGAAGCTTTTGAAGCATTAAAATGAGCAGGAAACCAATATCATCTGGCATTTCTACTTCTACCTCTGCCTCCCCACCAGCTGGAGGACAACGTTTAATTCAAACAATGTTGAAGCAAGATAAAGAACAAGAAAAAGTGACTTTACAGATGATTATGCAAGGAATTCAAGATCTCAAGATAAAAACAGACACTATTGAACAAATAATAGAGAAGACTGATGAAAAAGTGGAAAATATTAAATAAATGATGGTGAAGTATGAGGAGAGATTCCAAAAAATTGAGGAAGAAGGTAAACAAAGAGAGGAGAAGATTGGAAATATTGACAGTAGATTAACAGTGGTTGAACAAGATAAAAGTGGGATGTTGAGGTGGGAGATGGAAAGGTCAGAATTTTATCTCAGATTTCAAAATATAGAAGAAGAAAAAGGAGAAAATTTGGCTGCGATAATGATAGAAATTTTGGCAGATGCTTTGGAAATTACAGAGGAAAAGATGATGGATGGAGTAGATGAGGTATATCGAGTTTATACAAGATATGCGATGAGAAATAAATTACCAAAGGAAGTCCATATTAGATTTACCAAAAAATCCATTAAAACACAAATACTACAAGTGGTAAGAGAGAAGACATTGAAATACAAAGATAAAGAGATTGTGGTTTTAAAACAAATACCCAGAAGAGTGAGAGAGATGAGAAGAGAATATTGATTTCTGACCAAAATGCTATTGGAAAACGAAGTGAATTATAGATGGCTGATTCCAGAAGGATTAATGTTTACGTGGCAAGAGCAGAGACATAGAATTGATTTAATTGAGAAAGCAGAACTTTTCCATGCAGAATTTTTTGGAAGGAGAGAAGAGGAGGCAGAGAAAGAGGTCTCATTAATTGAGTTTCAAGAGGAACAATTGGAGACTGAAAAAAAGAAAGGTGCAGTAGGTGGACAGATGGATAGTAAAGAACAGCGTGAAGTGAGATCCATGAGAGCCGTTAGACCTAAATATAAAGCATAATCATGGAAGAGAAAAAATTGATTACAATGAATATAAATGGACTCAATTCAGCTGTTAAAAGAAGGAAAACCTTTCATAAATTAGAGAAATTAAAATTTGATATAATTTGTCTACAAGAAGTTCATATTAAAAAACATGAACAATTGTTAATACAGCCAAAATTAGGGAAAATATTTACTTCTTTGACTCAATGTAAGAAAAGAGGAGTGGTTCTATACATTAAAGAGGCTATCCCAGCAAAACTGATCCACACGGATGAAGATGGAAGAGTATTAATGGTGGAAATAATGGACAATAATATTAAAATACTCTTGATTGCAATTTATGCTCCAAATGATTAACAAGAAGAGTTTTATAAAAAATTACACATGAAAATAACTGGACTGGACTATGTTAATATAATTATGATGGGAGACTTTAATGGAATTGTGGACAAATAAATTGGACTATATAGCAACAACAACAAAGCAAAATAGAAAGACTCTCCCTAAATCTTTTTTTAAAATGACAGACGAATTAACTTTAAAAGATACTTGGAGAGAAAGAAATGTAAAAGCTAAACAATATACTTTTTATTCAAATAGACATTTATCATGGTCCAGATTAGATATGATTTGGATCTCAACAGAATTAATATCTAATATTCAAGAAACAAATATTGAAACAAGTACTTGGGCAGATCACAGCCCAATGACAATTAAATGGAAGGGACAAAAAAAAAAAAAGATCGAGATGGACATTAAACAATACTATTTTAAAGGAAAAAGATTTTATACAACGGATGGAGAAGGAACTGGCTTTTTTCTTTAGAGAAAATAAAAAAGAAGATACTTCAACGCAGAATGTTTGGGATACAATGAAGGCATATGCTAGAGGTTTGATAATAGATTATACAAGAAAAAAGAATATTAGGAAAAGGCAAGCTTCTAAGGCCTTGGAAGATGAGTATAAAAGACTTGAAAAAGAATTACAGAAAATGCCACAGAAAAAAAGATATTAAATTGAAGCTGAATGTAACTAAACATAAAATGGAATTAATAGAGAAAGAAGAATTGGCACAGAAAATTAGAAATTCTAAACAGAATTACTTTGAAGATGCAAATAAACCAGGTAGATGGCTAGCATATAAATTGAGAAAGGAGAAGGAATCAAGAAACATACTGAAGCTAATAGATGATCAAGGCCAAGTTTGTTATGGCAATAAGGAGAAAAAGGAAATTATTCGAGATTTCTATGGACAATTTTATAAACAAGAGAATATTGATGAGGAAAAAGTCAAACAGTATCTATAGAATGCTAACTTACCGAAGATACCTAAAGAGATTGAAGAAATGCTAGAAAGCAATATAACAATGATGGAATTAAATGAAGTACTTAAGAAACAAAATAATGGGAAAACACCAGGTCCAGATGGGCTCCTGGCAGAATTCTATAAAACATTTCAAGAATCATTGAGCACCCCATTGTTAGAAGTTATGAATGAAGTTATGTCAAAGAAGATGATACCCAAAACATGGTCAGAGGCTTATATTACACTTATTCCAAAAGAAGAGGCTGACCCACTGCAAATTAAGAACTATAGACCTATTTCTTTATTGAATGCAGACTATAAAATTTTTGCTTCAGTTTTAGCAGAAAGACTTAAAAAATATTTAAATAATTTTATCCACCAAGATCAAAATGGATTTCTGCCAAAGAGACAAATCAGAGACAACATGAGAGTAATCTTGGATACTTTGGAATACTATGAGGCTCATCCTGAAAAGCAAATGGCTTTGATATTCCTAGATGCTCAAAAGGCATTTGATAACCTGAACTGGAGATTTATGTTATTACTATTGGAACAGATGGGTTTCGCCAGAAAATTTATTCAAGCAATAGAAGCCATATACAATAAACAGACAGCAAAGGTAATGATGGAGGGAGAACTTACAGACTTTATTAATATAAGAAAAGGCACAAGACAAGGATGTCCCCTATCCCCTTTGCTATTTGTGTTGACTTTGGAAGTGTTGAATAGAAATATTAGGGATGATAAAAGCATACAAGGAATGAAAATTAAAAAGGAAGAATTCAAACTACAAGCTTTTGCTGATGACTTAGCTTTTATTTTGGAAGACCCGCTAGAAACAACTCCAAAGTTATTGGAAAAGATAGAGACATATGGTGAGGTGGCTGGTTTGAAAATAAAGATAAAACAAAGATTTTGACAAAGAACATGTTACTGAGACAAAGAGAAGAACTGGCAGACCTGTTGAAAATCCAAGTTACGAATAAGGTTAAGTATCTGGGGATATATTTGACAGCAAGATGTAGCACATTAAAAGAGAATAATTATATTAAACTTAAACAACAGATAGCTACAGACTTGAAGAAATGGGAAAACTTGCAATTGTCATTAATAGGGAGAATTTCAACAATTAAGATGAATATTTTACCCAGAATTCTATTTCTGTTTCAAACAATACCAATTAGGCTTGGAAAAGACTATTTTGAAGATTTAAATAAAATTATGTTGAAGTTTATATGGCAAGGTAAGAAAGCGAGAATAAAGCTAAAGCTTTTGCAAGATGCTAGAATTAGAGGAGGTTTTGGTCTGCCTAATTGGGAATTGTATTATCAAGCTGCAAGTTTGATGTGGGTCAAAGAATGGATAACATTAAGAAAGGCTAGATTGTTGACACTAGAAGGTCATGATTTGCTGTTGGGTTGGCATGCTTTTTTATGGTATAAGGGAACTAAAACACAGGGTTATTTTAGAAGACATTATATACGGGAGTCTTTGTGGTTAAACTGGGAGAAGATAAAAAAACAATGTTATTTGAAAATTCCAGTTTGGTTATCGACTATTGAAGCATTTTCCTATCCTATAATTTATAAGAAGGAGCAAACAGTTAGATATGGGGAACTATTGGATGAAAAGGTGAACTTAAATCGATTCAAAACTTAGAGGAACAAGGTATAAAGATAAATTGGTCTTCATATGCGCAAATACATTCAAGGTATGATGAAGATTCTAAAACGGAGGGATTCTATGATAAACAGATTGATCTAGATAAGATCTTGATGGGTACTGATGAGAAGGTGATTAAAAAATTATCTGGTTATTTGCTGGGAATTAAATTAGAGGAAGAACAAGTCAAAGAAACTATGATTGTTTGGCGGAAGAATTTTGGATATGGGATTGATCTAGAGAAATGGCAGAAATTGTGGTCTCAAAATTATAAAATGACAATGTCAACAGCATATAAAGAAAATTTGTATAAGATGTTTTACAGGTGGCACTTTCCCCTGACAAGAATAGCAAGAATGTTTAAGAACAAATCTGAAAAATGCTGGAAATGTCATCAGATACCTGGCTCATACTACCATATGTGGTGGACCTGTGAGGACGCTAAAAAATATTGGACTAAAATTCGCATGTGGTTGGAAAAAATGACAAAGAAACGTATAGATTTGAAACCGGAGTTCTTTTTATTGGGAATCTTACCAGATACATACAGTAAAGACTTGAAATATATGGTTGTAAATGTGTTAACAGCAGCTAGGATTGTATTTGCTAAAAATTGGAAGAGTGAGAAAATACCATCAGAGGAAGAAATTATTAAGAAAATATTGGAATGTGCTGAGATGAGTAGATTGACATTTGAAATTAGAGAGCAAGAGGATAAACAATTTTATGAAATTTGGGGTCTTTTTTATCAATGGCTAGATGACAAAATACGATAATAGAATATTTAGAATGTTAGGCAGCAAGGAATATCTTTATTTTTTCTTTCGCCTTTGTTATTTGACATTATATTTATGAAGTGTTTTTAGGATAGATTGGGTATGATTATATGATTTGTTACAGAATAACCTGTTTAAAGTATTGTTATCTCAAAAAGCATGAATGATTAAAAGTATAGTCAAATGATTTTTTAATAGCAATATTAGGATATATAAGTTTGGATTGACAATATGAGTTGTTATGTAACATAACTGTAATTGAGACTACAAAATGAATGCACAAAACTGATGAACCAACCGACACACTGTATGTACATAAGAGAGTTGATGTTTCAATGTTTTGTTTGTCTTGTTTGTAGAAAATCAATAAAATTCTTTTCCAAAAAAAAAAAAAAAGAACACATTGTTATTTTTGGACCTTAAAAATCTTTCTCTCTCTCTCTTCCTTCCCCCTCCCCCCCCCTTCAATGTTTTTCAACCTTGACAACTTCAGAGGTATGCTGGCTGGGGAATTTTGGGAACTGAAATCCACACCTCTTAAAGTTGCCAAGTTTGAAAATAATGGCTCTTGATATTCTCATTGCACTTGCTTCTACTCAACCCTGTATGCTCAGTTCAGCATGGTCTACTTCAGTAAATGAATTGGATCATTGCACTTTAAGGTTACTCAACATTTTTTATGATATCTACCAGATGAACTTGCAGATAAGCTGAAAATGCTAGGTGCCAAAATACAACTGCAAAATCAGGATTATATTATCCAAGGATGGTCTTATCCACAATAATATATGTTAATATTATACCTTTTTTTAAGTGGTGGGGCAGCATGCATGCACAAGTGCATGCAGCTCAACTTGCACAAGTTGAATTGCACGTGCATGTGTGCATGCGTGCTGGCCAGCCTGCCACTCATGCAGCTGAGTACCAAATAGGCCATGGCCTGGTAGTAGACTGCAGCCCGGGGATTTGGGGGCCCTGGGACACCATATATGCTGATGGATCCATGGAAATGCAGATAAGCTTACCTTGGGTCATGCATTTTTCATGGTACAATATTTTTCGCTAAAAATGCGAGTTTCTGCAGAAGGGCTGGTACATGTTTGTAGTTAATTAAATTTGGCAACAAATACGCAAGTTTATAATATAGGTTTTATATTATGGTTTTATTCGATTGTTGTCTGTCGTCCAGAATAACATCTGGTAAGCTATATAAATCTAGAAGAAATAAAGAAAAACATTGTTCCTATATATTTTTAAATAAAGAGATTGTGACAGTAGCATTGCTAACTATTTATTTTATCTCATGTTGCTGTAAGTCAAACAAGCAACTGTGCTAACACTGAAGGCTTTCAAAAACTCTTGCATAAGAGAACAGAGCAGAGTATTTAGATGGGGTGGGGGCGTGGAGGTTAACAAATATTTATTTTTATTCAAGTAGAATAAAATATGAACATTTCAATTGACAACTGAACTCCATTGCAATCCTAAGGAGATGGCCAGAACCCCAGAATGCCATTCAGTCTACTCTATGTGGTTTCTTATGCGGAAACAACTGAATTCCATCATCTCACTAAGAGTGGAGCAGTGGGGGGTTTCCAAATTTTTTCCTCCCAGTTCTAGGTGTGGTTCTGAATGCTAACATGCTTGTGAAGAAAGGCACAGAAGAGGTTATACTTCCTGAGAATGCTCAGGAAGATAAATCTATCACAGCATCTACTTCTGTCCTACTACTGCAGCACCATCGAGAGTGTCCTGACATATGGCATTATTGCATGGTATGAGAGCAGCTTTGTAGCGGACAAAAAAGCTCTACAGAGAATCATTAAAACTGCTCAGAATATCATTGGGCTCCAGCTACCAGCCCTGGACAACATCTTCGCATCTCACTGTTTGAGGAAGTCGCACAATATTCTCAGAGATTCTTCCCATCCTGCCTAAAATCTCTTTGGACTGTTGCAGAAGATACAGAGCAATTAAAACTCAGACCACATGTTTTCTGAACAGTTTTTATCCCAGAGTTATAATTGCATTTAACAATGAACTTAAGAATCACCATCAGTGAGCTGTTGGACAGTATTACTTCATCTGTTGTGTGGATGCTTGTGTGTTTTTAGGGGGTGGGGAACTTCGGCAGGTGTAGGTGTATTTGGGGATTGCCATGTGTTGGGGTCTGGTCTCTAGGTGTTATGTGAATTTCGTTGTATGTGTATACTGTGTATATATGTACAATGACAATAAAGTATTATTATTACTATGCAGGCGCACTTTTGCTAGTAGAATCATGAACTATACTTTTTCTTTCAACTTGTGGAAATTTGATTCTCAGTTGAGAGCTGTTCTAGTGAAGACAGCCTTTTCTGTTTGACATAAGATTGTACAACTTTAGCTTTGATGAAAAGTTTTCTCCTGTGGTTTCTTCTAAAAATGGCAAAGATAAATTCTGAAAACAATATTTACATTTGGAAAAAAAAAAAAACATGTCAGGAAACTTAATTATTTATGATAATGGTGCTCCATAGGTCAATGGCCAAGAAAGAACTCCTGAGAAGAATTTCTCATCTTGGGACCTTTAGACCCTGTTGATCTGCAATCCCCATCATCCCCAGCCAGTACATCCAATGACTGTACTAAGGGAGATGGGAACGTCCGTCTAATAGCAATAGCACTTAGACTTATCCACCACTTCATAGTGCTTTACAGCACTCACTGGGCAGTTTACAATGTCAGCATATTTCCCCCAACAACCTGAGTCCTCATTTAGTGACCTCAGAAGGCTGGAAGGCTAAGTCAACTTTGCGCCCTATCAGGATTGAACTCTAGGCTGTGGACAGAGTTTGCCTGCAATACTGCATTCTAATCACTGCACCATCATGGCTCCTAATGACATGAAACCATTGGATGGAGAGGACGGAGGCCTCTCACTCAAATGAAGCTGCTACACTAGAGAAGGAAGAGGGCATTGACTTATAAAGAAGTCAGTGAGTGTGGAATAGTCTTCCAAAAGAGACATGTGTAGCTCCAGCATTGCGAGGGGTGGGCTTCTGCCCATTCAGACCGGTTTGGGTGGACCCCTAGCTTCAAAGCTCACCTGGGAGCGAACCAGTTTGCGCTGACGATCATGTGGGCCTGCCCGTCTGCCCCTGCAGTGTACTGACCTTTATAGTCTCAGCTGATCAGAGTGGAAGAGCTGATTGCTGCTCTTTAGCTGTATTACATAGCAACATAGTAGGTGAGGATTTTTGCATTGCTGTTCACACACACGCCTGAATTGGTTGTTATACCGGCAGCATCCCACTCCTGAGCATTGTCCAAACTCAGTCAAAATTCTTAGGATGCTGCCTTCCTGTCTTATTCTTAATATTCCCCCCCCCCCAAAAAAAAACTTGGCTTGCTATTGAAATTTGTCTTAATGTTTTGTGGTACTGGAGTATATTTGTCAATCCTGAAACCACACTGAATAAATGACAGTTGTCAAATGCCCAAATTTTGATCATGTTATGTATGTATCATAATTTATAAAGTATGAGCTTGAGGTTAAGTGCAGGGTTCTGGCCTTGCACTTCTGATTGGCTGTTAGGCGGCCAGATCGGATTGGTTAGTTCTGAGGAATCCGATTGGCCCTTAACAGAGGATTCTTATTGGTTAAAAGAGCTAGTGTTCATAGCTCACTATTGGACAATTCTTACAAGGGTTGCCTATATAAGGCAGAGTTCACTGTTGTTGTGTTTGAGAAGTCACTATGCTAATAAAGAGCTAAAAGTCACTATTCAGAGGCTGTCTCCATTTACTCCAACCCATGTCCAAGTACTTAACAGATCACATGGCCATAGAGATGCTACAACAATTTTTAAGTGTGAGGATCACTTTTTTTGCAGCACCATCATAACTCTGAATGGTCATTAAAGGAATCATCGTATCTTGAGAACTACGTGTGGGTCTAAAATTATTTTTATTTGAACAACTGCTGTGACTGAATCTTGTAAATCTGAATTGGCTTTCCTCCTCCTTCACTTTATCTTCATGTGAATTAGAGAGGGGCTTCTTGTCAAACCTGCTGCAGGTTGGTCTTCTAGGAAAGAAACAAAAAAATCTCAACTCCATTTGCAGTGAAAAGAATACTTTTACTAAAAGCCAATGGTGACAGTAAAGCAAAGGTAGAACTCAGGCTTTGCTTATGAAGGTTTCCTAGTTAACTTTCCCCTTTTGGTTCCACTCTCCTGTTATCATCCATTTGTCCAGTTATATTTGAATAAATTGTTTTGATAACTCTCCCTGAAAAAGAGGGCTAGATGGTGAGTCATTCCATTCCATTCCCAAGCCTGTGGTCTTGGAATGATGAGCCCATTTCTCAAGATGGTAGTTTCTGTTTCTCCCTTCCCATAGCTCCCTTCCTCCCCAATGGCAAGTTGGCACCTAGTGAAGCAAGGCTGGAGCGTAGGATGGCAGTTCTGACACTTCATTAGTTTCTTTGTGGATCATTTCCCTGCCTTTCAAAGCCATGATCTATACATCTTTCATGAAACCGAACGGTTTCATCACAAGGAACCAAGACAGGAGATGAACACCTTTCCTTGAGATGAGTGGAGTTATCTATGCATTCCACTCATCGGGAAAGAGCAAATTGAATACAAATGATGAAAGTAGTCTCCCCAATTTATTTTTATAAGGGGTGTCTATGTCTGTGTGTATGTGCGTGCTTGCACACGCATGCAAGTTTTATTGGAGGCAGATATTCACATACTTCCTTTGAACAAAGCGGGGGAAAAACTACTAATTAATGAAAGGGCCAGGTTCACTTGAATAGGTATGGTGGTTAAAAAAAAAAAAAAAGATTCTGGAACCAAAGCTAACAAAGGAAGGAAACTTTTGTTGGCCAACAAAAAAAATGTAAAAACATTTCAGAAATGTGTGCAAAGTTACATCAAGATTAGAAATACCCATAAAATGTTCTTTGCTCACAAAATTATCAGTTTGTGGCCAGGTTTACGAAGATCAAAAATGGTTAAAAATTGATTTGTAAATTCACGCTTCTACTAGGCAATAGACCACAGGTGGTTAAAAACTCAGGGCTGGGATTCAAATTTTTTAACAACCAGTTCTGTGGGCATGGCTTGGTGGTCATGTGACTGGGGGGACATGGCTTGGTGGTCATGTGACTGGGGGGACATGGCTTGGTGGTCATGTGACTGGGGGGACATGGCTTGGTGGTCATGTGACTGGGGGGACATGGCTTGGTGGTCATGTGACTGGGGGGACATGGCTTGGTGGTCATGTGACTGGGGGGACATGGCTTGGTGGTCATGTGACTGGGGGGACATGGCTTGGTGGTCATGTGACTGGGGGGGCATGGCTCGGTGGTCATGTGACTGGGGGGGCATGGCTCGGTGGTCATGTGACTGGGGGGGCATGGCTCGGTGGTCATGTGACTGGGGGGGCATGGCTTGGTGGTCATGTGACTGGGGGGACATGGCTTGGTGGTCATGTGACTGGGGGGGCATGGCTTGGTGGTCATGTGACTGGGGGGGCATGGCTTGGTGGTCATGTGACTGGGGGGGCATGGCTTGGTGGTCATGTGACTGGGGGGGCATGGCTTGGTGGTCATGTGACTGGGGGGGCATGGCTTGGTGGTCATCTGACGGGGGCATGGCTTGGTGGTCATGTGACTGGGGGGGCATGGCTTGGTGGTCATGTGACTGGGGGGGCATGGCTTGGTGGTCATGTGACTGGGGGGGCATGGCTTGGTGGTCATGTGACTGGGGGGGCATGGCTTGGTGGTCATGTGACTGGGGGGGCATGGCTTGGTGGTCATCTGACGGGGGGCATGGCTTGGTGGTCATGTGACTGGGGGGCATGGCTTGGTGGTCATGTGACTGGGGGGGCTTGGCTTGGTGGTCATGTGACTGGGGGGGCATGGCTTGGTGGTCATGTGACTGGGGGGACATGGCTTGGTGGTCATGTGACTGGGGGGGCATGGCTTGGTGGTCATGTGACTGGGGGGGCATGGCTTGGTGGTCATGTGACTGGGGGGGCATGGCTTGGTGGTCATGTGACTGGGGGGGCATGGCTTGGTGGTCATGTGACTGGGGGGGCATGGCTTGGTGGTCATGTGACTGGGGGGGCATGGCTTGGTGGTCATGTGACTGGGGGGGCATGGCTTGGTGGTCATGTGACTGGGGGGGCATGGCTTGGTGGTCATGTGACTGGGGGGGCATGGCTTGGTGGTCATGTGACTGGGGGGACATGGCTTGGTGGTCATGTGACTGGGGGGACATGGCTTGGTGGTCATGTGACTGGGGGGACATGGCTTGGTGGTCATGTGACTGGGGGGACATGGCTTGGTGGTCATGTGACTGGGGGGGCATGGCTTGGTGGTCATGTGACTGGGGGGGCATGGCTTGGTGGTCATGTGACTGGGGGGACATGGCTTGGTGGTCATGTGACTGGGGGGACATGGCTTGGTGGTCATGTGACTGGGGGGACATGGCTTGGTGGTCATGTGACTGGGGGGACATGGCATGGTGGTCATGTGACTGGGGGGACATGGCTTGGTGGTCATGTGACTGGGGGGGCATGGCTTGGTGGTCATGTGACTGGGGGGGCATGGCTTGGTGGTCATGTGACTGGGGGGACATGGCTTGGTGGTCATGTGACTGGGGGGACATGGCTTGGTGGTCATGTGACTGGGGGGACATGGCTTGGTGGTCATGTGACTGGGGGGACATGGCTTGGTGGTCATGTGACTGGGGGGACATGGCTTGGTGGTCATGTGACTGGGGGGACATGGCTTGGTGGTCATGTGACTGGGGGGACATGGCTTGGTGGTCATGTGACTGGGGGGACATGGCTTGGTGGTCATGTTATGGGCTGGATGTGGCCAATTCAATATTTATTTATTTACTTATTTTGATTTGTCAATCGCTTACAAGATAACAGGTATAAGTATATACATAGTTATGAATACATGAAATGGGTACATATAAGAAAATTAAAAGAAACAATAGGACAGGGATGGTAGGCACGTTGGTGCGCTTATGCACGTTCCCTACAGACCTCTTAGGAAAGGGGTGAGGTCAATAGTAGACAGTCTAAGGTTAAAGTTTTTGGGGTTTGGGGAAGAAACCACAGAGTCAGGTAGAGTATTCCAGACATTGACCACTCTGTTGCTGAAGTTGTATTTCCTACAATCAAGTTTGGTGCCGTTAACCTTGAGTTTGTATCTATTGTGCGCTCTTGTATTGTTGTGGTTGAAGCTGAAGTGTTCATTGACAAGTAGGACATTGCAATGTGTGATTTTATATACCATACTTAGATCAGACCGAAGATGGCGTAATTCAGGGTTTTCTAGGTCTAGAATTTCAAGTCTGGTGGCATAAGGTATTCTGCAATGAGTAGAGGAGTGGAGAACTCTTCTTGTGAAATATTTCTGGACTTTCTCAACTGTGCTAATATCAGATACGTAATGTGAGTTCCAGACTGATGAGTTGTAGTCTATGTAGATTGCATCTATTGCCTGATTGAGTTGTGTAGTCCATATGTTTTTGCAGTGTAAGAGTTGCAGATTACAGGATAGTTTTTTTCTGAAACCAAATTGCTTATTAGAGAGTAGGTTGTTTGTCTGTAAGTGATATCACTCACATCGAGGCACACATCTCCTTGCCTGGCCTCTCAAGACTGTGTGGATGCTGCAACAGTTGTAAATGTGAAAAATGGTCATAAGTCACTTTTTTCAATGCCATTGTAACTTTGAATGGTCACTCCACACAAGCAAGCAAAATACCAGCAAAGGAGGGGGAAAAAAACTCCAGAGATGTTCCTGAGACAGGAAGTCTAGTCCTACCAAAATGTAATAAGGGTTAAGAGGAAGTTTCTGTAAGCAATACCAAAATGTTTCCTTCCTGCCTTCCTTACAGGATTAGGCCAGTAATTTCTTCTAACAACCGGTTCTCTGAACTGCTTAGAATGTTAACAACTGGTTCTAGCGAATAGGTGCAAACTGGTAGAAACCCACCCCTGTAAAAACTGTATTTATCTGTTCTGCATTCACACTATCCATGAGAGATTCCCTGAGGAGCTTCTGAAATGCTGTGTGTGAATTCTAGCTTAGCTGCTGACTTCAGACTTGGCTCATAATCCTGGCTCATAAGCAAAGAGCTAACTGCAGCCTGTAAATTATGTTTTCCCTTTTATTAGCTTCCTCTAAATATAGCCTGTGCTAAGCAACAACCATATGGTAGGTTGACACACCTTATTACCTAGGAAACAGGAACTCCGATTCTTACTGAAGGATAAACTTTATTCTTTGACCTCCATGTAATTCAGCCTGCTGAATGTAACTAGAATACTAAGCGAAACTTGCTAGAGACAGCTGGTAACTTTTCAGTGAGTTGTTAGGTTGTGAGAGGCATCACTTTCATTGAGTTGTCTGAGTGTCCAAATTCATCCAAGTTCAGGTTAGAACCATAGACCAGATTTCAAAGTAATTTCAAAGCAGATTTCAATGTCACCTTGCAAAATAGCCCAAACCAGGAGCATCAACCACTATCTTTATTGCAGTGGTGGGATTCAAAATTTTTTTACTACAGGTTCTGTGAGCGTGGCTTGGTGGGTGTATCAGGGGAAGGATACTGTAAAATCTCATTCCCTCCCCATCCCACTAACCTGCTTTCCAGCTCCGTTCTCCTGTGCAGGGCAACAAAAGAAGACCCAGCCGATCAGCTGGGACTTGGGAGGCAGAGAATAGATGGAGACAGGGCCAGTCAGAGGTGGTATTTGCCGGTTCTCTGAACTATTCAAAATTTCCACTATGGTTCTCCAGAACTGGTCAGAACCTGCTGAATATACCACCTTTTTATTATAAGGTTACAGTAAAAGAATCTTGTAAGTGTGAAATTACCTCTCCTCCTGGATAAACCAGACAAGAAAAACAACTAGTTTTCTTGGAGTTGAAGTCCACACATCTTAAAGTGGTTTAAGTTTGAAAAACACTGCTCTAGAACCAGCAGGATCCAGAGCTGCTATCCTAGTGGTATGGAACAATAGATGAAATAGTTCCCATTTATTAAGTCAATGTGGTATGATGGTGTTAAATGCCTGCTTCTTGATTTAATGTAGCAACATTTCCAAGGCAAATCCATTTCTTGAGGACAAGAACGCACCCAGCTCACTAAAAAAGAAAAGCAACTCCCACCCATCTGTTTCTGCTTTATGTCAGAAGCAGGATTATCTGATGTAGGCTGCCTCAAATCAAATGGATATTATTTGTTGTAAATAAACAAAATGAAACAAAATTTACTACTTACAAACCAAGACTCTTATCTCCATCAAAGTTGCTCAATATTTTTCTTCTTCTTTTGCCCTGAACTAGTCCTTGCTCTTCTCTTGGTACACATTGCAAAATACAGACAGTTTGGTCTAATAGTTAAAAAACTGGGAGCCTGTGAGTTCTAGTCCTACCTCAGGCATGAAAGCTAGTTGGATGATTTCTGACCCAGGCTTTGTCCAAATTAAGCAAACACAAACTGAGTGTAAAATCAAACTTTTTTTTAGTGTGACGCTGGGAATTTGTTGCTTTCCCAGCCAAAATTCATTAAACACAATTCTCCGAGATAAGCTCATGCCTTTCAGTGTTGTAGAAAGTTGCCAAGAAACAAAAGTCCACTTAATTAGAATATATACCGACAGAAGTTCCAGCAAAGACAAACCAGAGTTCACAAGGCTTCAATGAGGAGTCAGAATCTAATGAACTTGCTTCCTGCAAAGAGCACATCACCGAGGACTGACTTTTATCCCTGATGGGAGAGGCAATCACCTTCCAGCCTTACTCCTGAGTCACCCCTGCTGCTTCAGCTGTTCTCTCCTTCTAGCAGTCCTACGCACACACGCACTCGGAACAGGCTCCCCAGGGTCCTGCTTTACTGCTGCCAGATTCCGAAGGCTCAGAAGGCAGCACCCCACTCTCAGATGGTCCTGGCTGTATCCCTGCATCGGATGCAGGACTCTCGTCCAAGTCCTCCTCAGACTCCCTGACTGGTTGCCTTTTGTCCTCGCTGTCCAATACCAGTCTACACTGGCTGCCGGTGAACCACAACAGGTATCAGGGAACAGCCCATGATGTTTTGTGCGGTGCTCACCACCCTCTGTAATGTTTTTCTATCTGTAGGTTGTCAAGCCAGCATACCACACAGTAATACAATATGTGAGGACTCTTTCCATTGTGGACTGGTAAAAGGAGGTCATCAGTCGTTGTTCCACTTTATTCTTTTGCAAGACCCTAAGGAAATGGAGTCTCTGTTGGGCCTTTCTGGCCATCTGGCCATCTGGGTTATGTTGATTTTCCAGGTGAGATCTTCACTGAAGTAGACTCCCAGGAATTTAAAGGAGGAAACTCTCTCCACACGTCCCCCTCGATGTAAAGTGGGGCGGGTTCCTCTCTCTTCTTCCAGAAGTCTAACACCATCTCCTTTGTCTTGCTGCTGTTTAGGTGCAGGTTGTTTTCTTGGCACCATGAGGATAATTTTTGAACCTCCCTCCTGTTTGCTGTTTCATTTCCACCTGTAATGAGACCCAATGCTGTAGTATCACCTGCGAATTTAATGATCACAATTTACATATCTGAGAGGCAACTTTGGGCCTTGAGTTTAACACCCCTGCATTATACCATTTGTGACTGACATTTTCTTTCTGAATTGCAATTCTGGAAAGATGGTTGCTGGGCAACTTTAATTGTGAGACTTAATAGACTTCCAGAAATCACTTCTTTTTTAGGTGGCAAGGCACAGATGTTTATTTGCAACATATAAGGTAGAAGATTCCTGATTTGCTGTCTTTACATGGGAGAAGGATTTGGATGTGGATGTTGACAACAGATTGAACAGGAGCCAACTTTGTAGGATAGTTCTGAGGGGAGCAGAAGTAACTCTGTACTACATAAAAAGAGGGATTTTATTGAAAACTTTATTATTTATTTATTAAATTTCCCCCCTTTATTTGCAGTGGTGAAACTGCGTCTGGAATACCCTACAATTTTGAGTAACCCATTTCCAAGTTAAAACAGGTTCAGTTGATGCCAACAAAGATGGTACGGGAAAAAGATGAACCTGCACCATAAAAATAGGCTGAAGGAACTTGGGATGTTCTGTCTTGAGAAAAGTCTTTTCAGATTTTTAAAGGTGCCATATGAAGATGTTCAGGAAATATTTTCTATTGCTGTTGAAACTAGGACTAGAAATGATGTATACAAATTTCAGCTACTTAGATATCATTTTAGTATAAGCACTCCCTGAAAATAAGATATGTACAATATTGGAGCAGTCTACCTATGAAACTGGACAGCTATCACTTGCAGATGAGTTAACTCATTTTCCTAGGCATGACAGAGAGTTGAACTACATGAAACCCCATAATTTCATTATTCAGTCCTGAAGTAATTATATAGAATGGAATAGAATGCAACGCAATGCAACTGTTGCCCAAATAAGGTAGGGCAGCTAAATGCTGGCTTTATTTTCCCTTGGTGTGGCCAATTATCAGGAAAGTGCAACCTGTTTATTCTGTGCAATAGAAAGAAAGGTGTGCTTTCAGGAATGAATCATAAATTGAGAGCCTCAAGTTAGCATTGCTTTTATACACTTCTGAAAAACAAAGGCATGTGGTTATTTGCAATCAATAGGCAGCAAAGCAATCATATCCCTGGCAGAGGATGGCCTTCATTAGTACCATAAAATATTACAACTCTCGCTCTTTTATTGCTAACGGAAAAGTCTTTGATAAGAACTAAGTGTGCTAAGCTTTCTAAGTCATCTATCTGTAATAAGAAAGAAGAGGTTAAGTCTACATCAAAGTAGCTGGCTTGGCAGGACAATGATATGATTCTTTCAGGAATGTACAGGCAAAAAAGAGCCCCCCCCCCAAAGGAAAACAAAGAGCAAACGGGAAAAAATGATCAAAAATGGAGGTTATTTTGGCTCTCCATGGGACAGGTTTTTTTCACTAAAAAAAAAGAATCCACTGAACACAATTTTGTGAATTTCACTGGTTTCAAGTCTGATTGCCACTACAATTGAAAACCTATAAAAAATTGAAAACCTACATGGCATAGGGTCAGGTTTTTTGAAGGACTATCTAAGTCTCTCAGTCTGTTCAGAAGCTGTCCGCAGGGTTGACACGTTCCTGGTTCCTTTGATTGAACAGTGCCATCTTTCGGGACCCAAAAAGTATATCCATTTCCTATTGCAGCATCAGCCTTCTGGAGTGAGCGCCTCCTGAATTCCATAATGCTTCCCACCCTGTTAACATTCCAGAACTCCTTGAAGACCTGATTGTTCTCCTAAGCCTTGAGTTGAGCTGGATGGAGTCCCTCATTGAACGAGTTTTTGTATAGAGCAACTGGATCCCCTCTTGTTGGTTTTGCATTGTGTTTGTATGGCTTATTGTTACACCCAGCACATTCCCAGCATGTTCCTATATCCAAATCAGATCAAGCATGCGTGCTGCTTTCAGCTAACAAAAAACCAATCGAAAATAGTTTTTTAGATATATTTTTATTGTTTACATGTAAATATATTGAATACAGAGTAATTGTCCTGGCATTCCAATTATCATAAAACAAAAGTGAAAACAGAGTAATATACAATATGTACTATTTTAAACAGTGCTAGTACTGTATAATAGTTTTTGACCATCATATACTAATATGTCAACTTATCTGTCATTCTAATACTTACATTCCTATGTCAATATTAAAAATAATATCTCTTTCCATGTCCACCTAACCTGATCCTTTCACATTCCAACTTCTACCTCATGTTTCGTAACCATTGATAAAACCTACTGCAGGCTAAATAGTATTCTGTGTCTCCTTTATCTTTTATTTTTAGCATTAGTCTGTCCATTTCCACACAGCCTATTTTCTTCCTTATCATTTCATCCTCTGATGGGGTGTTTTCATTCTTCCACTGCTGCGCATATACAATTCTTGCTGCGGCAAGACATGTAATATTAGACATATTGTCCCTTTATTATAGCCGTCTGATATAATACCTAATAAAATAATTCTGGCTTAAAATCTATATGTTGTTTGATCTTTTTTTTCCTAACCACATATGTATTTATGTCCAGAATTTCCTTGTCTTTATATAAGTCCACCACATGTGGTAGTATGTGCCAGGTGTTTGTCTGCATTTCCAACAGTTTGGGGACATGCTGTTGAACACTTTAGCAGGTCTTGCTGGGGACAGATGCCACCTAGAGAACATTTTATAGAGATTTTCCTTATATGACGTGGGGTCATTGTCAGTTTCCAGTTTCTATCCCAAAGCTTTTGCCATTTATCCAAATCTATATTATTTCCCCACCAAAATTGGCCCATACTATTGTTGCAGCAGATCCTGTTTCCAAATCAGGACACAAGACCACGAAAGGTTGGAGAATACAAGTTTATTTGTGCACAAGATTCAGAGCATTAGAATGGCAAATTCTGAACCCCTGGCTCTTCCTGAGGTCGTCACTTTTATACATTTCATAACCTCAGCCTAGCCCGGGGCGTTTCTCATGTTAAACTATACCAAAAAGGAGAAGTACATTTCTGTTAATTTCCACACCCATCCTTATTCACTGAAACATGCTTACTTCCAGTTCTTAGTTCAGCAATTTTGTGGTTTTGCATAATATTTCTATAAGAAGCAAGGCAAGGGATCAGAGGATTTCTGGTAAATGCATATTTTGTTTTTGACCTTCCAAGCTGCTTCACTATCATCTCTTTAACTCATTCTTCTTCCATTTTATAATTTAATAAGTAATTGTATAATCTCTTTATCAATTTGTCATTAATCCCCATTAATATCATTGTATCATGAGATGCCCAGAAATGTTTTGGAGTCAGGTGTTGCCTAAGTTGAATTAAACAAACCAGCTAACAAAGTGGAAGGAATTGGCTAATTTGAGAAGTGCTTTAATTTTTTTTAGTTGCTTGGTGGCATTGAAGATGGGCTCCGAAGGTTGAAGACTTTTGAACGCACATCATCTTCTCCAGGTCCCAAAACAGTTGTGGGCTTTCTATAATTAGGACACAGCTAAACACAAAGGCTGGAAGGGAAGGAAAAGGGGAAATCTAATAGCAGAGAGAGAAAAACATTCCAATGTGTTGGAAAACTGCTATGGATAATGTTATGAACTAATAAAACACTTAAATAAAGTTTATCAAAAGCTTTAGAAAATAGCAAGGTTCTCGTCTTGCACTTCTGATTGGCTGATCAATAGCGATATCGGATTGGTCCGTTCAGGAGAATCTGATTGGCTGTTAACGAGCCACTCTCATTGGTTAAGGGGGTTAACACTCCATGTTTCTTATTGGTTATTAAATCAGCAGCTTGCCTATAAAAGGGCTGCTGCTGCCCTAGGTTTTTGCTCTGTTCAGAATGATTAATAAAGAGTTGAAGTTCACTGTTTACCATCTCGTCTCCGTTCCTTGCGCCCATGCGTAGAACTTAACACTGGTGACAAGGATGGGATTCGGAGACGTCAGAGCTGACTGAACACTACAGAGCACTAAACAGAGCACGTGGCTGAAGGTGCATCAACGGCGGAAACCATGACCGGCGGCACCATACCACCCGCTCCATGTGACCCAGCACAAGAAGACTGGGACTCATACATGGACCGGTTCCAGATGTTTCTGGAGACCAACAACTTGAAGGATGCCACTACTGGGAAAAAGAGAGCGGTATTCCTGACTCACTGCGGACCTGCCGTTTTTAAGATGGCTAAGGCACTGGCGAAACCGGCTGAGGTGAAATCCATGGACTGGGACGTCCTTGAGCCCCTCCTATGGGCCCACTATGCAACTACCATACCAACGCTTGTCCGAAGACATGAATTTTACCAGAGAGACCAGCGGAAAGGAGAAAACGTTGCAGATTTCATCGTGGATCTCCAGAACCTGGGAGGCCTCTGCAGGTTCGCTGACCTAGAAGAAGCTCTAAGAGATCGAATAGGTCTGGGTTTAGATGCACCTCACGTGCAAAGTAAGCTGATGGCGAAAGGCGACATCAGCCTTGCAGATACCATCGCTGATGCTACTGCAGCAGAAGCAACCAGGAAGTCAGCTGCCCAAATGCGCCGCACCAATGGCCCGCTCAGCCAACTCGCCAGCGAAACCTCACCTCGCCCAGAGGGACATACAACAGCAACCCATCACAAGGACCTCGAATCGTCGTCAGATAGTGATGAGGAAGAGGTCAACCAGCTCCGGTCTGAATGAGACCAATGCCACCAGCGTAACCAGAGACTGCAGTATCAATGCGCAGGTTGTGGGGCAAACCACCCGTGATCAGACTGCAAATTCCTCGACGCGCTCTACCATATTTGTGGGAAGAGAGGCCACATCGGAAAGGTCTGTAGAAGCAAGCAAGATCCAGTCCACCTCAGAGGGGTACAAACTGCCGCCAAACCACAGGAAGTCGTCCTGTGAATCGGGAACATTCGAACCACCAATGGAACAACCACTCCTACAGAAATAAACCACTAGCCCATTCAACAAAATGAGAAGAGGCACACCAAACCATCACGATTGGTCACACCTCATCATTAGATGCAAAGAAGATCCGAGTGAAGGTCGCCATTGAAAACCAGCCCTGCGTGATGGAAGTTGATTCAGGATCGTCCCTCTCGATGGTTTCCTGGAAGACCTTTAAACAATTAATCCCTGCCGTCTGGTGGCAAGACCTCAGAATCCAAAGAATCATTCTCAAGGACTATCAGGGAAACCGAATTCTGGTCATTGGATCCAGCATAGTCCAGGTCTCATTCAAGAATCATACTGCATCCTTACCATTGACCGTCATAGACCGTGATCGGCCTAGCTTGTTAGGCCTTCAATGGTTCGCTCCACTTGGGATTGAGGTAGCCGGCATTCACCAAACCAGCAGCAACGACTGGGAGGAGGCCCTCATCCAGGAATTCCAGGACGTCTTTACAGACAAACTAGGCGAGTACAAGGGGACCCCGATATCATTTAACCTTAACCCTGAAGTAGCCCCCATCCGCCTTAAGCCTCGTCGAGTCCCTTTTGTCCTTAAACCAAAGATTGACCAAAGCTTGATAAATCAATAGCCCAGGGTGTTTTAGAATCAACCGACCACGCTCCTTGGGAAACCCCAATCGTAACACCCATCAAACTGGATGGATCGTTAAGGATTTGTGGGGACTACCGTGCCACCCTGAATAACGCCCTTCAACAGAACGCTTACCCGGTGCCGGTGGTACAACACCTTCTCCATTACCTGGGGGGTGGAAAAGTCTTCGCTCAATTGGATTTAGCACAGGCGTACCAACAACTGCCTGTAGACAAAAAAACAGCAGAGGCACAAACGATCGTTACGCACCGAGGTGCTTTTAAGTGCAACCGACTCCAATTCGGGGTTAGCGTAGCCCCGGGAATTTTTCAGAGCTTGATGGAGAGACTATATTACAGGGAATAAAAGGGGTTGTACCATACTTTGATGACGTTTTAATTGCTGCCCCGAATAGAGAAATACTAAAGGAGCGTCTTAGATTGGTTCTCCAGAAATTTAAAGACTCTGGCTTGAAAGTTAAAAAAAATAAATGTAAACTGTGTACAGATAAAGTAGAGTTCCTGGGGTACCTAATTGATAAACAAGGCATTCACCCCACCAATAGCAAGTTAAGAGCAATCAAGAACGCCCCAAGACCCAGAAATAAGACTGATCTCCAAGCTTTCCTGGGGCTTATTAATTTTTACAACATCTTCCTGCCCCACAAAGTGACCGTAGCCAAACCCCTACATTGGCTCCTCGACAAAAAAGCAACCTGGGTTTGGGGGCACCGAGAGGAGCACACGTTCCAACAATTGAAAAACCTATTAACTTCAGATGCTGTTTTAATGCAGTATAACGAGACTTTGCCTTTAACAATCACATGTGATGCGTCACCATTTGGAGTAGGAGCCATCTTGAACCATGTGTTACCAAACGGTAGTGAAGCCCCTATTGCCGATTTTTCAAGAACTTTATCAAAGGCTGAACGTAACTATAGTCAAATCGATAAAGAGGCTCTTGCTGTTGTATCTGCTGTAAAATGGTTTCATGAATATGTATATGGACGAGTTTTTACTATTGTTACCGACCACAAACCTTTGCTGGGGATTATAGCGGGAGACAAGCCAACCCCCTATATATTATCACCTAGAATGACTCGCTGGTCGGAGTTTTTGGCTGTGTACAATTATAAGCTGCAACACCGCCCAGGGAAAGCCATTCCCCATGCTGACGCGTTGAGCCGTGCAGCACTTCCGGAAACCGTCGACAACCCAGCTCCAACCCTTACAACCTCCAGATTGAAACACTACATTCACCGGAGCTAACAGCTAGAGATATTGCGATCGAAACAAAACGCGATCCTATCTTAACGTGAGTTCTTAGCTGGGTCGAACGAGGATGGCCAGTAGATCAAACCCCTGACGACTTCATCCCCTTCAAGAACCGGCAAACAGAACTTTTTTCGCAAAGAGGCTGCATCCTATGGGGGGATAGAGTCATCGTCCCAGAGCGGTTACAATGAGCAGTATTAAAGACACTGCATGAGGGCCACCCCGGCATCGTGCGTATGAAAGCACTCGCACGAAGCTATGCGTGGTGGCCGGGCATCGACAAACAGATCGGAGCCTGGGTAAAGACTTGTTATAAATGCCAGGAAGTTAGCAATGTCCCACCGAAAGCAACTCTGACGGAATGGGAAACACCACGGGGACCGTGGTCCCGCATCCATATTGACTTTGTGGGACCTACTAAGGGACATACGTTCCTATTAACAGTGGATGCCTATTCAAACTGGCTCGAGATCCACGAAATGAAGAGAACCACAACCGAGTCCATCATCCGGAAGTTGAACAGATTATTTGCAACATATGGACTGCCAGACGTTCTGGTATCCAACAACGGACCCCAGCTTACCGCACTCCCTTTTGAACAATACTTAGCGGACCGCGGTATTCACCATGCGCTAACTTCGCCAGCGTACCCTGCGGCTAACGGAAGAGCCGAGCGCATGGTACAGTTTGCTAAAAAAAACCTCCACAAAATGGACTGTGGGGACATTGAAGATAAGATAAACAGAATACTCCTTCTCCAACACATTACTCCACACAGTGTCACCAACAAGACTCCAGCCAAACTATTGATGGGACGCAAACTCCGCTCCCACCTCGACCGGCTTCACCCATCTTACGAGACAGAGAAACCCTGCGGATCTAGCAGAAAATGCCGCGAGTTCAAAATAGGCGACTTAGTTTTCGCCAGAAACCTTTCTGGTGAACCATTGTGGATCGAGGCAACTGTAATTCAAGCCACTGGACCCAGGTCGTACCGAGTGAAAGCCTGCAATGGAAAAATATGGAAACGCCATATAGATCAGCTTCGCTCGAGGCTACAACCTAGTTTCCGTGACTCCGGTAACTCCCAAACTGAGGGGGGAGGGGATGTGGAAGAAACCAAATTCAAGATGGTGGAAAGCAGGAATGAAAGAAGTCAGCAATCAGGCGTAACAAATGAAGAAGGATCAAGTAAGGCCGTGGCCTCACTACAGAGGAACACCTCAACAGAGGCAAGCCCGCAAGGCCCAGAGGACAACGACGAGCATATTAGCGGCACCGAGTCTTCCAATGAGGAACCACCGGCACTCGACTTGCCCGAAAACGTCCCGCCAAAACAGGGTTACAAACAAGAACCGGTGGGACAGCGTAAATCCAACAGACAGTCAAAACAACCTTCCTACCTCAGAGATTACATCACCACACCCCCCAAATGGAACCCAGGGGGAAGGGGTGTTATGAACTAATAAAACACTTAAATAAAGTTTATCAAAAGCTTTAGAAAATAGCAGGGTTCTAGTCCTGCACTTCTGATTGGCCGATCAATAGCGATATCGGATTGGTCCGTTCAGGAGAATCTGATTGGCTGTTAATGAGCCACTCTCATTGGTTAAGGGGGTTAACACTCCACGTTTCTTATTGGTTACTAGATCAGCAACTTGCCTATAAAAGGGCTGCTGCTGCCCTAGGTTTTTGCTCTGTTCAGAATGATTAATAAAGAGTTGAAGTTCACTGTTCACCGTCTCGTCTCCATTCCTTGCGCCCATGCGCAGAACTTAACAGATAATTTGAAGGTTAGTTTACACATTCCCAGCTTGTCTCTATATCCAAATCAGATCAAGCACGCATGCTGCTTAGTTCAGCTAACAAAAAAAATAGAAAACAGTTTGTTTATTTATTAAACATCAGCAAACATAAAATAGTTTTCTAGAAATATTGAGATGAAAGCAAGCAGAAGCAGGGAGGACTATGAACAACAGACCAAAACTTTCATCTGTGACTATCAGAAGGACAAAGAACTTTACAGAACAGCTGGAAATGTGATTGTAGGTCATTGGCATGAACAAACAGTCCTAAAGGGAGTGGTTATTTCAATATTACCTTTTTCAGATATATGATACCAAGAGAAAAGAGTTGGAGATTAAGAAACAGGGTGAACCTTCCTCTAATCTGCGCTTGGTACAAGTAGTTCTCAGTTTCAGACTGGGATTGAGCCTAGCAATAAGTTGTGACATTTGTAAAGCAGACCACCCTATCACCAGAGCTGTTTTTCTGACCCCCTCTTTTTTGGCAATGGTTGTTAAATGAACACTGCAGTCATTAAATGAACCCCTTGTTCACCATGGAGTGACTTTTGCTGGAAACTGGAAGTAAACACTGGTTTCTGGCAAAAATGGTAGTAAATTGCAGTCGCTGGCCAACACCTGCCTGTGGGCAGATATGTAATGTGTGCTGGTCGAGAAGCATGCATAATTGCCCGGATTGCCTCATTTTACACCCGCTGTCAAGCTTTGACGCATACTCATGCTGCTTTCACTTTTGCTGCTTCTCAGCTTGCCAACAAATTATGAAAGGAGGGAAGGGGGAATCGGAATGTGAGTTTTAAACATCAAGCAGTCAGCCCGTGAGAACTAAGGTCACTGCAGCAGGTGTTGGCCAGACTTTCAAGACATCTTCTTGAAAGATGTTTTGGAAGTATCACATTGTGCACTTAGTTAGACAATGTGAGCTGCACTAATAGAAGGGAGGGAATATTCTATACTTCAATTATATTGAATTGCGTGGGAATTAGCCAGAGCTTGTTTTTTCGTCAGTTGGGACCTTAACATCCACTGCAGCTTCCAAATGATTTTCAAGGGCAGCCCCATGATGGAAGCATTATGGTAATCCATTAATGTTTAAATATTCTTTCTCAGCCTCAGGCTCTCCAGCTTAATGATCAGTTTCTTTTTCCTCTGATCCGGAGCTGTTCAGATATCCTGTATTAGAATTCATCTCATCCAGCACACAAGGAAAGCTCCAGGTTGAGTTACGAATTAGATGTACTTTATTTATTCATGATATGTGTGATTGTGGGAAGGATACGTTCAGAAAAGTCAAGGAATTTTGGCTGGCAATTTCCAGAAGAGCCTTCTCTGCCATTAGGCCCAGACCTTTGGAACATTTTCTAAGGTGAGATCAGCTCCCATCCTTTTGACCTTCCATAAGGGCTTGGGACCTCAATGGGGGAGTATCACACTGGAGATGGTTGATTAATTAAGAATTAATCCCACCTCTCCACCCCACCCCGGGTATCCGTCTCCCTCCATTTTGTGACAGTGATTTTATTTCATTGTGTTGTCATTTTATTGAATTAGGAACATTTATTTTTGATGGTGTTAATGCTTTTATTCTGTAAGCCGCCCAGAGTCACTTCGAACCAAGATGGATGACAAATAAATATAATAATTTATAAATAAATAAATAAATGAAAATCCAAATCCCCTAGCAAAATAATATAAAAATCAATTCACAGACTGCAAGCATACACAAGCACATAGCCAAGGCTGGAAGAACTCAACAGAATTGGACAAATTCTGCATCCTGCTGCAGGGCGATAGGATGGGCCCAATTTCCAATTTGGCTGATACAAAAGAGAAAACCCAGGTTTTAAATTCTACAAAAAGACTAATAGGGTTGTATCTCAAGACAAATTTATTCAAAGGTGCAAGTGCAACAGAGAAGGCACACCTCCCATTTTGTGACATTGTTCAGAAGGAATATGGAGCCTGCTCACCCTATGCAACCTACTGAAATGGATAGCAATAATGACGATAGGCATATAACCATAAGGCCATAACCCATATAGGACTTTATAGGTGATAACCATCCCCTTGAAATGTACCCAGAAATGGACTAGGAACCAGTGTAGTTCAAGGAGTGATACATGGGCATGGATCAGGTTGTGCCCATTTAATACCCATATTCTATATTTTTCAATAGTGGCAGCTTCCAGATAGTTTGATTGTCCTCTAACACTAAAGTGGAAAAGCGTTAAACATTCCTATACTGCTTCTTCAAAGTTGAAGCCAAACGAGGAGCATGCTGGGAAACATTGGACAAATTCTGCATCCTGCCGCAGGATTATAGCTACACACAATATACTCTAAATAATCAGATGAACAATATTGAAGCATTAGTTTTTATAAATTTAAAATTACTGTAGTGTCTCAAATGTGGGTTGGCATGAGATACACATTTTAAAAAGTACTCTAATGATTGGAGCATCTTGCAGGTAGCACTACTATCTGCTTGGGCTTGGTGGCTAAGCCAAGGTAGCCTTGTTTGTTACTTGGATGATGGGTAGAGGAATTCCAGAGATGTTGCTTAGGAGTATCCCAACAGTTGAAGAACATCCCAACAAACCATTTCTGGAAGACTGTGAAGAAAACCACATAGATGAAGTCATGCTCAGGCTAGGGCTATTATTGCCTTATTTGTGTTTGGAGTAAGATAATGATAAGTAGCTCACTAAGAGCCATCCTCACTTTGTGACAGGCAATGGGAAGGTGCTTATTTGAAGATCGCGGCCACTGCCAAAGATGAGCATACGTGCTCATTTAATAAACCCACCAATATTGAGTTCCCCATGGCTGGGAAATTCTGGGAGTTTGAAGTCCTCATATATTAAAAGTTGCTTGTTGTGAAACAATGCTCTCCATGAACAGATAGATACCACAATACTATATGTCTGTATGCATGAATGTGGTTCATACTATACAATATTCTTGCTCTAAAATTGATGCAGGCAGGACACTCAGAGCCTTTAAAGTACGAATTGGGAAACTTTTACATATCGCCTCAAAAACAAGAGCTGTGCCTTCTTGTGAAATACGCCAAGAGAAAAACAGACAGATGTTACATTCTATACATTGGGTCAAAGGAGGAAAATAAAAATAACAAAATTTGTGTGTGAAGACAAGGAACTCAATGGATCTGTTACTATTCCAGTTGTTTAAAAGACCGAATATGCTACATTAAACGTACAGCAGGAGCTGGAGGCCTTGCAGTTGAAAAGCTATTTTCAACTATTCAGGTTGGATTAAGGAAACAAGTATAACTGCCATGTTCACATGAATGTGCCCTTCCGTTATATCTAAGAAATAAATAAAAAAAGAACAGTTGTGAAATAGGGACATTGTGACATAGGGACATTGCTTTCTACTTCCAGAAGTAGAATTGTTGTATCATTCTTAACTACAGGTAGTCCTCAACTTACGACCGCAGTTGAGTCCAACATTTATGTTGCTAAGTGATAAATTTGTTGAGTTTTGCCCTATTTTATGACTTTTTGTGCCACATTTGTGAAGTGAAATCACTGCCCTTATTAAATTAGTAATCCGGTTAAATGAATCTGGCTTCTCCATTGACTTTTGACTTTGTCAAGTGGTTGCCAAAGGGGATCACATGACCCCAGGACACTGCAACCGTCATAAATATGAGTCAAGCATCTGACTTTTGATCACATGAACATGGGGATGCTGCAATGGCCGTAAGCCTGAAAAATGGTCTCGAGTCACTTTCTTCAGTGCCATTGTAACTTTAGTCACTGTCGAAGAGTACCTATATAGGCAAATGTTTCAGCTGTAATATTTGATGTTCCCAAGGCAATATTCCCAGAAGCAATTTCAGACTGGATATGTGTTGTGGGACTGTGCTTCAGGCTACAGATTTGTCACAATTCTTGTTGACTGGATGGTGTACTTTCCCTTCATGATTCAACACAAGAGCCATCCAAAATATTTATATGTGCAGAATGGCAAAGGTTTGACGAGAATGATAGGTTCAATACAGGTAGGTCTTGAGAATTACAGGTTGTGAGCCATAATGGTCACACAATGGGTGGGTCCTGTGGCCGAACCAATTTCAGGTTCTTGCATCAGTCCTAAGTGTGAACATGCTGGGCTATGAAGGAAACCCATTGTTTGCTGGGCAGCAGTTCTGCTGAAAATGAAGAAGTGGTTTTCTGCAAGACTATCATAAAATGCGGTCATGGGACGCTGCAAACGGCTATTAATACAGCCGTGTGGCCAAGTGCCAAAAGTGCAATGATGTCACTAACAATGTGATTGTGTGTGTGTGTAAACAATTATTGAAACATTGGATCCGAGTTGCAAGACTCCTTTGTCATAACTTCAGCTGGCCAATATGTGCAAGTTGAAGAGTACTTTTACAATCCGGAGCCCTTGTTAAAGAACACTCTACATTTCAAAGCAGATTGAGGAACAAAGGCATGAGTTGCTTGGCATCTCCGCTCCATGTTTAACAGTCTCGTTAAACACAGAACGTGAACAGGTTTTGCAAACTCTTCCATCCACTTTCTTAATAAGTATCCTATTTACTGTTTTAAGTAAGTCAGAAGGAAAAAGATCACGCAAATAACAGTAGTTGGGAGCACTGTATAAGCATCAGTCACCATTGCTGTGAATGTCTTCTGCCTAAACTGAGCATACACATAGAGACAGAAAATATACATGTTTTGTATAAAGGTGTTTTTAAATAGCAGTGTAGGGTAGAGTTGGAGTTTTCAAGGAAAATCTATAAACAGTGCTAGGACAAGTAACCAGGATTCATGAGTATCATAAAAATGCTACCAAGGTGAATAAGAATTATGAAAAATATTTCTTTTCCCAGATGTTGGATGAAAAAAAAAAGAGGTAATAAGCAAATCAGACCACATTTGTGAATGGTTTTTATCAATGCACACACAAAATGTATATATTTGCACAATCAGAAAAATTAACATCTTCAGTCTGAACACTGTTGATGGGGGGGTGGGAAGCAGTTTAGCGGAAAAAAAGAGAGAAATCTGTTAAGTCAACCACTGAAAAGGCAAGCAAATAACTAACATTATTGCCTGACAGTTTGATAGGAAAGTACTGAATCTGTATTCATAATTTCAGTTTCAGGCTGAAATTCAGTGATTCAGAGGAATGCTGTAGAACTTCAGCTTTAAAAATGTTTATAGAACTAAACACACAATGGTCTCCCAAGTCAGTCAAACAAAATATGTGCAAGAGAAAGAGGCTAATCGAGCTCCTTCAAGATTTCAAGAAATTATTTGGTCTTGGTTATCTTTTGTATGAGACTTTTTTAAAATCTTAAAACCTATTCTGGTGAACACTCTTTCATGGCAGTGTCAACTCATCAAATACAGTACTCTTGTTGTTTCAAGACAGAAAGAAAAGATTAACATTAAGGCATTACACCAAGCTGCACTGTCTGCTTTTGAGAAATTAGAATCTGTTTAGTTAAACTTGAATACATGGAATGTTGGCACAGGAGCTGCAGTGGGCTGCCTCTCTCACCAATTCTTGAAATTGTCCTAACATACATACATTCTGAAATGGCTTTTAATTGTACAAATTGAAAACTGGATAAAACTTCCAAGTAATAACTAACAGGTAAAATAGGGATTTGCTTTATTTTTATGTTATGTACAGAATACATGTCTTGTACTAGAATGGGGCAGGTCAAATCAGCAGCTATAATCTCTAAATTATGCTGCTTTCTTTGTTTTATTTTTAACCTGCTGGAGATGATGCGTTCCAAACGAAATGGACAGAACAGACTGGATTTCCTAAGTTGGTTGCACACAATTAAAAAGAGTCTTAAAAATCTACAGCCAAGTGAATGGTAATAATTTGTTGGTCTTAAGCAAAAAAGTTATCTTCTTGAATGAAAACATTCTAACTAAAGTCTCACAGCTTTATGAAGATTAATAGCAGTTAAAGAGTGAACGAACTGAATAGTCTGTTGTAAGTACCAATCTGATAAATCAGCTGAGAATAAATGGAGTTTGTCATTCAAAATTACCGTGTTAAATTCCTATTGAAGAAATGTTTACTTACTGAAAACATGCAATCTATCAAACTAATAAGAGAGCTATATTTCTCTATATGTTTGATGACTCCTCTAGACAAAATGTCTACCGATTGACAAGTTGCTAAACTTGCAAATCTTTTGATAAGCATACATTATTCAAAACTGATAACAAGTTAATAGTTAGTTTGCAAATCAAATTATAAACTATTTTATAATGATGTTTGGCTAAGCTGTATACTTTTGCAAACGGGGAGAAACGCTGTTAAAAGAGTGCACCAGCCAACATAGAAAATCCAATTGTTTCTGCACAAGATTCAGTCCCAAACGATAGCTGAATTATGACTGTTCATGTAAAGGTCTAGTTTCTTGTTCCTCCTCTTCATCTTCATCTCCTTCATCTTCTTCTTCTTCTTCACAATCCCCTTCATCAGTTTGCTGGTCAAGCTCCTCTTTTGTGATCATTTCAAAATCATTCCCATTGCCACTACTGTGCTGTGACCGGTCGTCTTCCCGCCTGTCACTGTCCGTATCCGAATTCCGCTCTCCTCCAGAACCTTCTGATCCAAAGCGTTCCTGGCCATCAGCTTTGACATCCTCGTCTTCCTTTTTCTCGCTATCAGATTTCTCTTCACTGTCAGATTTTGTCTGCTTTTTGGGTTCTAGTCGTTCCTCTTTCTTTGAGTCAGCCTTTGGTCCTTTGTATTCATGTGTGTACAGGGGCCGGAAGGAGTCGATGAAGCCCACATCTGCGGTCAGGTTGGGCAGGAACCAGAAGTGATGTCTTCCTCCAGTTATCAGCCAGATAAGAAGGAATAGGATGCAACGGGCTGCAAGAAGGAAATGCCCAAATAAGTCGCTTTTAGAATACAATACACAATAAACATCCCAAGAAGCAAAATCATTGTAATGTTATCTATTTTTCTATTTCTCCCTTCTATAAACATGGCAAAGTGGTTTACAAAATGCACAATATTAAGCTGACAGTGGCCCTTAAATACTTCAATTATGTCATCGATTAAAGTCTCTCATCAGCCCCACTCACCCATTTGTTTTCATTCTTAGGTTTGGAGTAAGAGTTTTTCAACACCAAGAGCATTTAGACTTATATACTGCTCCACAGTGCTTTACAGCACTCTCTGAGCAGTTTACAAATGTCAGTATATTGTCTTAACAATCTAGGTCTTCATTTTATAGGAATTCGAAAGGATGTAAGACTGAGTCAACCAGTCAGGATCAAACTCTTGGCAGTCAGCAGTGAGTTAGCTTGCAATACTGTATTCTAACCAAATGGTCTATGGAGGTTCTCAGTCATCTATTTTATTTTATTTTATTTATTTTTATTTGTCAATTGCTTACAAGATAATAGGTGTAAGTATGTACATAGTTATGAATACATGAAATGGGTACATATAAGAAAAATAAAAAAAAAACAATAGGACAGGGACGGTAGGCATGTTGATGCGCTTATGCATCAGACCTCTTAGGAAAGGGGTGAGGTCAATCATAGACAGTCTAAGGTTAAAGTTTTGGGGTTTGGGGAAGAAACCTCATACTTGTCCCAAAGGTGCTTTTTCAAGAGGCAACTGGACTTTTTTGTTTTTCTTTGAAGACATTTCACTTCTGATTTTAGAAGCTTCTTCAGCTCTGGATTCTAACCATTGTGCCACCATGGCTGAGTTTTTCAGCTTTCAAATCCATATTTTTTGGGGCTAAATAACAGCAAACAGTGAGGATATTATTTCTGTATAGGAACTACTGGTGGGAAAATTTGGCTTAGCAACAGAGAAAAGTTGATTCCAAGTGCCTTGAAAATGTATTGACTTTCAAGGAAGAGAGCTTCACATCTTACCACGTGTATGTTTACTATTCACCATTGTCCTATATATAAATGTTTCCCATATAGCCTAAATTTTATCATAAGAGAAAAGGGGTATTTCTATCTGATAATTAACTATGCACTAAACTGAGACATTATTATTTATAAAACCATAAGTGTAGATAAAATGGAAATAAGGTAATAAGATTACTTTCAAGATACATTTTGGAAGCAAGGTTTTTTTTTTACCCAACCTATAAAATACGGGTCAAAATCCTATCACTGCTTATTTCTGTAGTGTATTGATTTGGTCTATGGACATATTAAATGTTAAATGTGAATAAATAAATGAACAAAAAAGAGAGGAAAAATTCTCTGTGTTATGGAGAAGTTGATCAAGTTGAACTGATCTCTCAATAGGAGAAGTAAGATTTCTGCTTGGGGTTAGTCTGAACACCTGTGAAGCGGAAGGGAAGAGACATTGTCTCTGAATGCCAAGCCTGATACAGAAGGCAGCCTAGGGAACACGTGTGTCTCAATCTCTGGGTCTGAGCACATGTCAAAGTGTTCTTCCCAAGAGCTATTACTGAATTTTCCCTCCACTTTCCAAAGCACAGATAGTCCTCGACTTATGACTATTCGTTTAGTGACTGCTTGAAGTGCTGGAAAAAAAAGGGACTTAAGACTGGTCTTCGCACTTAACCACCGTCATAGCGCCTCTAGGACCACGTGATTGTGAACCAGGTGCTTGGCAACTAGATTGCATTATGATGGTTAGAGCATCCTGCACTCATGTGATTGCCATTTGTGATCTTCCCCCTGGCTTCTAACAAGCAAAGTCAATGGGGATGCAGTGCAGGGATTCAAATAATTTAACAACCGGTTCACCCAGGGTCTGGTTGGCTGTCGTGGGAGGTGTGGCCCATCCCTGTCCACCAGCTCCGCCGCACATGTGGGATGCGCCTCCCGCGATTGCCAACCTGACCCTGGGCAAACTGGTTGTTAAATTACCACACACCTCCCTGGCTTTTAAGGTACAATGGAGAAATGGGCAATGGAGTGGCTGGATTGAGGGAAGGAGGAGGAGCAAGGAAAAGGATGAAGGAAAGCAGCCTTCTCCTTCCCTTGCGCTGGCCGCCCCATTGCCCATTTCTCCATTGCAGTGCAGCGCCCAGGATCCACCTTGATAGCCGTGTATGTGTGTGTAATTTAACAACTGGTTTGCTTGAACAGATGCAAAACGGCTGAATCACATCACTGGGGTGCTGGCAGGGAAGGTTGCAAGTTGTAGTGATATATGGCCTCGCTTAACAGGGGCAGCATTTAATGATTTTTTTAAAAATCCCAATCGTGGTCTTAACTTAAGGACTACTCTGAGGGCTTAAATCTTATCTCAGAGGCAGAGAGTGTGTTCTAGAGGAATTTGTACAGATTGTCAACAAAAGCAGTTCAGCATGAAGGTAAACATTTGGATCCTTTTTTTTTTTTTTTAAAGTCTGAACTGATGGTGCAGCGGTTAGAGTGCAGTACTGCAGGCTACAACTGCCTACAGTTTGGCCATTCAAGCTGGTCTCACCAGGCAGTACTGCAGGCTACAACTGCCTACAGTTTGGCCATTCAAGCTTGTCTCACCAGGCTGAAGTTTGACTCAGCCTTCCATCCTTCCAAGGTTGTTAAAATGAGGACCTAGATTGTTGGGGGCAAGATGCTGACTCTATAAACTGCTTAGAGAGGGATGTAAAGCACTGTGAAAGTCTACGTGCTATTGTTATCTTATGCCTGGCTTTTCATAATTCCTAATTAATCAGAATATGGCTTGAAGTATAAGTAAGTAAGCCTACTGACACTTTATTTTCTGTATACTGTTAATGATGTCCTTTTTGCAATAAACACTTGCAAAATTGAACTAGATGTGGCAATCTTTTAGAGGGAGGAAGTTACAGCCACAAACCATATTCTACATACTTTCAAAGGACATTCTGAACATTTATTAAAATTATTGTTAACAAGCACAGAAAGGTACAGTTCACAACAATTCATTAAGGGTTATAAATCAAAATGATTAATTTTGTCTGCAATTATTAATGCATAAGTAATTAGAATGATCTGTGATCTCAGAGAAGTACCATGTTTACAGACTTTTGACTTTGTTGCTACAATTAAGGTCTGCTTTTCTCAATCTGCATGCTGCAATGACTTGATCAATAAACAGATTTAAAAAAATCCAAAAACAAATGAAATTGTCTCCCCTGCTGCTTTCCCCCCTTAGTTTCATGCTTTTGAGTTTTGTACATCTAGTTTTATTTCAATGCCAAGTATAGATTCCATTTAAATTGATCCACAGAGATTTGTTTTGAGCTCGAATAAATACAAGTATTGAAACAAAGCACGTAATTGCTATAGAGCTGTATCATTATCCCCAACCTCATCCCCAGATGCGGTTGAAATAAAGAGAGACTTCAGAATTATGGACATAGAGTAGAGAATACAATAAATGGATTTGCAAGGCACAATCTAGTCTGTCAGCCATGCCAGACCGGATACTTTTTATCTGACCTTAGTGCAGCTAATTAATAACAAGAGAGGAAAAGGTAAAAACAAAAAATTCCTAGGACAGCAGCAAAGCAAATAAAAAAATACCATGCACGGCTCCTAAAACAACTCATGGTGGCAAAAGCAATCAAATAGGCAAGACTTCTCTCTTGAGTGATGCACTTAGTTTATCCCACGAGAAAGAAAAAGCAACTGGCATATCCGAATTACTTCTTATAGCTCACAAGAAGCTCAGCTGTGGCCAGCTCAATGCTGACATACAGTGGCCACCTAAGAAATACACACACTGGGCACTTTCAATAGGCCAAAAAGTTGTTAAGATGGGCCATGGAAAGAGAAACAGAGAAACAAACCAACAACTTACCAACTGCCAGGAGAAGAATGCTTGCCACAAAACAGCCGGCACCTACGCTTAAATAATAAACTCCCACACGCATCTCCGCAGGCCAAAGTGGGAACAGAGTTGCAGCTATAACAGCAGTCACTGTTAAAAGATAGATAGACATGTATATATATGTTTGTTTTCTGAAGTTTTCACGGGTACTTACATGTATGTTATTCAGCTTTGTTCGGGTATTTTCCCACGTCATTATAGTTGTGCTTTTAAAGTTGTAGCAACGTTTCGGCAGAATCTCATCTGCCATCATCAGGCTTCTGTACAGTGTTCGTCTGTGAGTCAGACTTTCACAGCCGTTTCTTTTTTAAATTTGGGGCTAGCCTACTGCTGTGTTAGAATGGTTTTTTCTTTATCTTGATTGGTTGGGAGTCTTCCAACCAATCAGGATGAAAAAAAAAAACCATTCTGGCACAGTAGTAGGCTAGCACCAAATTTAACACAGAAATGGCTGTAAAAACCTGACACACAGACAATCCCAATACAGAAGCCTGATGACGGCGGATGAGATTCTGCCGAAACGTTGCTACAACTTTAAAAGCACCACTATTATGACGTGGGAAAATACCCGAACAAAGCTGAATACCATACATGTGTGTGTGTGTGTGTGTATGAAAATTATTGAGCAATTTAAATTTGGTTTGGGATATTTAGCTTTCAGTCTCATTGGTTATATCTATCAACAATATTCAGGAACATGTTATTATGATTGTTTTTAACCTGGTACATCCACTGTGTTATTTGCTTTTATTTGTATAGGAAATGAAATCTTAGGACTGTACAATGGTTTTGAAATGGTCAATGAAGTGGGTTTTTTTTTTTTTTTTTCATTTCAATGGGATTGGGCCAAGAGATCTTTGTGAAAGAATGCTCTTGGGGACACACACGCACACACACAGTCTGACTGAAAAAAGTATCAACTTTCCTTCATTTATTTCCTTTGTAAAATCAACTGATGTGCAAGCGTGCAAATGTAACTGTCTCTTTAGATTCAATAACTGGTTGTGCCATCTTTAGTTGCAATAATTGCAACCAAACAGTTTCAGTAATTGGTGATCAGTTTCTCAACTTATGGTGGAGGAATTCTGGCCTGTTCTTCACTGGTGAATTGCTTTAACTCGCTAATGCTGAGGATTTGCTTGCATGCACTGCTCATTTTGTGACTGGCCCAATATTTCTAGTTATAGGCCTTTAGAATCTATGAAAACTTCATTGCAATGAGGGCAGCTTAAGTATCTAACCTTTAAATAGAGCGGGTCTCATTCTGATTGTTTAAAGAGGTACTCACTCAACAGGCCTTAGTTATCTCTTTAATTGAACTTATTTTGCCACAGATGCTTTTTGCATTTTGGGTAAATTTCTTCATGCAATAAAAGAAACAAGCACCACATTTTGGTCTTTTTTTTTCAAGTATACACTCACCCCCAGGAAACTCTGAAAACATTCTGTGGCAAAGACACACAAAAATTCAGAAAATCTGAATGGGAAAAATACTTTTGCACATTATATAAATAGTCTATTAATTTTACCGCATCCCATTCCTAATAAACTGGAATAGATTGGAATTTGGGGGGGAAATGATCTAGCTCCATCCTTGCCTATGCATAATTCCATTCATACTAATAACATTAACATTCTTTAGAAGCATCAGAAACATATTTCATAAGTATATTGTGGTTGGCATTCATGCAATCACCTCACCTTTCTAAGATTAGGGGACACCTTTGCAAATTGCTAGAGACAAGGTTTCTATTGTCCATATTCCATTTCAATATCAACCTTGTAATTATAGACTATAGGTGTAAGACTTGAAATGGAACAATTCTCACTTGTGTCTTTAACATGAAGCAATTCTGAAAAGTGGAAAAGTGGTTTGGCAAAGGGGCTGTGATAAATTTTTCCTAAAATAGTGGTGTAACATGCATATGTTAATTATTATTTATGTAACTAAGCAGCTAGGCTACTTAACAGAATTCCTCACTTCTGAAGAATTTGATAAGAAGAAACCCTTGCTGTATTTATATAGTTCTAGTTTACTTGTCATCACACTAGAACTCTCTTTTGAAAATATCATTTGGAACAAACTAAAAATCACAGTACTGGGGCATACAATTACTAGCTCTACTATATTGAAATAGTCCAACAGATTCAAAACAATATTTTACATTCTAATATTTAATTGAGACTTTAAAAAGTTTACTACCAACTTGTGTAGGATTTTTTTCCTCTCGTTCTTTACTAGGTCTGGGATTCTGAAGCAGGTGGTACAACATAGTTTTGATGAATCAAGTAAACACTTTAAAAAATGGCCCTTGGGAAAGACACAGATGTGTTAAGAAACAGACGGCTTGTTTATAAGTTTGAATATTTAACTCATTAATGTTCATTCTGACTCACCAAGTATGAGGCCCATTGCAAATGTTTTAAAATGAACAGGGTCATAGATCCATACGTATACCTGAAAGGAAAACGATGATGCAAAAATTAAACCAGGTTCAGAAAGGTAAAGAGTATAGCTTATGAGAAAGCTAACTGGATATTATATATAATTTTCTAGCATTCATTTTGATAATTTCTAGCATGGTTACAGAAAGACACAAGAAAAGTTGTTCTGGACAAGACCAAATTTCAATCTAATCAAGTGCACTGTTTTCCATAGGAAAGTATCATTTCAGTGTCACCCAACATATATGAAGTATTTGGATTATCTAACTAGGTTGTAGCAAGCTGATGGAGATTCTGTTCAACAGGATAAAATTCAAATTAACCAAATCTAAGTTACGGAAACAAGCAAACCACTTCCTTCGGCTTCATATATAAGATTTATACCGATCCTAATTTTTCAGGAAAGATACATTCTTAATGATATAACCGATAACTCATTGAAAACATAAACTAAAGGTAAATTTATAAGAAGTGATCCATACATTTAAGAAGCCAGGCTCATATGCCATTACATACATCGACAATGTGCACTGTTCTGCTTGGCCATGAGCAAAACATAATCACGAGGTTCCAGTTTTATATTGGAGCACTTTATAAAGGCAATGAAGGGGAAACAACCAATTAAGAAGGGGAGAGATAAAAATCAGTAAAATTAGGTTTGCCATATCAAAAAAGGAACTTTTCTCCTTTCACACTACTGAAAGAATTCCTAACTGAGCAGAAAAATAAATTAAATCAGAAAAAGCATATATTAGAGTGGTATCAGATGTATTCATGAAGAATGTAAATTCATATTAATAACAATAGAAGATTCAGAGATTTTAAATATCTGAATGCCAGTTCTAAGAAGTCAAATCGAAAGGCTTCTTCCTCTGGGCCAATTTCCTCAAATTTATGGGAAAACTAAGCTCTGAAGCTGGCAACAGCTTTTAATTAAAACTACACAGTTAAAACTAGACAGCAATTCCTCACATTCATTGTAACTTTACAAAAAGTGCATTGAGCAAAAGACAGGGAAAAATACTTGTGACAATGAGTGTACCCTAAATGAAGAAAATCTGATAACCTATCACTATGATAGATCCAGTATGCTGCAAAACATGTAAAAGGAATTCCATAGCTCTCCTCTGCAATTCTGGGGCACTCGCTATGCATGCTTTCAGCATGCACTGAAACACTGCACTGCCTGTTTGCTTAATGAATGTAATTCAGGCTTGAAAGAAAATTGTTTAAGGAACGAGAAAATTAGCCAAAGCTGAATTGTAACAACTTCCTAACTGTAAAACTTTATTTTACAAATATAAAAGTATATTTAGGAGGATTACATGAGAATTGGGAATGTCAGAATATTGTTTTAACACACTATTATCCACCAAATATTGTATTATCAATGACTACAGTACCAAATTCTGCCAAATAGAAACATTATTGTAATGGATCCTTCATATACACCCATTTCCTGCAGTTAGTGTTACTCCTAGAAGTATATGCAATTCTTTACATAGCACATGCTTTATTTATTTGACTTATACCATTGGAACTAAGAGAGGCTCTTGGCAATTAGTATGTAATAAAATATGCACATTATAAAGACTCAATAAAATAAATATAGTACCACATAAAACAATCTATATCTATTACTTTACATGTATGATTAAGTACATATCCCGAGGGTTATGTGTTAAAACACAGGGATATGTACAAAGGTTGAAAAATCAGTCATAATTTAATTCTTTTTAATTTGATAAATATTGCATTCATATTGTATTCATTATTTTTATTGTTTTATTCCTTTGCTATTTTTATGTTTGCATTTCTCCCCTTTTTATTGTTGTAAGCCACCCAGAGTGAGATGGGCAGCAAATGTATTTAAGAAACAAATAACAAATAAGCAGGTTGAGAAGAATTGCATGATTATTTCAGTTATGCATATGGTACAGGATTAGGATTATTAATAAATATTTACAAAAAATAATAATTTTAAGAAAGGGTTTTTTTTTAAATGAGATGCCTACAGACGTTCTGGGAAACCTGGCAGGCTATTACTGTGCATATTCAATTTTGTTGTTATCATGAAAATGTAAACATTTGGCTTTAAAACTTGCCTAATGGATATAGTAAACTTATGGTAGATATAATTTTAAGAAACTGACAAAAGTTATTCCTGAAAATAAAAACTTTTGAATTATATCCACTGAACCACAGCTAGATATGTATGGTCTTGCAACAGATAAGGGATTAACAGCAACGTTGGTAATCTAGCTCAATAGCTATAGCAAATAATTGCCTACTGCTTTTATATTATTATCTATTATATTTTTAGACAGTATTGTTTACTGTCTAGCTGTGTTAACATTCATAGGCTAATGTAAGACTCTTGGCCTGAATAAAGAATGTATTTGTTCACAAAGAACCATGCCTTCCAGTTTCATCTGTTACTTATTAATCTGATGCTGGCACAACAAGAAGAATCCAATTATACTAGATAATTCGCCATATTTTATATAGAGTTTGAATACCAGTACATATTAAGTCTCAATTGATGGAAGCTTGACTTCTATGGCAATAGAGATGAACTGATGTTTTATAAACGACAATGGTCTGTCCTCATGGTTTGTCCCTATCTCTTAGGGCAGTGATGGCTGATTGTTGTCGAGTGCCAAAAGTGTGTGCATGCCTGTGCACATGTGACTGCACCCATAATGCAATGCATGTATGAACCCCCTGCGCATGTGTACAGGACCACCCCACATGAACCCCACCCCTCTGCACATGTGTGCAGGACCAGGGGTGGGATTCAAATTTTTTAACAACCAGTTCTGTGGGCCTGAATAAAGAATGGCTTAGGTGGTAGGCATAGTTTGGTGGTCATGTGAGTGGGTGGACATGGCTTGGTGGTCATGTTATTGGCTGGGTGTGGCCAACTCAATATCACTCACATCAAGGCATGCATCTCCCCCCCGGCCTCTCATGATTGTGGCGATGCTGCAACAGTCGGAAGTGTGAAAAATGGTCATAAGTCACTTTTTTCAGTGCCTTTGTAACTTGGAATGGTCACTCTACACAAGCAAAATACCAGCAAAGGAGGAAAAAAAAAAAAACTCCAGAGAATTTCCAGAGACAGGAAGTCTAGTCCTGCCAAGAATGTAATAAGGGTTAAGGGAGAGGCAGTTTCTGTAAGCAACACCAGAATCTTTCCTTCCTGCTTTCCTTACAGGATTAGGCCAGTAATTTCTTCTAACAACTGGTTCTCCAAACTGCTTAGAATGTTAACAACTGGTTCTAGCGAATAGGTACAGACTGGTAGAATCCCACCCCTGTGCGGGACCCCCTGCACTCCCCCTTGCTCCCTTGTGCATGCGCACGAGTCTCCCACATGTGCCCCGCCTCCACGTGTACATGGCAGAAATCCCAAAATGAGCTGGCTGGCAGGAGGCGCGCCCACATGCGCAGTCAAACTGAACTGGGGCAATGGCTCGCGTGCCCACAGAGATACCTCGCCATAGGTTCACCATCATGGTCTTAGGATGACACTTTTCATCTAGATTACAAACTTGGAAATTCCTGAAGTTTTCTCATGCAAATTCTTCCAACACTGCATTGGGGGTTTTTTTTGAGGCCAGCTAAAATTAATTAAGTACCACCAATAAACATTATAGTTTCAGAAGAGATACCATACCTCATTTCCATCCAGAAAGACTTGATCTTCATGAGGCTCAAGTTTAAATTTTCTCTTTGTCTCTTTCTTCTTAGGTGTCCCCGGGGTCTCATCCTAACAGTATATAACAGGAACATGAAGAATGAAATAGAGTTCATAAGTGTATTTATTTCTAATATTCAAATCATTTTAGAGATATAAAAAGCCCTCTTTTATTTTTCTACTGCTAATTATTTATCTGAAATACCTAACTTTGGGACGAAAATTGGATTCAACCTTTCTGCTAGGATATCTTTAAAATTAGATTCCTTTAAATTCATAATTTTCCACTTCATTTCCTCTATACAGATCAAGGAACTTAATCTTAGTTAAAAATAAATATTAGACATTTACTATGCAATCTTAATCTTATTTTAAAGGTCAAGATCTTTATGATCTTAAAAATAAAAATAAAATATTTACTAAGCATTCAGATACCCATTGATTGTTCTGCCCACTGGGTCTCTTTTTTTCCTTAGACACAAAGTTACACAGTATGGTGAATTCTAATTAATTGACTATCTTTATTAAACCAAGAATCAAACTGCATTCTTTTGAAACAAACTGACTATACTCACTGGAGCAAAATTTGAAACAGCTCAAATGTTTTGTTCTGATCTGAAAACAAGGCTTTCAAAGCATAATCAAAATGGATGTTTTCTAAGACTGGAATGCTTGAAGCATTATTATTCAAAACTGCCCAGTTTTGTTCCAAGGTCATGTTGTAATTTTGTTTCAAACTGAGAACACTCAAAATGGCTGCTTAAAACTCATTTTGCCTAAATCTACTATAAAGTCTCTCAATACTATATATCATCAACCACCTAAAAAAAAGAAAGGGTGACTAGCACTTGATCTAACACTAGCCAAATACTGATAAGGATCATTTAAAGCAGAGATGGAGAAACTTGGTCAATCAGATGTTTAGATTTATTGGTATTTTTAAAGATATGTTATCAGTGATTCAAGTGTCTTATAAGTCCTGTAACAAACAGGTTGCATCAATATTAAAACAACATTGTCTGCATAATTTTCTTTTAATTAAATTTAGGAAATTTCAGCTAATACAAGATTCTGCTATTAATATACAGGTAGGGCAGGTGACATTTCATTGCACTATACCAATTTTTCAGTTATACTGGTTAACAAGTAGGTATGAAATGCACCATCACAGAATATACCACCTCAGAATGCCCTGTCTAAATGCTCCTAAAATAGGTCATATCCCAGGTATAATCAGAGATTGTCTAGTAAGTGGTCAGAAAATTCCATAAAATATCTCTATAAGTTAATCATTTGTTTTCAGGATCATATTTGCCCTGATGTTGGAAATATTTTGAGCTCTAAATAGTGCTTTCAAAAAAGATATCACCACATGAACTTGAAAAGGAATGGCAGGCACACGCAAGTTCTGTGGATTTAGTTGTACCTAGGCAAACAAAAAACAGGTTAGGAAATCTAAGTGCACAGATGCATGTTGAGTCCTGGTTTATTTTTTATGAGTTTTAAGATTAAGATTCCATCTTAACTAAATAAAAGTTTTACAGTATAGCTTGAGTTCAGCTAAACATGGAGAACTGTGCTCACCTTCTTGCCTTCTTCTTTTTCACCATCCTTCTTTTTTTCCTTTTCTTTTTTAGCCTTTTCTTCTTTTCCATTGTCTTTTTTGCTCTTCTTCTCATCCTCCTTTCCGCTCTCAGTCTTTCCTTTCTCTTTTTCCTTTTCTTTCTTTATGTCCTTGTCGGGTTTCATTTTCATCACTTTTAGAGCTCGGTGAAAAAACTGTTTCTTTAGGAGTCTTTAAAGATAATTAAATTTCCCTTTTATTTGACAGATAACGTACAGTGGTATCATAGCTTTTGCAATACAACTCTGACCAAGCAAACTGCTGAATTTAATTACTATTTCTCTTAATGGTTTCTCTGGAATCTAGCAAACCACACATATTCTTTAAAAAATTTCAAAGACAGTCTTTGGAAGAGAATTTGAGTTTGGCTCCATTTCGTACTATTTTATAAATCATCTTGGAAATGTGATTAAGAAAAGATCTAAAATGTATCTACCAACATTCACATTTCCAACTGGTTACTTTTTTACAGGGAATGTGTATGTATGTTATTAATTACATGTATAGGGTCATCAATATTAAAAAATCAGACTCATTTTACAATGGTCCTACTCTGACAACCTAACTCAAGAGCAATAAATTCCTCATAAAAAATGATTAAAAAACAGTTTCTTCGACATTGTTTTGATGAACAGTTCCTTTTGCTTCTACAGAACATAAACATTTAAGTAACAGATTACTGAATATCTTTTCTTCAACTCATATAACCTCTGAAAACTCTGCCTTTGGGATGCAGTTACCAATTTAAGAGTATCAAGTGTGTTATTTTTACAAGCATAACCATTTTCCGAGCTTAGCTGAGCATAATATAATGAAAAACAGATTTCAATTAGTCTGTTTTAAGACACTCTGGATTAAATTAAAACATGCCTGCCCAAAGGTGCTGTTGAAGGAGCAAAGTTTTATAAACCCAGTTTTTCTCTTTGGAGTAGTCCCCAAAGCTGTTCTGGAGGGTCAAGGGGAAACTGAGAATGAAGGCTGGGAGCTGCAGGCAAAAGAGAAAGAGATGGAAGTTACCCATCTCATCTCATCTCAATCCAGCACAAATCATCACACTTTGCTCTACTTGGCTTAAGGATCTTTTCTGTCCTGTCATCTATGTGTATTTTCTTTCAATCAATTGTGTCCAATTCTCAGCAACTGCTTGAACATTGCCCAGCAGTCTTCTTCGCAAGGTAAGGGGTTTGCCATTGCCATCTTTCTAAAGCTGAGGGAATGACCAGCCCAACGGCACCTAGCTGACTTTGTGTCTAAAGTGGGACTAGAATGCTTAATTTCCTGATTTCTGGCCTTATGCCTTAACCACTACACTAACTAGCTCTCACTAGAGTTATATTTATAAAGACATATTTAGCAATATTCACAACATTTGCAAATAACTTTCGAATACCAGGATCCTTACCTGTTACAATAATCCACAACTGACTCTCGAGTTGTAAACAGAGCTTCTTCTCCTTTCTTGGCTTTTGCCCACTTAGTATCCAAAAGGCAGTCCACAGCTTTGGAAGCTAATTGAGAGAGAAAGATACAAAACTTTCAAAAGAGCACCGAGCATAAAAATGTGGTTGACCTTTCGTGTTATTTGATCTCAGTGCATGAGTTGGGCTAGCACTGAGGGGCTTTGGCTTAGAAACTGCTATATTGGGCTAATGACACCATGGAAAAATAACTATTTGCCACATTTTGTCTTGAACTAAAAATTAGAGATATCAAAAATATGTAAAATCAGGGCCGGCATGTGTCAAGGGTTTTCCCCCACCACACAATATCAGAAAAGAATCGTCCATGTAAATTAAAAGGGGGAATAAAAGAAATTAAAACAAAACAAAACAAGGGGTTATTAAATGGAACAGATTTTTTTGTATTTGTCAAAACTGTTTTTGACAAGCCATTGATTAAAATATTTAACACCTTTTAAGAATTACACAAAAACAGAAATGCTGTTATGTTCAAAGTCCAAACAATTTAATGCAGTTCCATTATCAAACTTTTGCTATGGCAAAACAGAAATTTGGTGTTATTGCCTATAGTATTGGCATCAAATTATATGACTGGCTGTCTAAAAGTTCTGAATCACCATGATTTACCAGTACCAAACTCAAGAATTGTTTGGTGGCTCAGATTTTGGATTTAAAAAAATTCTGGGTATGAAAAACAAGGGCAAGGGTGCTATTTACCTTCTCAAAGTAAAAAAGAAGTGAAAGTAGATCCAGAGGACATTTAGAAACAGAAATCTATATTAAATATATGCAGATAGATGGATGGACAGACATAACAAAAAGTAATAAATCTGCTACAAAAGAATTCCAGGTACAGGTAATGCTCAAATCCAAGCCCTATTAATAGCAAAATCAAATTTTAAATTCTTCTGTCTTTTTTTCCATCAATGATTGCAATGAGTATAAAGCAACTCTCTTTTGGGCAGAAGGGCCATTTTACATCTCTCCTTTGTTTTGGTAAATCAACTACAGGAGCTCTTCAACTTACAACCACAATTGAGCCCAACATTTATGTTGTCAAGGGAAACATTTATGGAGTGAATTTTGCCCCATTTTACGGCTTTTCTTGATACTGTTGTGAAGCGAATCTTTGCAGTTGTTAAATTAGTAACATGGTGGTTAAGTGAATCTGGATTCTCCGTCAACTTTGCTTGTCAGAAGGTTGCAAAAAGTTGATCACGTGATCCAGGACAGAAGTATGAAAAACAGTCATAAGTTACTTTTTTCAGCGTCATAACGTTGTACAGTCACTAAATGAAGTGCTGTAAATCGAGGACTACCTGTAATCTGGTTTAAACTGTTGCTTCTGGCTTTATGAACTAGAGTGTGTTTCCCACTCTGCCCTAAGCAGTTCACAGTATGGCACACACAGCAGCGCATTTACCTTCAATTTCCCAAATGACTTATGGTTCCCCCTTGTCTTTAGCTTCTGCCAATGTCTCAGCACAGCATACTTTCTGCCTCGGGTCTTATATAGCTATTCTTTTCTCCCCGCTTCATTTTTGTCACAGTGTCTTATTGCATCAAATCCCCTTAGTCTGGCTGACCCTGATAGTCTTCTCCCATCCCAACAGTCCCTGTCAATTCCATGGGTAGCACTTCCTTTAAGGCAGGAGTGTCAAACTCAAGGCCCGTAGACAGGATCTGGCCCGCAGGGTGCTAAGGTCTGGCCCATAGGCCTGCCCTGGAAACAGTGAAGGACCAGCCCATGGCGCCACTGCAAGTGAAAGCGGAGCTTGGGGGGCACATGCATGACTCCTGGGCTCCGTTTCCAGCCACGACGGCCTCCTGTAGCCCTCTGCCAGTGAAAACGGAACTTGGGAGGGCCCTTCGTTAGAGGCCATCGTAGCTGGAAACAGAGCCTCGATGAGTGACGTCAAGCTGGCCATGTCCACCCTGGTCACGACCACCCAGCCCCCCCAAGGTCAAACATAACCCTGATGCAGCCCTCAATGAAGTCAAGTTTGATACCCCTGCTTTAAGGTACCATTTTCCAGTCTTCCTAGCTGCTGATAACCCTGGCCTTTGTTCCATCTCCCACAAAGCCACTTCTTTCAGTACAAAACAGTGATATTTAGCCTCTTAAGGGTAACGTTAGTCAATGTCTGCTGAAAAACGTTGGATTAGAAGGCTATTGGTCAAGCTTTTTTTAAAACAAATATAATTTTTATTGAACAAATTTTTCACAAGCAATGCAAATATTAGGAAAGAATCAGAGAAAAGTATACACAGTATACACAGATGAAAAGTTTTACATTAGAATTATGCCAAGTGATTTCGGGAAATAGAATGGAAGAAAATGCCTATCAAAATACTATTCTTTCATGCACAGTCCACACATTATTTTGAAATCAAATGCCAAGAGAGTTTGAAACATCCTGCATATTTTTAACAAGTTTCACTGTGTTTACTGTGGGTTATTCCCTCATACAGTTGCTTCTAATACTCAGTTACCCTTGAATCATACAACTTCTGACAATGACATAGCTTCATTATTTAGATACATACAATAATCAACTTACCAATGAAATAATCAACTCTGTGTCCCACCATGTTGGTAGACTTGGTTGGACAGTTGAAGCGCAGGTATTTAGCAACAGCCTTTTCTTCTTTGAATGGTTCTCCCACTTCCTATAAAAATAAATAAAGAAAATATGTTTTAGTAGGACATCTTCATTTGATTTCAGATTTTATGAGACTTCTTCCTAATTTTCACAGACTTCATGTATCTATGAAATATAATTGTTTATAAATACTGACCAAGACTGATTGAGAAAGCAGAGGCTTTGAGCTTGTCAATGAACTGCCACCCATAATTACTTTAGGCTTTCAATTGCCTCTGAAGCCTAAATGCATTTTCTGATGTATTCACTGATTCAATCTACACTTAAGATATGCTCTTAAATCTCTTTCCTGTTCTGGGAAATCCGTAGTTCTTTGTTTCTTCCCTAAGGGGATTAAAACTGAAATTGTAGAACCAGGCTTTTTTCCATTATTATAATAATGGAAATAATAATTTCACTTAATATGGTAGTGAAATTCGCACTGTGGAATAATATGTCTACCTGAACTCAATTGCCATTGTTTGGTCTTTAGACAAGATTTTCAAGTGCTTCAAGTGTGTGTTGCCAGCTATTTTGTGTGTTTTACATGCCAAGGTTTAAATTTAGCTATGATTATCTGACTGCATTTCCCCCCTCTTTTTTACTGTATATTTTATAAGTTACTTATTTATTAAATTTATATGCTGCCCATCTCTCCTATAAAGATAACTCTTATAGGATTGTTTTACTTATATTTTAATTTATGGCACTTTTGGCTGATAACTCTCATCAGTACAATCTATGAATATCAAAGAAAGAAATGCATTTTAGTAAAAAACAAAAACAAATTGGAAGCTGAGCACTTTTACTTCAATAGTTAAGGCTAAAACACCAGATTTTAAAATAGTAGCATTAATTTCCTCCTATTATTCCAATTTCCCAGTAAAAAGGCAGGAAAATAGCAAGTAACCAAATAGTAAAAGCATGTAAACAAACCTTGCTTAATTGTATGGCAATGATACAGACGCACAGAAATCCTGTTAAACAACACCTATCTTTAAAAACAAATCATGTGAAACAAGCTTATTGGTGATAGTTACTTCTTTTCTCACTTTGTAAATTGATAGCAATGCTTATAATATCATATAATACTATTATATAAGGACACAAATCCCATGCACCACATTTAACAGGTCAAATTAATATTTTTTCAAAACGTGGTTTGAACACATTAAAAATTAAAGAATTTCCTCTCCCCATTATTTCTTTAATACAAAGCAAACTATGCAAGAGAGGTTACCTCAGCATGTGTTATGGAGGATTTGGGAGATTGATAAATAATTTACTGAGAAGCTTTATTCCACAAGAAATTTCCAATTCTACCATAAATATCTAATGATCTGAACAGTCTACAGGGGAATCTGATGAAACCCCTGGACTAAATTTTGTTACTATAAAACTGTTAAATTTGTTTTATATAAAAATAAGAATACAGCTGAACAATATTGAACTATCTCAAAAACACCCTTTTTTTTTGCTTCATCAGTTACTTCTACTGAAACCAACCGACTGATACATTTTGTTAATCATTATTCAAACAGCAGTACATATGTAAATGCATTTACTTAAAAATATTAAAAATGATAAGCCTTGTGCCTTAAATATATTGCAATCTAAATTTCTACAAGAGCAAGACAACAGAGGGATAAAGCAAAATGTAGTGAAACATTTAGAAAAAAATAATGTGTACAAATTTAATCATTTATACTTTCCCATATCTTGACTGTCGGACCTGTTTCATATGGAGTAATTTTCTAATATATAGGCCTTAGACTTAAAATATGTTATCTCCGTGAACATTGTTTTTTTCTTTTAGTAAGACATCATGTATAATTAAGACTGACTCAATTCTAACAAACAAACAAACAACTCTATATAGGCAACTCAGAAATAAACTTCCACCATTGCTTTAGGTACACTTTTCACGACACTAGTAACAGTTGGCAGAGGAAATAAGATATTGGGCATTGGATTTACAAGTAAGCAATGCTTCACTCAGAGTTTGGACTACATGTTTACACGATCTGGAAACACTAAAGAATAAAAATCTGCATGAGAATCCACCTACTAGTTCATTTGACATGCCAGCTTCTATTAACACCCAACACCTTACCACACAAAATTACTAACCAGCTCATTTTGCCACAGATCAGAAGGAAGCCGTGGCCTGTACAGAGGTGTACCTTCAGGACTTCCACCTACAATTTCCCACATGGAGCTTTTGTGCAGTGGGAAAAAACAAAGATGTCCAGTATAAATACTAACTATTACACCTTACAAAGGTCTTGCAGTTGCAGATTAGGTAAGGAAACTACTAGCTGACTAGCAACTATACCTTTCGCTGTGCAAGCTAGCATGGATAAGGAAATGCAGTTATGTAAAATAGGAAGGAGTTGTTATCATAGCTCAACACACTTACAAATTCACCTCAGTATGTTAACATCCTTTTTTTGGTTAGAGGATTGTTTAGGAATGGTGTAATAGGAAAGGATTACAAAAAGAATGATCTAGTTAAACGTTTTGGAAGGTTTGAAGACTTAACTGACATTTAGTTCATATGTCCAAAAATTCTTGAATCTACTGCTTGAATGTCAGAATAAATAAAATTAAAAATATCACGACACTAAATTAATATCACGACACTTAATTTTTAAAATTAAAAATATCCCTAACCACCCTATAATGCAAGTGTTTCCATTAACAAGCCATGTGTTCTAATCCTGACCTAGACATGAAACCATCTAGGTGACCATGGGCCAGTCAGTCTCTTTTATTCCAATACACCATGGAAGACTATTGTGGAGAAAATAGAAGGAGGAGGGTGTGCTGAATATGTTTGCTGCCTTGAGTTATTTGTAAAAGCTCTTTTCCTAATTAGACAATCCGACTGGCACTTGAGGGAAGTCTTTTTGCATGTTTCCCTTACTACATTTGAAGTAAAATCCTATTTTAGGGAGTCCAAGAAAGTTATATAATAAACACTGCTCTATCCTCACTGGGAAATTCAGAGAAACAGCCCCCAGCAAGGTCTTAGATTTTGCACTGCTACAAAATAAAAGTATTTGTATGAACCTTCTAAAATGAATTGGGCATCCATATGTGCAACCAGAACTCTATAAGGCTGTGACCTGAATATTCCTTCCTGCTCTGCCTGAACAAACTGCCTGTTGGATTGTTTCAGCCAACCAGAGAGGAAAGCTCAGATTGCTGTCTGACAAACGAATGTAAATTCTGTATATATAACATCACATGGATGGCCTGAATGTCCCAGATCAGCACCTGATACCAGCAAATGTTTTAAACAATGAACTTTACTTTAAATGCTATTTCAACATCAATAACGATTACTGTCAGGGAAAGAACAGAATTGAAATCATTCAAGAAGAGGGAAAAAGCACAAAAGTGATATGTACCCTTCATAAAATTGGGTAAAATGAATAATTTTCAAAGTAACATTTAGTTTTTCATATTTAAATACCTTGTGTAATTTTAATACTATAGATCAGTGTTAAAATTATCAACAATAGAATCAGTTCAGCATCAATATGTAAAAAAAAAAGATATTTATCTAATTAACAAGAATCTATCCTTATTTAATGGAGCATCCAAGCTTTGAATCTTAAAACTTAATGTTAATAGAAATCCAAGTTTTTCATATGGTACAACCCATGGGTGATCTTATAGTGTAAAAAAAGTTTGAATGTTAAATTAAAATCGTTATTAAAATTGTTTTTACAAATGCAAGGTTTTTTGGGACATTGAGGAATACTTCCACAATTTGATTTGCCATTCTTCCACACAAGAAAATGTATGAAAAGCGCAGAGTATCTTAGTGGTTATTGGCATGCACAAAGCTAGTTGCTTGTACTTTATGAAAATATAAATAGTTTAATAGTATTTAATAAAATATGGCAGGCTGGAAAGGGACTTCAACTTTTAGAATCATTACTTTTTCAACAGTTTTTAGGAAACAATTTGTCAATTTAGCAACCAACACTGAAATAATTCAGTAAAGCATTTAATATCAATTCTCTTTTACTATGATTCTGTAGCCACTGTAACTTTCATATTTTTCTTTTGCTGCATATAAATTGTCTACATTCTGTATCCATTTGATCATACGATCTTTAGCCTATTCAGTTTCTGAGTTATACAGTACTTCACCAGCAGCTTATAAATAAAGCCTCGCTAGTGCTCTACATTGTCTTTAAAAGATATTCAAATTCAGTCAAATCTCGGGTTGCTTCATTTTGCTTTTATAATTCTTTAAGGACGATACCTTGTATGTACCTGAAGATACAAGAACCAGTTAGTTGGTGCTGATAATTTGAAAGAGAAAATCTTTGAGAGATTTGAGTTTGGCTTTGTAATAAAACATTGCAATCAGTTTCATTCTCCACCGCCTCAATTTCTGTATAATAAAATGTGTCCAGACCAGAAAGCAATGCCTCTCCAGATGGGAATGGTATTGCAACAGGAGCTAAAGCAGGGCAGGGAAGCAGAGGTGATCTTCCGGATCAAAGCAAAGATGGAACCTGAAGCAATGGAGAGCAGCAGCTCTTTATACATCTGCCTGTGGTTGTCAGGGTCTGGCTCTTCTGATCACTCCAGGCCGAGGCATTCTTAGAGGGGTGGGGGTGGGGTCAAAACCAAGCAACTCCTAGTACCCCCTCATAGCCATGACCCCAGCTAGTGCTTTGGCAGACTATGCTCTGCTCTTTGATTATCAAATTTGTCCAGGTAGGGCAGAGAGAAAAGCCTGGAGAATGGCTTTGAAGGACTCCAGTTTTTGAGGGCTCCTTGGTGCTCTCTTAGCTTGCTTGTTTTCTTGCAGATGTTTCATTGCCCTAAGTGACTGATGATGTTACCTAATTAGGGTAATGAAACGTCTGCAAGTAAACAAGCAAGCTCAGCTAGCACCAAGGACCCCTCATGTCAATCCTGAGCTACAAATAATTCTCCTTTATTGGTACTCCAGTTTTTGCGGTCAACCTAAAATGTACAATCTTTGGGAATTGCAACCTACAGTTGGAGGAGGACTGCACTAGAAGATGCCACCCCAGATAAACTGAAATGGCAATATCATGCTGCTTTATGTAGCTGCTTCACATTGCCAATGGATTGATCTCTCTTGTTCTTACCTGTTCATTGGAATAGCTTCTATATTTTTCAGAATAAGCAAACTGAAAGATTATTATCCTTCATATATTTAGTAATATATAGTTTAAAATATAAATTAACAATGATTTATTATTATACCATATGTATATTAATAAGGAGATTAAGTCAAGGCAGTTCAAAGTGGGTAGTCAAAGCAGAATTCTTTGAGAGATTACCTGAGAATAATTTAGAATTCGAAATAGTTGATTATTAAATTTAGAATAACTAGAAATACGATATAAACATATCGTTACTCAATAATAAAAAAGTGCAATAGATTTTTGAACTCCACATATTTTTGCAGATTAAAAGAAAAGCTATGTCTTAAATTTACAATCAGTATAACTACAATATGCACAATCTAAAAATGGAGCAATACAGACACTTTTCTAGCATCCCAGTGTGCGTATAGTTCCCAGTTCTCTTTTGTACTAGCCCCAGCAACTCCATATGTGTGCAAAAAGTATTAATACAAAGAACTGCAAATATTTATCTCTGCGCTGGCTCTGCAGTAATTTTAAGGCTCCTGATTGCACAGATGCCCCCTCCCATGTAGAGAGTCTGCACCAATGGGGCTTGATATGAAATACATATCAATTTTATCAGAAAATCATTGTTTCTGAAATGTAGGTCTCTTCTCAACACTTCCCTGAAGCATGCACATACATATAGGCACAAAATTTGAAAAAGCATAAAGTACAATGGATGTAAACACAATTAATACATTGTGATAGGTTTAAATATAAAGGTTCATAATGATTATCTTTGAAATTCTTGATTTTAGTATCCAGAAAGATTATTTGTAATTTTGTTTTCCTGGAAAGGCTTTCAAATTGAATATGGACTCCTCATTTCCTGTCTTACATATTCTTTATATGAACTGGTATTTGTAGAGAAGAGTACAGAATACTTATTATAACCAGAATATTTTCCTATATTTTATCTGTAAGTTGTAATGAAGCTTTTCGGCACAAGCTAATTTTTTTGTAAATGAACTTATTTAAAAATCTAATGGATTTAGATTTTTAATTGGATAGAACTCACATTCAGCTAGGCAAAACTAAACAGAGGTGTAATGATTATGTGTTTGTTAAGAAGAAAGCCTCACTGTGCTTCTTAGACTTTGGTGTGGGTAAACAGAACAGGACTGACTGCTTCTGATAAGGAAAAACAATTAACTGAAAATGTGTAACAAACTGGATCTGGTATATAAATCAGTGAAAGTATTTTGAGTATTCAAGTTAAAGTAATAATATATTATTTTCCAATTTGAAAAGCTAATAATATTTGACAAATCACATCTATTTCGATATAACATTTGAATTTTTGCACTTTCCTAGATTTCTGCTTTTTGTGCATTTCAATGATTGCCTTTATTGTCAATACTTTGATTTCAGGTGTAAAGTATTTATTGCTTCTTTGAAATAATTATTGCATAGGCCTTCTCATATATAGCAGTCATACTTCCTGCAAGTGCAAGGCTAATATTTTTCCTCATTAAACGTATTGGGCCTGATAAGTCAAATAGTTACTTATTTCTTACTCAAGTTGTTTTTTCCACATTTCCTCACTTGTTTTTTAAATTTATTGTTTGTATTTCATCCTGTCAAAGATTACTTCTAGATTAGCACAAATAAAAAGGATAAACTGAAATCCTACAGTAAAAACACCAATTTAACCTTTTAATTAAGTTTTAATGTTTAATTTTAACTATTCTTACCTCCATTTTATTTTTTTATATTCAGTTTTTATGCTTTTATTTTTTGTACACTGTGTAGAGTCCCTGTGAGGGAGATGGGTGGGTTCTAAATTTGATAAAGAAACAAATACTGTGTCCATAAATTGTCAAATCCAAGCTTCAAGATAATCTTGCACAAAAATAAAAATAAAATGACCTTTTCTCTGAATTGTATACTCTTTAACAACTTAAGACATTTAAACAAAAATCAGTTAAATTAAGCCACGTACATATATTGCATTTATCTTATTTAATCTGAGCTTCACAGGTTTTTTTAATTTTTGAAAAGAACAGAATGTATGACTTAAAGGATATTTGAGTCAAACAGAAAATCATTGAAACCTGGCCTCTTCAGGAACTTTATTTCATTATATAAGGAATAAGAAGCAAAAATATCTCTGAGAACAGACTGTCCTGTTGCTTTCTTGCATGGATAAATACATAAAAATGACCTAGTTTTTTTTTTTTTTTTAAGGCAGTATCTGCCTAAAGTACCAGTGAGTACTTTAAACATCAAAATTTTCAATTTTGAGATGATCAGCTTTCTCTTCTAAAACTGATTATCTCAAATAGGATATTATACAAACTAGAATATAGCATTTTAAAAAATTATAAAATTGTAATAACATTTATATCTCTGTAAGTTCATAAAGAAACTGGAGATACTGTATATGCTTAACCTCTTGCATGCATTTTATTGCATTATGCTGATTTTTTTTCCATGGACGTTTAAAATAGCACTTGACTGGGATGACATTAATTCCAAAGTAAGAGTAATCCTATTTTAATAGAGTAGCATGATAAGAAATTACCTTCTGTATACTTAAAAGCTCATTTTAATGGACTAATTAGAGAAAGGCATTCAGGAATATCCATTGAATAAGAGAGCAAGGAGTCTTTAGGATTGATGTCATTCTTATCAATTTATCTCAATTGCTCAAACATATTTACATTGAGTGATGACATTCTTATACAAATGATATGAAATGTAGAAGAAATTCCATCCACTGTACATGAAGTGTGTCATACTGATGACAAAACAAGATTCCAAGGGACAGATATGGAAAGGCTGAGTATTGGGTGCAGGCAGAAAATAAGCTCAAGAAACAATTGATGAAAAAATGCATTGCAAAACATTTTAACATTCAGATATTAAAGAAACTGGTCTGTATTTGGAAATTAAATTAAAATTTAAAAAATAATATGGAAAGGACAGAAATATTTTACTTAATAGAGACAATTCTTCAGTTTTCAGGAAAGAAAAAAATAAGACTTATGGTTTCAAAAAATAAGACTTATGAGACACTCTTCTTCACTTTTTTCATTTTTTTTCCTGAAAATCAGCCCTAGCTATATCTATTCAAAATATCTCTTTCTCTTTTCAGTATAAATTTTCTGCCCACTGGTTTTTCTAATAGGCAAAATTGAAGACATGCTACATTGCTTAAACTTCAGCAGCTTTCAGCTTTGTTTCAATAAAGTTTTAAACATTTTACAGTAAAATGAATCACTCTGTAATACTAATTCTACAATAAACCCGTATGTGAAACATAGATGCTTTTGGAATAATAAATCAAGTTTTATATATAGTACATAAAGTAATGAAATACTACATATATTTCCATTATTTTCTCAAAAATTTCCATTCTTCTCCCCCAAAATAGAAAAAAATCCCTTTCCTTTATAACGAAATGTTTAGGTATTTTATATCTCTATACATAGATAAAATATTATGCTTTGTTCTTTCTTTGCAAATTAGGAATTTTAATTATTGCTTGAAGATTATAAATAAGTCAATGAAGGATTATGAAGTTTTGAACATATTAGCTACTGTTCTTTATATGTATTCACATTTAGAAGATAATGCATTTTCTTAAAATGCCATTTTAGGATTTTTTGCTTATGTTGTCTGCAATCTCAAGGAGATTCTACAGGTCCTAGTCTCTAGAACAGGCTGTCAAACTCCTGGCCCGTGGGGACTGGATGTGTCACGTGCTGGCAATGCCCACGCCTGGTTTACCAAAGGGGAAAAAAGTCCTGATACGTCATGTGACAACGCCAGTTTGACATCCCTGCTCTAGAATATCTGAAATAATGTTTGCAATTTAGGAGGTGAGGACTTACTTATTTTTCTCATTTCAAAAATGCAACTCATGGAGGGTAAAAAAATTTAAAAACTACAAACCAAATAATAACCAAAAGCAAAGACAAACAACTGAGGAAAACAGCAATGAACACACTAGGCTGAACATGGACATAATGCCTGGGAAAATGCCTTTCCTGAAAAGCTAACAAAGTCATGTTCCACATGACCAGCATTTCGACAGAAAAGTACACTTTATAGGATCCTATGAGATGATATTCTCTAATTTCAGATATAAGGAAACAAACACCACAGAATTCTTAATCCATCTTTTAATAATATAAACATATTCAATCATCAAGAAAATAATGTAAAAGATGCACATTCACTGTTTTATTATTTCCTAATAGTTTATTAGTACTTTGCTACAATGCTTAATCAACAAACAACAAATGCATGCAGAGCAGAGACTAAAAAAAATTAGAATCACAATCTATAGCAGATTTAGAATCATAATCTACAGGTAGTTTTGGAGTTTTTATGAGGTTATTTTGTTGAAATCATATCCAATTATATTTCTCAAGTATTTATTGTTTATTACAACTATGCATACGTACTGCATACCTACAGCATATGAAATAACCACCATTCTGATATAATTTTCTAGTTGCTGCCAAAGTATAATGTATATCACTTATATGTAAACATGATTGAGCAAATTAGATAGTATTTTCAATAACTGGCATATCTTTTATTAGAATCACATATGGGCAAAGTGCTTAAGTTTTTAATTTGTGAGTGCTTCAACACTGGACATTGTTAAAAAGAGATTGGACAACTATTTCTCTGAAATGGTAATATAGGGTTTCCTGCCTAAGAAGAACGTTAGACGATAAGACCTCCAAGGTCCCTTCCAACTGTTTTTCTATTCTATTTTTACCACTTCAGCGCAGGGCATTCTGCTTTAAAATTTCTTCTTAAACTTAGATTTATTTTAGAAATAAGAGTCCTTTAAAGATGCTAAATGTATTACATACACTACTTAAAAGCACATATAACACATTCATCATATAACAATAGGTTTAACAACACTGGACTTGAAATAAGAAAAACACCTGCTTTGTCCCTCTCATGACAATAAACTAAAAATAATGCAAGTGTCATAGGAAAAATCACTTGTTTATGCACTGTCATTACATCAAAGAATTGTTCTCTATATAACTACATATGAGGGTGTACATAAATGTAAGGAAAATGCAGAAAATGAATTTCCATTCAGGTGTAAAGCTCCATGGGCAACTTTGAGTCACTTTTCTACCATTCAGCCTTATATGTACAGGTAGTCTTCAACTTACGACCACAATTAAACCCAACATTTCTGTTGTTAAACGAGACATTTAAGTGAATTTTGCCCTATTTTACAGCACTCCTTGCCACAGTTGTTAAGTGAATCTGCAGTTATTATGTTAGTAACATGATTGTTAAGTGAATCTGGCTCCCCCATTGACTTTGCTTGTCAGAAGATTGCAAAAGGTAACCACGTAACCTCTGAACATTTCAACCATCATAAACATGAGTCAGTAGCCAAGCATCTGAATTTTGATTACATAACCATGTAGATGCTGCAATGAACTGTGTGAAAAATGGTCGTAAGTCCCTTTTTTCAGGGCCATTGTAACTCCAAATGGTCACTGAATGAACTGTTGTAAGTTGAGGACTACCTGTTTCGCAACAACTGTTGGCAGCATAAACTGGGCACAAGAAGGAAAAAACAATACAGGTCCCCTTGATGAGCTCCTGAGCTGCAGGAAAGATTATACAGGTAATCCTTGACTTACAACTGTTCATTTAGTGACTGTTCAAAGTTACAACAGTACTGAAAAAACTGACTGTTTTTCACACTTACACCCATTGGAGCATTCCTTTGGTCACGTGATCAAAATTCAGACATTTGGCAACTGATACATATTTATGACAGTTACAGGGTCCTGGGGTCATGTGTCCCCTTTTGTGATCTTCTGACAACCAAAGTCCATGGGGAAACAAGTTTTACTTAACAACCAGGTGACTAACTTAACAATGATTCACTTAACAAGAAAAATCGTAAAATGGGGAAAAACCTACTTAACAAACTTAAGAACAGAAATTTCAGACTCTATTGTGGCCATAAGTCAAGGACTATCTGTACATACATGAATAACTGTACATTTAACCCTGCATGCTAGGATGAGGATTAAGGTGATAAAAAGCTATTCTAGGGCATATAAAATGTAGACAATAAAAACAAAAACAAATGGATTGTACTGAACAACAAAATAATAAATAAAAAATATCTTAGTAATCATTAGGACAGGCAGACTCTGCATCACTATAACATGAAGACCACAGACTGGAGAATTCCCAGGAGGTTTTTTGGGGTGGGTGGGTTGATATTTAGCAATGAAGTACAAGGGGAGGATTTCTTCTCAAAAGGTGCAAAAAAGGAGGGTGAGGTAAAAAGCAGGAGGGGAAGGTGCGAACAGATGTAACAGGTGGGAGAGATGGAAACGGGGGTGTTTATCTGGATGACAAGGGGGAGTTTGGAGAGAGAAAAAAAAGGTTTGGATGGTGAGGACCAGACTGAGGAAAAACGGGGGTGTGGGGTTGTGCCACGGGATACTGACGGGAGGGCAGAGCCGGGAAAGGGCTCCGCGGGAAGGGCGTCGGGAGATGATCGTAAAGGGGTCGGCAAGGATGAGGGCCGTCGAGATAGGGGGTCGCAAGCGAAGGTGCCCGACTGCCTCGCGGCGAGTGATGGAGGTTGCGGGGGGTGGGGGGGGAAGGCGCCCATCGCAGCTTCGGGGTGGCGGCGGAGGCGCTCACTCCGGAGAAGCGCGACCTGGAGGGGCCCGCCATCTCTCCCTTCCAGAAGGGACAAGGCCGGCCCTGTGGGGACGGAACGGGAAGGGGAAACCCGAAGAGCCGCAGAAACGCCAGGAGAGATGCCGACCGGCGGAGGCGGGGGGGTGGGGTGCGAATGGCGACTGGGCGGGGGTATGCGTGGGTGGAGGGGGCGTGTGAGAGAGAAACAGAAAGGAAAGAGAAGCTAATCCCGCAGGCAGCTGCGACAAAAAAAGAGGGGAGGAGATAAGCCAGCCCGGTACCTGGATCCGCTTCCTGTGTCTCCTCCGCTCCGCCATGATGTCCCCAGTCTGGTCTCCTGGTGACGTGGGGCTGAGCCGGAAAGGGGGAGGGGGGAGAGAGAGAGAGAGAGACGGAGGGAGGGATGAGGGAGGGAGGGAGAGAGGGAGACGGAGCCCGCAGCCAGCCAGAGGGCTCGCGAGGGGCGACAACCTCGCGAGAGGCCGCGCGCGCGCGCGAGCCATTTAGGGAACGCGCGAGATCATAAGGTACAGGCGGGGCGGGGCGAGAGCGCGCGAGTTGTCCGGCCGCTGGGCTTCTTTCTGGTCCGCCTCGCTCCAACGGAATCGGGTTGTTCGTACCACAGCCGCGCCGATTCGCACGCCGTGGTAGACGCCGGGGATGACAGCGGTTGGAAGGCTGTGTGAAGAGGAGATGCCCGTACCGGGCGGACCGAAAAAAGAAAAAAAAAAAAACGCGCCCTCATTCTGAAATATGTAGCCCCCACTTGATCCCAAGAACAAGGAGAGCCTTCCAAATCCCAGGCTCGGGATGACCTTCGCGCATCTGGAAGGCACCAAGCGAGTGTGGTTCATGAATAGAGCCATGGGCTAATGATTAAGGCGCTTGTAGAACGAAGCAAAACACGAAAGTTCCTAAATCCCTCTAAATTTAGCCCGCGGGCGAGCTTCCTAACTTGTTATACTTTGGTCTGCACGTGGCAAATATAGAAACAAGCTATTCGTTTTCAAGGCAAGTAAAAAATGCCTGCTGATTTTGGGACGACGCCGTTCCTAGAAGATGGCCAAAACGCACATTATGATGTGTATGTTCCAGTGTACGATCTGGGAGTGATCCCCCCCCCGTCTTAAATATTGCAAGTCATGATCAGTACAAGTAATTTTAAAAAAAAGATAGTTCTCCCTTATTGGTCCTCATTAGCCAAAAAAATGTTCTGCCTTAAATCTTTTAGGGGAGTAAACTTTTTTGAGTTTAGACAATTTAATTTTGAAATTATTTTTTTCATTCTAAAGTGAAATATCAATAGAATTAGAGAATTTTATTCAATTGAATTTTTTTTTCAACTTTGTGCCTAATTCCCTCTTGGTTTTTTTATAGACGTTCAGATGCTTGAGGTATATTACTAATAGGCTAATTAGAGATGAGTAAAGAATTGGAATTTATAACTGAAACCACATTTTGGAGAAGTGGTTTCAAGCACTTTCTTAACCAACGATAACCCAACAGACCTTGATAAATAATTTTCATTATGCTGCAAAACTTAAGAAATCCTTGGTCATATCTCAGAGGAGTGTAAGTCTAAAGTGTATTCTACATTGAAAAAAAAAAGTTTTTAGGGGGAAAAAAATGAAGCAATATCTATATCAGACATGTCCAACTGGTAAGCCACATTGTAGCCCTTGACAACTAGTAATATATGGCATCAAGGACTTTTTAACATTTTTATGTGATTCATATACATTAACTATACTACATAGGTGAAAATGAGCACTTCACTATGCTTTGGATGCTTCTTGATTGAAAGGAATAGCCAGCTATAAGCTGTTGTCTAGGACAGTGGCCCCCAACCTTTTTTGTGCTGCGGCCCAGTACCGGCATCACAAAATCATCCGTGGCCCTGTACCGGCATCAGCACGCATGGCAAGGCAAGCCGAGCGACCGGCCAGCCAGCCATCCCCCGCTTCTACCTGCCACCTTCAACTCCTCCTTTGTACCTGTGTCGATCGGCTTTGGGACGGCTTTGGGACGGTTGCTCGGCTCGCCTTGCCATGCGTGCTGAAAGAATCCTCGCGCCTTAGTTTTGTTCGAAACCACCGCCCCCCTCAATGAAACTAAGGCGCGAGGATTCTTTCAGCACCCAAACGCTTTCTACCTGGAAAAGCTCACCGGAAACACTTTTTCACCAAAACAAGATGGCGGCGCCCAGCAAACCGGCGGCCCGGTAAAAATTGTTCCACGGACCGGTACCAGTCCGGGGATCGGTGGTTGGGGACCCCTGGTCTAGGGGACATCCAAATGTGTTAACACACATTCTTCAGCAAGGCTCCTTCCGTGTTCCCCATGAATGAATGAAGTTAGCAGAATTGTTACCATATGCCTTAAAGGTACTCCTAGATACGATCTGCCACCTAGCCAGCATTGCCCCATATGCTCTTCACAGAGAAACAGCAGCATACGGAGAGACTCAAATCATCAATATCTAGAAAATACCCTCTCGATGACCTACAACCAGCTCAGCAGAGACTAGGAAAAGCTTTCTTAGATTGAGGGAAGATTGAAGAATTTGAAAGCAGAGTGGATCTATATAAAGCTACGAAGAACCAACACTGGATGGAGTCCAGTTGGCACCTTGGTTTGCTAAAAGTTGGGAAGTATAGAAATCATTTAATAGACTGCAACAGGATCCAGAGACATTCTGAAGAAATGGAGCTATCTGATTGCTTGTGCTCTTTGTGATTGTGGTGACATCATTGTAGACAACAACATTCATGTATAACTGCTCTTTGTTCCCCGATCAGTGTATACTTGAGAACCTCATGGCAGTGCGACAGAACACAATGTTTCTGGGGGAAATCTGTTTAATTTGTACATATTTTAAGATTGAATTTCAAATTTTAAATTTTATGTCATATAATATGCCTTATTTTAATTGTGATGTTTCTGACATGAATAAACAAACAAATGAACTATGGTATATATTTTATATACTGTAAAGGCCCAACAATTCCTCCTCACTTGATGTGACCCAAGGTTGGACTCCCATGACCTATATTATCCCTAGCAGTTAAGTACCTAGTGGCCAATTTGCAATCTTTTTCTCTCTGTATTTATGTAAATGGAAACAAAGGAAGCTGCTTCCATAAATACGCTTTGACATTTCTCAATGAGTGGTTTTCTGGACTAGCTTATTCCTCTCTGAAGCCATAGTCTCCATTTTCAAATAATATGAGGTTTTCTTTGGCTTATGTTGGGTGGTGGTAACCAAACAGAAACAACCATCTGGGTAATTTGCCCTGGAGCAAATGACAAATTGTCTGAAGATAAGGATAAAGTTGGCATTGAAATGATGGAGGAAGAAGATGGGTATTGAAAGGGTTATACCATTTTTACTGGGCTGCTTAGTAGTCAGACTTGCTATGCCTTCACAAATGTGATAATCTTAGACACATGAAATCTAAAAAGCACCAGATATTTTTAGGCCTATGTTAATGGATCTCTGACAAAGATAATTTCAAGTTCACTGCATGATCTTAGAAAATGTTCATGGTGGTTTATAGTATAATAAACAATAGTGAGGAAAATATCTGCATATACTACTTTATGATCTGCCAATCAACTTCACAGGGCTGTCATTGTGGAAAAGAGGAGGAGAAAGAAGTAATAGGTACTGTATGTCTTCACTTTGAGTTATTTATAAAAAATAAAGTTCAAGTATTAATAAATAAATTTTAGTCAGTTCTCTAAAACTGGAAGTTTGGTATCAGGAAAACATTGTTTTCCAAGTCAGCTTGATTGATTACAGATTTAATCTGTGAATTACAGATGTGTAATCTAAGATCATTCTGTATATGTTAATCTTTATAAAGTATTAACTTGTATTTTGCTTGTTTAACTTTCCAACAAAAATGTTCTGATTTTATTCATAATAGTTTTACATTTAGCATGAAGATAATTTTGGTGAAGTTTTACATAACAGGCTCATCCATGATGTCACCTCTACTGTTTTATTACAGGGTTTGTAGTTTAAAGAGCCATGTGGCATGGTGGTTAGAATTCAGTATTGCAAGCAAGCTCTGCCAATTGCCAGCAGTTTGATTCTCACCAACTCAAGGTTGACTCAGCCTTCCATCCTTCCGAGGTGGTAAAATGGGGATCCAGATTGTTGGGAGTAATAAGCTGATTTTGTAAACCATTTAGAAGTGCTGTATAGCCTTGTAAAGTGACATATAAATCTAAGTGCTATTGCTATTTAAAAAAGGATAAATGTTGCATATTCTTCACTGTACTTTCAGGCAAAATAAGTCTATATCGCAAAGTAAGTCTATGTCTGTTTGGATTTGGATTGGTTTAGCAAGAATTTATTACAGTGAGGTGGGCGGTGTGGATCGCTCCTGGCAAGAGATGGTAGAAGTCATTGTATGCTGGTAGAGTTAGGCTGAGGGCATTATGGCAAGTAACACTAGGTAGGCCCTTGCTGGGGAAGGGAGATCTCCAAGCTTGTGGTTATCTTGACTTCCAAACTAGTAGCTTCATGATGAGAACCACATGGCTGGAATACTGATGTCTTAGGATGCAAAGTGTTGGTGGTTAATACCTGCTCTGTCTACAGTAGTTCGTCTTCCATAACATAGTTTTGGATAAGGCGTACCTGATATGTATTTTTCAAATCTGAATGGTCAAGGGCAACACAAGTCTTGTCAGAGATCTTCCATGCCAAGGTTTGGGTTCTTCAGCAATATTGAAGCTAGGTTTGGAGGCCAGGAGGTGTCTTTGATCGTTATAATTTTTTTCAGTGGACAGAGATGCTGTCTTGAAGTAGCAGAATATAAGTGCCTGTATGTTAGATTGAGGTGTAGAGACAAGCTTGGGGTACCTGTCACCAATCACCATGCAGCTTGTCAGGATCACTTCTTGAGCTACTAGAATTTGTCTCTGGCTAGTGCAGAACTTTTGCCTTTAGGTGTTGGGTTGTTCAAAATACCTGATCAGGCAACTAACTGGTAATTCTTGTGTGTGTATATCCTTCGTGGTTATATGGTGGCTGTCCCTAGTTGGTAGCTTGGTTTTTAGAGCTGCTCTAGAAAATGAAATACTGAAAATGATGCTTGAAGTGCAGATAGAGGAAGACAAGAAGCAGATCTGAGTGCAGGTAAGTTCAGGCCTATATCAAGACAATTTTCTCCCATAGTGTGTCACTGGGCTGTCATTCAGTAGCCTTACTTAAGCAATCAATTCTTTTTGGGGAAGTATCTGCATGATGTTCTCCCACTGTTGTGATCAATTTGCACAGATAAAGTGGCTTAGATTTCACCAAAGTCTTGACTCCATGTGCAGATTCTGCAATGTTGCAATGTTATTTGAGACTTCTTTTAGCTGCAGGCTCCAAGGAAGTAGATTTTTATCTGCCATCCACTTTTGGTATCTCTGCCTTCCTGGCTGCTGAGGGAAGTGAATGAAGAAATAGCCACTTTGATCTAATGAACTGTCAACACCCCCTGGGTGGGTAGGTGGATTAACAGCAGTCTTGCAAGTGGCTCTGGTGGTCTTCCTTCTGTAAAAGCCATCTGTGGATGAGAGGTTTTGGTTAATTATTGTCCAGTCTCCAGCCTCCCATGTCTAGGAAACGTTGTTGATACAACATTGGCAGACCAATTTTGGAGCACCTCTAAAAATAGATGATTTGGGTCATTTCAGCAGGGAATCACACTATGGAACAGAGACATTATTAATCATTGGGTGACCTTTGTGAGCCTTGGATGAAGTAACATACTCCCTACCTTCCTGTTTTTTTTCTGATACCATTGACCGTGGCACTTTACTATGGACTACCTATAGGGATTGGGCTTGAATGCACTGTTTTTCAGTGATTCTGTTCTTCCTCCAGTTAGCTATTTCAATCAGTTGTGAGAGATGAGAGGTAAGGAAGTGCATTCAGACTTGCAAGATTTTATTATTGTAGGTTTACAATGAAGTAGTATGGAATTGCTGTTTCTACAACTGCGTTCTGTGTCGGTGTCCGCATTGTTTATGGGTGGATAGACAGATTTGGAACAAGTATGAAATTTGGAAGTCTTTCTAGATTTGAAATGTGAACTGAAAAGAGCGGGGGGTGGGGGGCAGAGTTAAGAAACCCCAAAACAAGGGTCATCTTTTCATATAAATGTAGGCCTCTTAATTAATGAATTCAAGCAAATCAGAACTCTGAGACTTGGCTCCTTCTCAAAGGTCTTTAATGAGTACATCATTTCAGCACAACTTCAATGGAAAACCAAATCTAAATCTTGCCCGAGGTTTTAGTATAATTAAATTAGGAAATAACCCCATTCCCAAGTGTGACAGGTCACATTGGCCAATTGGGTTAGTTGGCAGGCTGTTCAGGCACTCCTTCCCCAACCTTATCTGTTGTCAGTAGAGATGACCTTGGTTCTGATGAGGAAGCTCTTCGTTGTGTCTAGTAATGCATTCCAACCTCCTTCCCTCTTTCCCCCTCTGTGTGGCAACTGAGGAACAGAAAAATGGCTGCGGCTAGAGTCAATTCAAAGTTGACAGCCTCTTTGTAATCTTGCATTTTCATAGATCAAGAACAACAACAAAGCAGTTAAAGCAAAGCACCATTAAAAATGAAAACCAAATCCACGGCAGAGGAATGATTCTATTGTTTTATTTTAGTGAATTCATATTTATGCAATAAATAATACTCATTAACCACATGGGTGCCATACTCCTGTTTCTTTAACAATCATTTTATAAACTTACAAGTGTTTATATAGCCTGTGATATCCTTTGCTGGCAAATCCACTGATTTTCAAGATTTTTAGTCAGTCAGAATAAAGCTGGAAGGAACATTGGAAGGCCTTCTAGTCCAACCCCCTGCTAAAGCAGGACACCCTACACCATTCTGACAAATGGCTGTCCAATCTCTTCTTGAAAGCCTCCAGTGGTGAAGCTCCCACAATTGCTGAAGGCAAGCTGTTCCATTGGTTAATTGTTCACACTGTTAGGAAGTTGCTCCTTAATTCCAGGTTGTTTTTCCCTTTGATTAGTTTCCATCCATTGTTTCTTGTCCTGCCCCCTGGTGCTTTGGAAAATAAGCTGACCCCCTTATTTTTGACAGTGATTTTTTTATTTTTGACAAAGATTTTTGACAGTGGCTCCTGTGATCCAGCTGGAGCAGATTATTGTGTGTGCTTTCTGAACTCACTTGCTCCACTGTTTTTCAAGTTTCAGGATCATGAGTGCAAGGACTGGCCAGAATAGTATGAGCATTGTCGCAAGGAAGATGGGATACAGCATCATGGAAAGGCTCAGAAGATGTGCTGGTTGCATATGGGTTAGGCATAGCCAAGGGAATATTCATCGTGCAGAATATATTTCTCAGGCATTGGGACACCTTTAGAGGGGAAAAACAAGTATTTACTTAAATACTTTAAAGTATTTATTTAAATACTTTAAAATAACATTGCTGTCTTAAACTTGTCAGTAAATACAACTGTATACCATCTCTATATGAAAGATTTCCCAACCATGGCAACTTTAAGATAGGTAGACTTCAACTCTCAGAATTCCCCAGCCAGAATGGCTGGCTGAGAAATTCTGGTAATTGAACTCCACATATGGGTGGATGCTCCAACACTGGAGATTTTTAAGAAGGGATTCAAGAGTCATTTGTCTGAAATGGTATAGGGTTTGGGTAGGGGATAGGACTAGAAGACTTGCAGGGTCCCTTCCAATTCTGTTATGCAGTTAAAGTTGCCAAGGTTGGGAGACATTGCTATATGACATCTAAGCTTTTTTGTCTGGTTTTTCCCCAATGGGAGCCCATTGCAACTCAAACAGCAAATTAACTGAATATTTCATCTTATTATTTCTGCATTTCCCCCTTTTTAAACGTATCTCAAGATTTCTCCAGAATGGTTTGACATCTTTCATAAGAAATAAGAAGTGCTGCATTCTGTTATTTGTTCACTATATTCCCCTGAGCTGCGTTTAATTATTCTTACTATAACAGATATGGATAGATAACAGTGAGAGGAAGGATGGATAAAGATAGGAGAAAAAACTACTTAACAATTAAAATGAAATCAAAATACTATGTAAAAGCAAGATAGAGGATGTTGATTCAAACTGCAAACTTGGGAGAAAGACAGTAGTTATTATTTTTTAATGTACAGTTGTTTAAAGATTCAAAAGAAGCAAAACACTTAATATGGTAGGGGCTTTTCACTATTCAGTGCCCCTTAATGAGTCTTTATCATAGTATATTATTACCCTCTTTATTGTATAGTAATAATGAAAGAAAATATTCTGTGCAAAAAAGATTTATGGCAATTTTACACATAACAACCATTGCAGCCATCCCCATGGTCATGTGATCAAAATTTGGATGCTTAGCAATTGACTTATATTTATGACAGTTACTGGGATCATATGATCATTGTTTGTGACCTTCTGACAATAGTCAATGGGGAAGCTAGATTCACTTAACAAACTGGTTACTAACTGAACAACTGCAATGATTCATTTAACAACAGTTAAACCAACATTTACTTCCCCTTTCCATAAAAAAGTCCATTGCAGACAATGGGTTCGTTTAATGACTGCCGCCATCATTACATTCCCTAGACTGCTGCAAAAAAGTTGTAAAATTGGGTTAGTCAAGTGATGACTCAATGACCAGTATAATTTTTTAAAATGGTAATTCCAGGCCCAATTATGTTTTTAAGCTGAGAACTACCTGAACCAGATAACAAAAGCAAGCTAATAAATCCCATAATAAAACCCATGTACAAAGTTAGTGAAGATTAAGTATATACTTGAAAGTGCTGTAGTTTTCGTTTGTTGAGTGTTTGGAATTTCAGAAGATCTACAAACTATACCTGTGACTGAATCTTTAAAGCAGGCCCAAGTTTTAACCCCATCATGTCTAAAAGATGTTCTTCTGTAAGCAACGGTAAGGTTTCTCCATCGATGACATGATCTTTAAACACCTATAAAAACAAAAAAGTAAATATTGTCATGGAATCAATAAATGTGTCAACTTTGAAACGGATTGGGCCTGTTGCAGCCATTTTCTCTGTTTTTCAGCTTGACACACTTTCGGAGGAGGAGGGAACTCTGGAATGTCAGACCAGACATCAACAACTTACTATCTCCTGAGAACCAAGGTCATCCCAATAGGTGCTGGCCAGAGACTGGAAGAGGTTACCAAGGAGATGCCAAAACACCTTAGTGGACAATGTGGCCTATGACAAGGAGGGAGGGAGCTTTTCTAAATATACTGAAAGAGGGCCTTAGACTCATGCACCATAGAGCTGAAAATAAACTTTCTGGTTATTTAGTTCAACTCTGCTTTTCTGCAGGATCCACTGAATGCTATTTCTTGTGCACGTAATCCTCAACTTACAGGTATGACCATAATTCAGCCCAAAATTTATGTTGCTAAGTGAGAAATCTGTTAAGTGAGTTTTGCCCCTTTTTATGACTTTCCGCTCTTGTTCAGTGAACCATTGCAGTTGTTAAATGAGGAACACGGTTGTTAAGTGAGTCTGGTTTCCCCCATTGACTTCGCTTGTCAGAAGATTGCAAAAGGTGATCACATGACCCCAGAAAACTGAAACTGTCATAAATGTAAGTTAGTTGTCAAGCATCTGAATACAAATAAGCATGGGGATGCTGCAATGGTCATAAGTGTGAAAAATGGTCGTAAGTCACTTCTTTCAATGCCTTAACTTTTAATGGTCATTAAATGAACTCTTGTAAGTGGAGGACTACCTGTACTTAATTTCTGGAGAGATGTAGTGTGATGGAGTGTGTATATAAAGGGGCTGGTGGTATGGATTACAGTGAAGTGGCAGTTTCCCAGGAAGGAGGGAGCATATTCCAAGGAAAGAGGGGGGCGAGACAAGGAACAACAGAGCCCAGAATTGGATCAGAAAAAGGAAGAGATTTAGGACAGCCAATCCCTAGAATCTCCCTGGGTGTATCTATTAGGATTAGAGTAGCATAGGTTTAGTCTGGCAAGATTCTGTCTCTTGGTGCAAAATAAGAACTGAATTTTGGCTATGTTCTTTGTCTTCTTTGGCCAGGCGTGACACTGAGGCATATATATCCAAATGCAGATTTACAGTGTCTCATTGTTAATTTTATGAACTAAAAAGATTCACTCGCAAACCTACTTACTTTCGTCCTATCTGCCTACCCCGGACTGACTAGGTTGGATTCCAGAAGAATCAGGGTGAGATGGCTATTCTCATGCAACACCTCCATTCTGTGTCATCTCTCCTATGTACAATTCCCCCACTCTTTTATCACTTTCAACCAGACTTGGTTATTCCTACTTCCTTGGCACTTCATGTATGAACAGTCTTTTATTTTGAGAAATACTTTGTATTTGAAAACCATGTTTTGTTGTTTCTTGCTAGAAACGGTTCCTTTTGGTATTTTTCCATGTGCTCTGTAAACCTAAACCTTCCTGTCTCCATGGCCAGCTTTGAGGGGATTTCATGTACACTGTATTTCATGAAAAAAAACCAAAACCCCACCATAGAATAATAGGGTTAGAAACGTCCTTGGAGGTCTTCTAGTCCAACCCGCCTGCTCAAGCAGACTATCCTATACCATTCCAGATGAATGGCTTTCCAGTCTGTTTTTGAACACCTCCTCCATTGATATCTTCGTACAATACTTAGTACAATATTATACAACATTAAAAATAGACAACTACAGCATGGCATTACATAATATGTTGTAATATATTGATGTACTGGTATATGAATAACTAAAAGCAGTAACATATCCAAAATATGTGTTAAGCAAAATGGAATTACAGCATTATTTAAATTAGGTTAAATAGAAGGAACTCTTTCCTGAGCATTTTGCAGTTGTTTAATATTTATGATTACCTGAGCGTAGTCAGAGCATCCTGGGAGACTGTTGATAAAACTGTATACATCTTCAACAGTCCATTTGCGAATATCTTCAGCAGATGAAATTTCTTCCCCATTTAAAATTAGTCTGGGAGGGGCTAGGAGAATATGGGGAAAATCAAAGAAGTCTGAGAAAATTCTGAGCATATGACAAAATATTGAATCTATATTACATAGGGGAGGCCAAATAAGATACAGGTAGGTCAAGGTTGCCAATGAATGTCACATGACCCTAGGATGCTGCTACTATTGTAAATACATGCTGGTTGCTAAGGACCCAAATTTTGATCCCAGGACCATGAGAAATTTTGTGAGAGTCATAAGTTGAACAATCCATCTTAAGTCACTTTAAAAGAAATACAATTACAACTTCAAATGGTTGTTATATGAATGGTTCCATGTGGAGGATTAATTGTAGTATACAGCAGTGTCCCCCATCCTTTTGGGCACCAGGGACCAGTTCCGTGGAGAGAAGTTTTTTCACGGGGCATGATTTCATATGCTTCCTGCATCCTGCGGACAGGGCTTTGCTTGTTTGCACAGCCCAGTTTCTGGCATGCCACAGACCCATGCCAGACCATGGACCAGGGATTAGGAACCCCTACAGTACTGAACTTGAGTCCTGTAAAATCCTAATATTGCTTCTCTTCATGAAGCAGGGTCACAGTGAAAAGCTGATTTGCACTGGAAAAGGGTTTTAAACCTTGTCCTCTCCCGTATTTTTCCTCTGTGTTACAGTCCTGAGGTTCTTTGCAAGTAGAATGCATTGATTTATGATCACCACACAAAGTTTCTGTCAACCCTGAAGTGATCCTGGCTGAAGCCATCTTGGAGGCTTCAGGACTGCCACAACTCAGGGGGGGGGGGGGAATAGATGGGATTGTAGCCAAAACAATAAAACTTCCCTGTGGGAACCCAAGGACATTCCCACAGGTAGCTGGTCACAGGAGGTGATGACCCAGCAACCAGCCAGCTCCTGGATTGGACAGCATGACCAGTGACTTGGGGAAAAGGGGAAACATTTACTTTTAATTAGGTGAAAGCCACGGGAATTTTTAGAGTTGGCTTTCACCAATTGTGCCAATATGATCTACTCAACAAAATTGTTCTTTGAGGAACCTGCCTGCCTCAGAGTTCTATGGGTGCATTACTTGGAATGCTGACAGTTTCCATGAAATATATGTACCTTGGTTTTCATGACAGGTTGTATTGCAGACATGGAGAATCTGTGATTCTGTGATGCTTTCAACAATTTCCTAGCATTTTTCCACCTGGGACTGTTTGGCTCACTGTCTAGCAATATCTGGAGGGACATGATATCCTCCTGCATGTCTTAGTACTTACCGAAAGATAACGGAGGTTGATTGAGCATGGAAAAGCCACTTGTCAGAGCAGAGAGTGTGATTTTTGATGGATCTGCATGCTTTTTGTTGAAGACTAAGCAAGAATTGTGAAGATCTTTCTCATTTCCATTGCGGCTGTCGGTTGTTTCACTAGGCATTTTGTGGTTACACAACTTCTTTTGCAAGTCACCTTCATTTTCCTTCTCATTTTTGGGGACAGCTGCAGATGGTTCTGCATGTGCTTCTTGTTCTGCTTCTGCAGGCTTGTTTGGCATTTCCGCTTTGCTTGCTTTCTTATCATCTTTTTCTTCACTGAGAGTCACTGAAGCCAGATCTGTGTCCCTATCCTCCATTGGGTACTTTCCATGATTGAACTGATAACGAGAAGCTTTGCGAATCCCAGCTCTTCTGCTTGGTCGATGGACCCGTTCCCTTTGAAACATGGGGAGAGGTGGATAGGAGCTTGTGCCCATTAACGTGGCGTTCCTCTGAAGTTCATTGAGTGTGGTCTGATGGATATACAAGCCATTGGAGAGGTGGCCTTCAGGAATGTAGTGTCTTTCTTGAAAACTAGGGGAGCAAGCTGGGACATCAGGATAAGGGAGAAAGCCCCTGAGTTTTAGAAGATTTTCCCGCTGAGCTTTTTCGAGTTCTTTTTGTTGAAATATGGCACTCATTTCCATCCTAAGTAAGGATCATAAGCATTACGCCATAACTGAAAATGAAATCTTTATCTACCAATAGGTTACAACATATAAAATTGGAACATTAGGCATTGCAGAGGTAAAAAATTGAATCCTTGAAGATATACAGTTTGTGGAGATGAAAAGTGTTGAATCTTTTTCAATCAAAGGACTGCATTACCCCACTGATAACCTCAGAGGATACTTACCAGAAGTAGGCAAGGGCCAAGATCACCCACACTTCATCATTTACACACACATCCATTCACACACATCCTTGAATACAGCAAAATTCTTGATGTCTACATGGATCCAACCATGAAGTTTTCCAGCAACAATATGGAAGCAGGATTACAGAAATATTTTTTAGACTTCCCTGTTTAGCGTCTGGTTCAAGAAATTCTAGGTGGTCTCCCATCCAAATAGTAATCAAGGCTAGTTTAGGAATCCAGCCAAAATGCTAGATACTACTACCTCCTGAGATACATACCACAATAATCATGTTAACAAAATCTATATAATGCAGCAAGAGATAGATTTATACTAGTAGCCAATGGACAAAGATGAAAATATAGAAAGATTGCCTGTAATTTAAATAGCAATACCATCCATATAACCACAGTTTGGATGATAATAACTAATTGACCTATAAGCTATCTGACATTCTAACTATGATTTGTTTAATCAGGATTAATTGAATAAACCGCTGGTGTAAACATTGGTACAAACAGCAAACTAGGTGATAAGCCTTAAATTATGACTTAGCATGTAAATTCTAATAATTGTGATTTAGTTCATTTTACCTGGCAATATTTTGTTTCTGAACCAATTCTTGTCTTTTGGCTACTGCTTCCATTGATTCGGATTGAAGGAAACTGTATCCTAGTAATTGAATGAATGAACGAACATAATTGAAGATTACTTTTAGCATCATTCACTTGTTTAAAACTGGATTAATATTCATAAACAAAGAAAAAGCCTACAGTGCAATCTTACAGTTAAGGACTCAAGGTTAAATCCAGTTCAAATCCAGATTAATATGTATAGATAGTCTTCGACTTATGACTTTTGCTTAGCAATCATTCAACGATATGGTTTCCCCTGGAGTACTTATGACCCAGTTCTAAAGTTCTTATGCTCATTCCTCCTTCAGTCACATGACTGCATTTTGGGTGCTTGGCAATTGATTGGCATTTATGATTGTTTGCCGCATTTCATGGTTCTGTAATTGCGTTTTACAACTTCTTTGTTGAAAACTGACATTTACTTTCATTTTTTGGAGAAAAATGGCCCACAACGAACAATTGGTTCACTTAAATGACTGCTGCAGAAAAGTTTGTTAAAGCAGGTTGTTCACATGGGTGATCCATTTTATGATTGTCATGACTTACAGTCATAAAGGGCAGGCTCCATTACGGTCATACATTGAGGACCACCTGTATGACTCCGAACTGAAGAAACTATGGCTGGTTAGTTCAGCATAATTTTTAAATTCTTCCTTTCATCTGCTCCAATATTGGTTTTCAATATGCTGATAGATTAGCAATATTCGGTTAATGTAACCTTACAATAAAGCAGAATTAGCTCCCTTGGTTGTGATTCTTATTTGATGTACTCGGTGAGGCTGGCAACCACGTACATGACTATGCATACTTTGAAAATGATTCAGAAGAAAAGTTTTGGCCCTCATGAGAACCCAGCAACCCGGCATTGTTCATTAGAACGGATAGTCTTTTTCAGGTTTCTGGATAGTCTTTTTCAGGTTTCTTCATGAGCCTGAAAAATGATGCAGCTGCTTTAAGGAGTCAGGATTTTTTTTTTTCCCAGTCTGGTATTTCTTGCTACTTCATTCCTCTATGTAGCTATTGCAGAAGCTTGCTGAAAATGATGCTTCAGCACTACTTGTTAACATAAATTCTGTGTCCCTAACTACAGGAAACCACAACTGAGCTCCAAATTTATGTTGCTAAGTGAGACAGTTGTTAAGTGAGTTTGCCCCATTTTGTGACTTGCCTTGCCACAGTTGTTAAGTGAATCATTGCAGTTGTTACATTGGTAACACGATTGATAAGTGAATCTGGATTCCCCATTGACTTTGCTTGTCAGAAAGTTGCAAAAATGATCACATGATCTTGAGACACAGCAATGATCATAAATATGAGTCAGTTGTCAAGGGTCTGAATTTTGATCACGTGACCATAGTCCTAAGTCACTTTTTTCAGTGCCAATTGTAACTTTGAACAGTCACTTAACAAACTGTTGTAAGTTGAGGACTATCTGTACATGAATTGTAAGCTTTTATACACCTTTGAATACATTCAAATGTATGAACTACATTTATTTAGCTTGGTTAGACCAAAAGAAAAATGGTATTACAGCAAATATTGGCTCCATCAAAAGCTTCCATTCAAGAGTGATTTGATCTAGCAGTGATGGCTAACCTTTTCAGCACTAAGTGCCCAAAGCATGCACGTGCATCCTAAAAATGCAATGCGCGCAGGCCCTGTGCATGCAGACCACCCCTGTGCATGTGTGCACAATTTCCCAACCCCTGCTCATGCACGCACAACTTCATGCATGCACCCTGCCCCCATGCATGCACGCCAGAGATCCAAAGACCAGCTGTCCAGTGGGAGGCGCCCACACATGTGTGGTGGAGCTAAGCTGGGGCGACAGCTTAAGTGCCCAGAGAGAGGGCGCTGTGTGGCACCTCTGGCACGCGTGCCTTAGGTTCACCATCACGGAATTCTAATCAGTTCTTTGAATAAGCAAATTGCCTGTAATGGTATATGGGAATGAAATTAGGAGACAGGAAGGAGAGCTGCAATCTAGCAACTAGCAAAGGATGACAGTCCCTATTTTTCTGGAGGCTAAAGGGAAAGGAGGGGATACATGTTTTCAATGTAATAAGCAGGGGTGGGATTCAATTTTTTTTAACAACCGGTTCTGTGGGCGTGGCTTAGTTGGTGGGCGTGGCTTGGTGGTCATGTGACTGGCTGGGCGTGGCCAACTCAACATCACTCACATCAAGGCACGCATCTCCTCGCCTGGCCTCTTGTGACTGCAACAGTCATAAGTGTGAAATGCTGCAACAGTCGTAAGTGTGAAAAATGGTCATAAGTCACTTTTTCCAGTGCCATTGTAACTTGGAATGGTCACTACACACAAGCAAAGTACCAGCAAAGGAGGAAAAAAAAACTCCAGAGAAGTTCCAGAGACAGGAAATCTAGTCCTGCCAAGAATGTGATAAGAGTTAATGGAGAGGCAGTTTCTGTAAGCAACACCAGAATGTTTCCTTCTTGTCTTCCTTACAGGATTAGACCAGTAATTTCTTCTAACAACTGGTTCTCCAAACTGCTTAGAATGTTAACAACCGGTTCTAGTGAATAGATGCGAACTGGTAGAATCCCACCCCTGCTCATAAGCTTCTGTTAACAAAACTTTACAATAAAGATGGGGCTAGTATTCCGAGATGTACTTATTGTACTTCTTGCAAGGCTAACATTATTATCTGCATGATGGTAAAGTGGTTAGGATGCAGTGTTGCAAGTTAACTCACTGCCAAGAGTTCGATCGTAACTGGGTCAAGGTTGACTCAGTTTTCCCTCCTTCCAAGATCAGTAAAATGAAGACCCAGATTGTTGGGGGCAATATGCTGTCTCTAAACCGCTTGGAGAAGGCTGTAAAGTGGTATATAAGTTAAATGCTATTGCTATCTATTTAATGCGCAAAATGAAATCAGGGGTCTTTAATCAGTTTAGAGACTCAGTGCAAGTTTTTCCATGCACACCCCTACTGTTTAACACAATCAGCTCTTCAAAAATGACTCAGATCAAAAGAGAAATTTGAATCAGGCCTTGACACCAATAGTTTTCCTACTGCTACTGACTATTTACTTACGTAGTTAGTTGATATCTCTCTTTCTTACCTGGTCCTTGGGAAACGCAACTAGACAATAAGTTTGGGAAGTTGGCAAGTTGTGAGGTGGGAGGTTGAAGAGTGGAAGCCACATGAATCTGTCTGAGATCAGCTGGTGCCAAGATCTCAGATGTAGGTAACAAATGGCTAGGAAAGCAAAGAAGACAGCTAATGAAAGTGTCTTATGGGAAACACTGAAGTTCTGTGTGAGAAATTTTCTATATATGAATCAAGAAAAGAGAACAAACAGCCTATAATGCACAGTACTGAGAATCTTGAAACAGAAAGTTGTAGGTATAAAAAAAAACCCACCTGACCATTTTCACAAGTAATTCTGACCCTGAATTTAAAAATTGATAATATATTTGGATTTAATGTACATATCAAGGACTAAATGTCGATTAGCCATTTTAAAGCCTTAAGCAAAACATCTGGTTTAACATTTAAAAAAAAAACAAGTAGGCAAATGAAGTTGTTTGGATCAAAATATGAAAGCACCTCATATGCTGTCAGTTCTGTCTCTTTGGTATGAGTGAGCAACATATTATATATGTCTAAAGGGCATGGTGCTTGCATTGTGACAAGTGCGCCCACTGTTTTTGTTATTTGTCCTTCCGCTCTGAGGAGGAACCATATTCCAAATTGATCTGACAGTTATGTATGGCTACTGTTCACACAGGGAAAGAAACACTTGTGGAGCCAATAGGTAATCTTTTCTGGAAGAAAAGAATATCTATAACAGTATTTTTCAACCTTGGCAAATTTAGGATATGTGAACTTCAAGTCCCAGAATTCCCCAGCCAGTATGTTGAGAAACACAGTCTGTAGTGAAAAGAGTGCTAGAACAGAATTTAGATTTTACAAGTAGTGTAAATTATAACCACAATTGGGATGGGAATTTCCATCACTAAACAAGGTGTTAAGCGAAATCAGCATCCCTCATTGACTTTGTCAGAAGCTCCCTGGGATGGTTGCAAATGGCTATCACATGACTCTGGGAAGCTGCAATCCCTGTAAATACATGCCAGTTGCCAAACGCCAAGATTTGGAACATGTCATCCTAGGGACACTGCAACAATTTTGAGCACAAGACCGGTCATAAACCACTTTTTTCACTGTTATAACTTCACAGTCATTAAACAAATTGTTAGGAATAACATTGTTTACCCTAACTGGTTTAGGTAAAATAATAAATATGTAATCATAGTTTGTAAGTTAAAGTGTCTGCAACTTTAAATATAGGAATGTAATTAAGGGAGTAGTTGTGAAAGCACTTTAAAAGAAGCAAGGAACGGCAACTTGCTCTCTCTGGCTTTTATGATCCCTAATTACTGCATGGACTCAAGACTGCGTTACTCGAACGGGAGAGAGACAAAGGACTGATTTGTAAGTGAACTGACATAGGATATTCCACACGGACTTTGCTAACTGAATATCCTTGAATGGACTGACTAAATGATACATGACTAATGGACTGTTATTTTGACTATGCTATAAATGGAATAAACTATATTTTTGGTAGCACAAGCGTATCTGTTATTTTTACTGTATGTTAATAAACATACAAGCTTATCTCACTCATTTATCTGTGTGCCTATCTGACTAACACTGCACATTCTGTTTAGCTTGTCTCCTTAACCCTGGTTGGGGAACCCAGGCTTAATCATAAATCAAGGACTATCTCTGTTGACTTCAGATATATTGAACATGTTGGCTGGTAATTGTTGGCACTGCTGCCCAATACATTTGAAGGACACAATTTAACGAAAGGTCTCTTTGAAGTTTTGTCTTATTTCTACACCAGGGGTGGGGTACTATGGACCCTTTATGACTTGTGGACTTCAACTCCCAGAACTCCTGAGTCAGCATGAGCATGGCTGGCTCAGGAATTCTGGGACTTGAAGTCCACAAGTCATAAAAGGGCCATAATTCCCCAGCTCTGCTCTACATGCTCTATTATATACAGACAACATCTTTTCTTTCATCTAGTAGCTAGGAGTACCTTTCCACAAACCGAGATTCCAACTGTGAAGGAATTGTCTGCATTCCATGCTGGCACATTAATGGTGGGTGTCCTGTCATGAACTGGCTCCTCATTAGGATTTCTTGTTGCTGCCTCAGATCTAAAACAAATCACATAATACTGTGCTAACTCTCGTTTTTTCAGGACATCACTCTGACTTTCCTTCTGGGCCTCATTCATGATGCTGGCTTTAACATAGTGCTTCCTAAATTTTCCCTTCATTACCTAAAATCTCTTATCTGAAAGTTTTATTGAACTTTGAGGAATGGTCATAAGCCCTTTCCTTCAGCACCGTTATAACTTTGACCCAAGAGTGGGCTGCTACTGGTTCTCCCTGGTTCAGGCAAACTGGTAATTAATTTTATGGCCAGTTCAGTGAACTGGCAAATCCCTCCCCAGGCTGGCCTTGCCCATCCCTCCCCTCCCAGGAGTCCCCATGAGGCCCATTTTGGATCCCAGATTACTTTCTTTATATTATAATTTTGGATTCTATCCAGAGGTGGTGTTCAGCAGGTTCTGACCAGTTCTGAAGAACCAGTAGTGGAAATTTTGAGTAGTTGAGAGAACCAGCAAATACCACCTCTGACTGGCCCCGCCCCCATTTATTCTCTGCCTCCCAAGTCCCAGCTGATTGGCTGGGTCTTCTTTTGTTGCCCTGCACAGGAGAATGGAACTGGAAAGCAGGTTAGTGGGGTGGGGAGAGAATGGAGATTTTGCAGTATCCTTTCCCTGCCATGCTCACCAAGCCATGCCAGCCAAACCATGCCATATACCCCAAGCCACACCCACAGAACTGGTAGTAAAAATTTTTGAATCCCTCCATTGATTCTATCTATTGTATATGGTATTTTTGAAAGAAATCAGACAGATAGGAAAGCAGGATGGTTGTTTTTTGTGACAGCTTTCAAAATTTGAAATTAACAACTTTGAGTCCAAATCCTGCCACAGGTTGATAAAGAAAATCTGTTAGAACATGAAAGTGGGAGAAAGAAGCCTGATTTGAATCCTGGAGCTGACAGATTAGATTAGAGCAGGGTTTCTCAACTGTGGCAACTTAAAGATGTGTGGACCAACTCCCAGAATTCCCCAGCCAGCAAAAATGTTCCAGCCCACGCATCTTAAAGTTGGAAAAGTTGAGAAACACTGGATTAGAGGTTATACTACCCAACTCATAGGCAGCACAGCATACCAATGGTTAAGACACTAGGCTGTTGATTGAAATGTTGGTAGTTTGAGACCCAACTACTACTACTGATGGGGCGAGCTCCTGTCCTTGCCCCAGTTCCTGCTAACCTAGCAGTTGCATGCAGATGCAAGGAGATAAATAGGTATCATTTTGCTGGGAATATAACAGCATTCCATGCACCTCGGTGTATAGTTGTGCCAGCCCCCTGATCATCGAAATGTCTTTCGACAATGCTGGCTCCCGCAGCTAAGAAGCAAGGATGAGTTCCCTAGAGCCAGACACGACTGATCAGGGAAAACTTCACCTTTAAAAAAAAACCTTTAAAAAAAAACTCCAACAAATAGATAACTCCAACAAATAGGTCCAGTAAAACAAACCACAACTACACATATAATAATATATATGACCTAACTTAAAAGCAAAGTTTATTTATAAGGAAAGGAATGCAGCTGTTAATCTGCAAAAATGTAGTGCCTTGGACTATATGGCAAATTGTAAATTCCTATCACAATATATATTTGTTCTACCTTACCACCTGGTGGGATGCCACTTCCAATTTGGTAAAAGGCTCCATCTTCCACACTTCTCTGCCTCCCAAGGATTATTATTTTTCTCATGTGATCCTGAGGATTCATGCTGTTGAAGAATGCAATTGATCATCACCAGGAATCAGTGAAATGGAAATGTGCTGAGAGAAATCAATTATAACCCAAACATCAGAGGAATATAAATAATATAATACAGCCAATATAAAAAGATCCTACACATTTCCTTGTTCCATAACTCTGCATTGATGGGACATTGTTAGAGCTATCAATAGTGTCTAAAAGACTAAATTCCTTGTTTGCATCTTACACATGCAAACCCCTGCAGGTTGCCATAAAAATAGAACTGTCTTCTATTTATAAAACCCTGTCACTTAATTTTGACTGCCCAGATCCTCTTCCAACCTTCAGCATTATTTCCAGTCTTTCAATAGGACTTTTACAGTAAAGTTAACAGGTAACTGCAACGAACTCTTCAATTTTTTGATGTTTCTCTCTATAGATTAGGAAATAGTTAAGAATGTGAAGTAAAACAGTGTTTCCCAACCTCAGCAATTGCAAGATGTGCAGCTTTCAACTCCCAGAATTCTCCAACCTATATGCTGGTTGGGGAATTCTGGGAGTTGAAGTCCACACATTTTAAAGCTACTGAGGTTGAGAAACATGAAAAAAGGTGCCAGCTGTCACGACCTGGCTTCATGTAGGAGTCAATACTAATCCTATTCTGTAAATCCTAGCAGTGCAGCACATTATAGGGATGAAATCAAGTTAATCACTCCTTTAGAGTTTTACCCTGAACAAACCCTTCTTGGCAGCAGGTAAAACCATTCATCCACTGGTAATTCTGTCACAGTTGGTTAAGCAAAGAATGGAAGTATGACATCTTTGCGGACTAAAACTAGCTGTGTACAGTTAATGATGCTTTGCAAACCAAAGGAGAATAAAGAATAGGCTGGTGCAAGTGCAATTGTGTACAAGTAAAGGTCAGAAGTAAATGTTTAAATTTTTGAAAATCTTGTCCTTCAGTATAAGGATGGGAGTTTTAACTGCCTTCTAGAGCAGGGGTCTCCAACCTTGGCAACTTTAAGACTTGTGGACTTCAACTTCCAGAATTCCTTAGCCAGCAAAACTGGAAACCCTTGTATGAGAGAGACAAACTGTTCCACTGGTTAATTGTTCTCACTGAACTATTGTTGGGAACTAGGAATCTGCAGAATGAATACTCCCAACCTGGCAATTTCCATCTGTGGTGGACTTCAACTATCTAATCTTTAGCCAACAGCACACTGGACCAGGAGAGGTTACTTAGATGACTAAAGGCCCATTTATGAAGTTATAGGGCAATCCTTGGTAGTCTACTGGTTTAATTCTCTTGGTCTACCGGTACAAAAAATATCAAGTAAGAAAACTGGGCATCCTTATCTTCTGTCTCTTTGGATAGAGAGCACTAAGTGAAGAGACCAATGCTTTGGGGTTGACGATGCAGCAATTAAAGCAAGTAAATTTTTAAAATAAACTCACAACATACTGAACCCACAAAGTAGCCAACTATCTTTTAGCCTAGCGCGTTCTGTGAACTCATGAAAGTAGTTTATATTTTGGTAAGTTGTTTGAACCTACAAAATTAGATTAAATTAGATGGATTCAGAAATCATTTCGGCAGCAACCCAGAAAATAATTAGGTTATGCATGTGTGGTGTGTATGTATGCACATGCACAAACACAATGTAACACATGCACCTATAAGGTTTATTTTAAAAAGTTTGGTTTTGGTTTTCCTTACTGCATCACAGTAAGCTGTATAATGGGAATGGCACAATTTAGAAATATGTGGTAGGAAAAGGATCTAGAGGTAAGTTCCTACCGGGAACTTCTCCAAGTCTCTAGAAAACTAGCCAAAAATGGACTGCCAAATCATACCTGTAAGACGTTTCCAAAAAATGGCAAAATAAGGTGGGAATCAAATTGCAAGGCTTTTATGATGTGAAATGTTGCTGTTTGTTTGTTAAATTACTCCCAACCTCCAAATCCATCAAAAATGAACCAAACATTTTTAGACTCGCTATCTGGATTTGCTTGCCCCTCTACATGCTGGAGTTAATGTGTTTAAACCACTATAGCTAGAACAAAATCCAGATAAATTAGGTATATTTAATGCCTGTGGAAAATAGTCATGTACTATAATCAACAAGTCATCATGCAGACATGCATTTAGTTTATTTATACCCTATTTTGCCATTAGCATTAGTATTGTACTCAAAATAGTTTGAAATAAAATAAAATAATAAAATAATATTTATAATTATTAAAACTTCCCTTATCAGCTGAGTAGTGTTAGCCTGAATGAAATTATATTTTCATATCAGAAAAAAAAACAAGAGCAATGGAAAACGCTTATCCTTCTTTGCAGGGAATTCAAAAGCCTTCTAAAAAGGACAGAGGTTTAAAAGAAATTAATTTGTATAGAACAGACAATGGTGTCTGAAACATTTTACTTTCAGTTCTAAAAAAGCTTGTTTCCAAATATATTGTATAAACTTTAAAGGTAAAAGATTAGAATACCGAAAGAACAAGCAGAAATATAATATTTATACACCTGCTTTGCTTGTGTTAAATAACATTCCACATCTTTTCTCATTTCATCAAGCTGGTTTACATCATGAAAAATAATATATATAATTAAAATGAGAGCTACAAATAATCCTGAAGTATAGTCATTCTGTTGGTCATCTGGTAGATGCAAAGCTATATCAATTTGTTTAATAAACAGACATTTTAATAATCAAAAAAAAATTAATGTGATTGAAATGCCTTTCTTTTATAGTCCCTGGTGTGAAATAAACACTTTCCTGAGACTATGTTAAAATTACTGACATTGTTATTACATGGCTGTCCCACATGTAAGTTATGGTTGATTGCAAATACTTACAGCAGTTGTCACTAACTTCGTTTTGAAACCAGTGAGGTGTATATAGAAAAATGCTGGATCTGTGCATTCACTCTGGTTGGCAGGATTGAAAAGGCATTGCAAAGTCAAAACATTCTGAACAATGACTTTGATATAAACCCAAACTCATCTTATTTGGATTACTCTCTATCCTTACTTTTAAGTCCTCTTGATTCTGACATCAGAAGCTCTTTTCCCACATCATCTCCTCAGCCAGCAGAAACAAAACAATGTAATTGTAAGTCAAACATCCCACTGATCTGATAAACCTATTTTGATATTTAACCTGTTAAGCTGTTAACAGCCATCAAAGCCCTTAATGCATTCACAGAAAATAGTAATTGTTACAGAAATTCTGCAGTCCACTGTGGAAGAATAATCACAGTGGCTTATTTGTCTTCCACAAATTTCCCCCCTTTAAAAAGAAAAACAATGTGATTCGCCAAACAACAATTCTGATGTCCTTGTTTGCTTATCCCACTGAGTAGGAAAGATTAAAAACTCGTTGAGTATCCTGAAAAACAAACAAAAACTGAAAGGTTACAGCTATTTGCTCTTTAGGTCTTATTGCTGGTTGGTTACCAGCTCTCTGAAGTGTTTGAGGGAATCTCTTCAAGAGAAAAAAAAATAGATTAAAAGATTCATTAGAATGTCAAAATCTAAGATTAGTCAGGAATTTTGAGAATCTGTGAATGATGCAAGCACTCACAAACTGGCTATCATGAGAAGTTTACTTATTCAAAAAAGATCCCTCTATCATAGATATTGATACCATCCTTGTACAAGTAGCCCTCGACGTATGAAGACAATTGAGCCCCAAATTTATATTGTTAAGTGAGACATTTGTTAAGTGAGTTTTTGCCACATTTTATGACCTTTCTAGCCACAGTTGTTAAGTGAATCATTGCAGTTGTTAAGATAGTACCACGGTTGTTAAGTGAATCTGGCTTCCCCATTGACTTGGTTTGTCAGAAGGTCGCAAAAGGTGATCACATGACCTCAAGGCACTGCAACTATCATACATGCCTGCCGGTTGCTAAGCATCCAAATTTTGATCACATGATCAAGGGGTTGCTACAAAAGTAGTAAGTGTGAATAATGGTCATAAAGTCACTTTTTTCAATGCCGTTGTAACTTTGAACAGTCACTAAATGAACTGCTGTAAGTTGAGGACTACCCGTATGTAGGCTCTCTGGGGATTTGAAGTAGAAGGTCATGACATATTTATTTTTTATTATGATTAAAAAGATATTTTAACAATATCTGTGATAAAGCACCTGTGGGGCAGCAGGAGAAATATTTGCCGTAAGTACAGTGAATTTCTACCCATGGACCTTGTGTAGCCCATGAAGTTCTGGTTGGAATAAGATAAAATAAACATGGTGGAACAATTGTTCTTTGCCTGACACACATGCCTAAGGATTAAATACATGACCTTCTCTACATGAATAGAGAATGTAGATGGCATTGGTGGATTCTTCTAGAAGAACAAGGGCATCATTCTTGGCACTAGATGGGTTATAGCTTGCATAACATATTAATAACATGGTTGTCCAACTTTTTGGCTTGCCTGGCACTTTAGTTTTGAGTTAACATAGCTTAACCCAGACAAATGACACTTATTCTTTAAACCTAATAAAAAGCCATTGTAGCCATGGGTTGGTAGATTTATGCCTTTACTTCCTGGAAATCAAAGGTATTGATCACATCATACTCCATCCTCCTATATTTTTTCCCTGCACCTACAACCCTGCATAATTGAGAGACAATGGTTGCCCCAAAGCCTCTCAGTGAATTTCCCAGTCTGAGGATGAATTTAAACCTGCATATCTCTAGTCATAACTTAACTTCTTAACCATTTGGCTTTGGTGTAATGTTTGAACCTTGTTCACAGGTTTTTCATAGAACTTGTTTATATCCATTTATCCCAGACTTGCATTATGAAGAGTAAAATTCAAACTGTGCCCACAAAATCTTGTTTGTTTGTTCATTTTGTATTGATAATAATACAGTATTTATATAGGGGAGTGTGGAAAAATGTAGAGAAGTTGTATTAGGTTATTTTTACCTGAATTTAATTAAATTGCTGAATAATTGTCATCCTTTCTAAACTCATTGATTTCTAAAGCCCGACTTAGTATGATTCTGTTTGACCAAGGTGTTTTGCTTTGAAGAAAAAATATTTTCTCAATATATTCACCTGGCTGAACTGGTCTTCAACATTAACTCAGTTGGCTAATTGGCTTGTTTAAACATAACTCTGAATCATAAGCAAATAACATAATGAGAAAGTGATGTGTATGAATCAAGTCTACATCGATGCATATATATCAAATAATACACAAATGTATTTGGTTTTCAGTTGCAATTTACAGCAATGAATAATTCAGAGAGAGAGCAGCATAAAAATGATATGAAACTGAATTATTTTGTACTACTTAGGATGGAGCAGAATATTAATAAATTGAAAATAAAATCCTCAGAATAATTTTTGTGATTAAATGCAGGCAATATAGGATTTCAGTGTTTGCAAATCCTTTTTGTCAAATCAACTTGTGGCATTAATCTCTAATGGTTTAATTCCCTCAGAATATTTTCCTTTAGGTTTATAGAGTCATGATGAGGCAAAGTACAAAAATCCACTTTAATCTTTGAATTGTTAGATGTGTGGGAAGGAGCTAAAGAGATTGTCCTCAGAAAAAGGTTGGTCTCTCTTCTATTACCTTAATCCTTTCTCTTTCTGACCTATTACTGAGACTAAGAATATATTTTGTACGGCTGGTATGCACACAATTGCATTATTTTCTGGACCAGCAAGTTCTTTTCTTAGCTGCCTTATTTTAATCACCTTCTGTTTGAACTTTTGCAATTTATTTAAAATGGGACTTGCCCTTGCAGGCCAATTAGAAACTATAGCCAATCCAGAATATAGAAAGATAAGTTGTTATGCTTATGTGACCCCTTTATTACATGACCCAAAGATCCTTTTCCAAAAAAGCAATTGAACTTTCTCTGTTTTTTTCCTTGAAAATGTTTCGTCTGTTATTCAAGAAGTTTATTCAATTCTGAACTTCAAAATTAAAAATGCTATGCTTATGCATAGTACCAGAAAAATTTGACAAAGTGTATATTTAATATTTCATGTATTAACAGCAGCAAGGATTGTATTTGCACAGCACTGGAAAAATGAAGAAATACCACTAGATGAAGAGATAGTTAAGAAAATGTTGGACTGTGCAGAAATAGACAGGCTTACATTGAAGATTAAACAGAAAGAAGATATGGAATACTACCAAACATAAAATTTATTTTATCAATGGCTGGAAAAAAGGGGGTAAAGATTAAGAATATGATTTGTATTGTTAAAGCAAATAAAACAACCTAAACTACATGATGTTTATTAAGCACTAATTAAATGTAATAGTGGAAAATTAATAAAACTTTATTTCAAAAAACTAAAAGCACTTCTTGGATGAGAAACAAAATGTTTTCAAGAGGAAAAAAACCTGAAGAAAGTCCAGTTGGCTTTTGGAGAAGCACCTTTGGGATAACCATGACCTGGATGATTGAGAATCTCCATAGACTCTACGTTATGAGTAGCACTGGATATCAGTTGGTTTCTGGGTGCAGTTAAAAATACAGTTTTTCACCTGTGAATCCCTTCTTGGCTTAGGGCTTGCAATTCATGGGATCACCTGTCCTGGGTTGTCTTTGCTTGTCATATAAAATCAGTCAGGGTTCTTATGCTCTAAGTCTCTTCAGCAAAATAGTGCAATCTTATGGGACCAGAGAGATGCCTTCTCTGTTGCTACTTACCGTATATACTCGAGTATAAGTCGACCCGAATATAAGTCGAGGCACCCAATTTTACCACAAAAAACTGGGAAAACTTATTGAGTATAAGTCGAGGGTGGGAAATGCAGCAGCTACTGGTAAATTTCAAAAATAAAAATAGATACCAAAAAAATTACATGAATTGAGGCATCAGTAGGTTAAATGTTTTTGAATATTTATTTCAAAGAAAAACAGTAAACTAGCTCTGAAAGTGGAAAAGAGAGCCAACAAAACCAATATGGTATCAACAATAACTTTAAAAGTACAAAAACCTTAGCTCAATCAGCAACCAAGCTAAAACACAAGAGTTAAAATCCTTCAAAACTGGATTCCTCATCATCATCTGTATGTCCAAACAGAGTCACTCTCTCCCTTGCAAGAAAAAAGCATGTGTATGTGCTGCATGTACATCCTGTTTTGGAGAGCCACCATCTCTTTCACAGCTCTCCCTCATGCCTCCATTGCATCTGCACACATGCCATGGCTCAGTAGTAGGTCAACATACAGATGTCACACAAGGTTCCCTCCTCAAAAGGAACATCCAACCTTTCTTGAGAAGTACAAACTTCATCTGTTCAGGATTGTGGTGACAAAGGTGAAGGAGGATGGGGCTGAGAGAAGGGAAGGGAAGAAAAGATCATTGACAGGGAGAAAGACAGCGAGAAACACCTGGAAGTGTGAGCCCTCGAGTTTCCTTAGGGAAGACCAGACAACAAGGGGAAAGGAGAGGAGGAGGAGGAGGAGGACAAGGAGAGTTAAAAAAAAAAGAGTGGGAAGCCAACTCACGCGTGCCATCAAAGCCAGGGGGAAGTGGGGCTTTCTCCGCCTGCTGCCGCCAGAGGAGTGCGAGGGGGGAGTGTGGGGAAAGGGGGTTCGTGCCGAGGCTCCGCAAGTGATTACCAGATTTGCAGCTCCGTTTGTTGGTGAAGCTGGAAGCACGCAACGCAGGAGCTCGCGAGGGCCCCGGGCACCCGTTAATGGGGAAGAAGAGGCCGCTTGGGGTCGCCAGGCTCAGGCAGCCTCCCCCGCCCCCTAGCTTAGCAGCGAAGAGCTGCTCCGGGGGCTCCCGCCACAGCGCAGCCAGGCACTTTGTCTCGCTGCCCCCGGAGCAGCTCTTCGCTGCTAGGCTAGGGGGTGGGGGAGGCTGCCTGAGCCTGGCAGTTTCTTTGCGAAGCTGGAAGCGCGCAACACAGGAGCTTGCAGGGGCCCCGGGGGCCCGTTAATGGGGAAGAAGAGGCCGCTTGGGGTCACCAGGCTCAGGCAGCCTCCCCCCCCCCAGCAGCGAAGAGCTGCTCCGGGGGCTCCCGCCACGGTGCAGCCAGGCACTTTGTCTCGCTGCCCCCAGAGCAGCTCTTTGCTGCTAGGCTAGGGGGTGGGGGAGGCTGCCTGAGCCTGGCAGTTTCTTTGCGAAGCTGGAAGCGCGCAACACAGGAGCTCGTGGGGGCCCCGGGTGCCTGTTAATGGGGAAGAAGAGGCCGCTTGGGGTCGCCAGGCTCAGGCAGCCTCCCACACCCCCTCCCCTAGCAGCGAAGAGTTGCTCCGGGGGCTCCCGCCACGGTGCAACCAGGCACTTTGTCTCGCTGCTCCCGGAGCAGCTCTTCGCTGCTAGGCTAGGGGGTGGGGGAGGCTGCCTGAGCCTGGCGGTTTCTTTGCGAAGCTGGAAGCGCGCAACACAGGAGCTCGCGGGGGCCCCGGGCACCCGTTAATGGGGAAGAAGAGGCCGTTTGGGGTCGCCTGTGTGTCCCTCAGTGGGTAGACAGCCGCGGCAGCGATGCTGCCCTGGAGGCGCGATCGGTTGCAGCCACGCCAGCGCAGGCCAGGCATGGTGCCGTAGCGGCTGACTCGAGTATAAGCCGAGGGCGGTTTTTTCAGCACAAAAAATGGGCTGAAAAATTCGGCTTATACTCGAGTATATACGGTATTTCTCCTATCTGGGACAACAGTCTGCCCCTAAAGTACATTTGGCCTGAAATTATTGGAATTTAGAAGGGTTTTAATGCTTGTATTCCCTAATGTACTCTCAGGGATTCTGATGGGTGGCATGTGATAAAACCTATATTGGGTTTTTGCAAACCAAATAAAGCATTTGCCAGTGTTTACCCAACTTGTCAGTTTACAACTACATGATTTTAGAAATGTTTTTGTCTCATTTAGTGTTCACACCCTTGATAGATTGCTGTATTTACCCAACAACACCTGTCTTTGTGGCAGACTGCAATATGCCAACTCCAACACACTCATATTGCAGGGTTAGCCATCTTTGAGCCAATTGCAATAACAAAACGATTATTCAGGAAATGTAAAATATTAACACAAAGGTTTGCAGTGTAAACCTTTCCTTAGTACCTTACCCTATTACCTTTTCTGGAATTAAACTCATCAGTAATTTGATTTGTTGCTCTTTGGTTCCTGTTCTGTCTTGTGGCTGAATAATATTATATTGTGGACCTAAATAATTCTTCTGAGATTTGTCCTTTTCCCATTGATATGTTGCAATTTGAAATTGAATGTAGTTCAATAAATTGACAAGAGTCAGGAGGTATCTAAATTGAATTAAATAAATAAAAGAATCATTTAGCCAGGGCTATCTTTACTTTTCGACAAGCCATTAATTACTTAGGTTTGGTTTCAAATCTATAAAATGAAAATAACAGTAATTTGAATAGAATAGAATAGAATAAAATAGGATAGAATAGAATAGAATAGAATAGGATATTTTATTGGCCAAGTGTGGTTGGATACACAAGGAATTTGTCTTGGTGTAAATGCTCTCAGTATACATAAAAGATACATCCATTAAGAATAAAGAATCATAACGTACAACACTTAATGATAGTCATAGGGTACAATCAACAATCAAATCATACTAGGAAACAGTCAATATAAAGCGATTTGCTCAGTAAAATAGTACATGTAGGCATAATGAAGTCTGCAAAGATCTTTTAAAATTAAACATGCTGAATAAATGGCAGATTTTTTTTTTCTGAAATCACTTCTTTTTACTTATTATATTAATTTTTGTACCTATTTGGTGCCACAATTTTCTCAGAATTTATCCTTAAAACTAGAGGAAGCAAAAAGTTAGAGAACACACTGAACTTGTTCTTGAAGGATTGTAATCTGACCTATAAATTGACTCAACCCTTAGAAAACAAACATAACCCCAGTAAAATGTCACATGTAGGAAGCTGTGGTATCAAAGTCCACAAAATTATTCTCCTTTTAATTTTGGAACTGCAGAAAAGAAGCGAAGGCAGGAAGGCAAGCAGAAAGGAAGAAAGGAAGGAAAGAAGGGAAGGAGGGAGGGAGGGACAGTAGAGTATTTAATGAAATATCTAAGCACAACTATTTACTAAACCTTTGACAAAATTTGAGACAACAGAAAACAACCAAAATCAATTGAGAAAAAAAAATCTGCTTGGGGCAACAAGTCTGCCACAGATTTCTAGAATAGCAGTAGTTTGGCTTCATTCTCCCAAATTTCCCCCTTTTTCCCCCCAGAAAAGTTATGTTAACAGCAGAAATTGTCCAAGAAGAACTAAACAAAGTGAAGCAGTTAAAATGATCAAGAAGCCATTGCCAAGGCTGATTTGATTTAGTCAGAAACCAATTTTACAATGGATGACAAAGGTAAGTTGCTTGATTTAAAATGTATTAGTGTATGTGAAGTTCTTCAACTTTAAAAGAAAAAAAACTTTAAAATATGTCTTATTTTTGTGTATATTTGTGCATATGAATTCTGTTTCTGATGGGAGATGAGAAGATTGCAAGTTCCAATGATTACACAATGTTTAAGAGATCACATACAGCTGAAAATGTTTCTAAACAAACCCTATCATGAGTTAGAGTTTTAAAAGATCTAAAAAGATCACACACACACACACACACACACACACACACACCATGGGGGGGGGGATAAGCATAAATGTTTTCATTAATGTTTAACAAATTCCTATTTTGCTCAGATTTCTATTGGAATTTTTTTCTTCCATCCCGCTTATACACAGAACAAAATGTATTTGCTGCTTTTTCAAATTATGTTTAAGCATAGACTAATTGTTTCACATATGTGATCTATGTGCTAATACTAGATATTCAGGGGCATACATAGCAAACTGTGGTGATGCCAAATGATGATGTGTGCAATGATGCCATCATACAACTTTACCATAAGATGCTGTGTTTGCAAGATAACATGACTGCAAATATTTTCCCTGCCCAATGGGCACCCATATTTGCATGAGGGCAAGTAAGATATGAACTATCTTGACCAATCATTACACTTTTATTCCATTTCACACTAAAGACATTACCAGTATATGAGAACACTGAATTACATTTCCTCTTATTTCTCAAGAGGTGTATTTTAAGATTAGTCAAGACAGCTTGCAAAAATAATCAACAGTCAATAGGTCCAATGGTTCCTGTAGGGACATTAAGAGAGGTCAAAGAGGCCATCTAAATTAAAACTGAACAGCCTTCTCTCAACACCTATCACCTGTCTACAACACAGTTCTTTCAGCAGTCCCAAGAAGGTCCCACACCCATTTGCCCTCTAATTGAGGTGACTCTGTGGGTACAAACCTCCAAATAGCCTCAACGACTCTCAGAGAACTAATGACTGACCTTCAAAGTGCTAACAACCAGATGACTACTAAGGAATATAAATTGTTCCACTTCTCACCATTCAGCCAGAACTGAAGATGCTTCTTGGATGAGAAGCAAAATGTCTTCAAGGAAAAAGAAAGAAAGTCCAGTTGCCTTTGGAAAAGCACCTTTGGGACTATTGGGGTAAACATTTTAGTTTGTCTCCTTTGAAGATTAGTTGACTGCAAAGACATTTGCACTAATAAGAATGAATGTACCTAATTGTTCCACTTCAAATAAACTCAATCATAACTTATATATTACTATGCCTGAATGTAAGAACTATAAATTCAAATTGCCATGCTACTACGGATTTCATGCATATAGCTTTTGGACATACTATCACTCAACTGAAGTGTGCAATTCCTTAAAGCTCAAATGAAGTCCCACCGAATGTATTAGAAATTCTCTCAGTGAATCAAAAGGACATTGATTCCAATTTAAGTAGACTGAGAAGAACAGTTTAAAACTGATGATAATCTTAGCCAAAGCCATTTAGATCTCAAATATTGTATGTGCAAATTGCATTTTAGAAAAAAAGCATGATCTTCAAAGAAGTCAGCCTAATAACTAATAATGAATAATGATGTCTGGTTCTGGTTATGCTTATATGGTGCCATCTCTTGCTTATCTGGGAAAGCTATGGACCATTCACAATAAATAGCATGAGATCAGAGTCAGACAAAAATGAGAACAAAGCAGTTCACAACAGATGGCAAAAACATGTTTTTCCAAAGGCACTAAAATGAGTCAGCAAAATTGTGTCAAAATTTACATTCAACAAACTTGTCTGACTGTATGTTACCTAAGGTAACTAATGGTGTGCTTGATTCCTGGTGACTTCCTGGACAATATTCTGCTGTTTGCTTGCCATTTTTTTTAGAAGTGGGCGTGCTATATTAGCATACTCCAAACCCTCGCAACTGATTGGTCCAGACGGACAGCGACCTGATTGGTCAAGACCCTGGCCGTGATTGGAGCACTAGGAATCTACCGCGATTGGCTGCTCCGATTGCAAGAGATTCAAAGCGCTGCCATTGGCTGCCGAGCCGCGAGCCAGCCCTATATGAAGGGCTGCCACAGCTTGTATTCTTCAGACTACTCTAATTCTAAATAAAGAGCTGAACTTACTAAGATGGTCTTGCGTCTCCTTCGAGCCGATCCACCCCAGATCTAACACTGGCGACGAAGGTAGGATCGTGAGACAAGGAGACCACCCAGCACTTGGCAAAGCGGCACGCAGTGGCAGGCAGCATGGCCAGCAGCAACTTGCCACCTGCACCCTTCAACCCTGCTACAGAGGACTGGGAATCCTATATTGATAGGTTCCAGATGTTCCTTGAGAGTAGCAACCTTAAAGATGCCAACGGCCACAAGAAACGAGCCGTGTTTCTCACACACTGCAGGCCCGCAGTGTTAAAGATGTCCAAAGCCTTGGCCAAACCAGAGGACGTCAAGACCATGGAGTGGGGCGACCTTGAGCCCCTACTACGAAGCCACTACGTCCCCGTCATGCCCATCCTCATCCGGCGGCACGATTTCTACAGGCAGGACCAACGCAAGGGCGAGGGGCTTGGTGATTTCATGGTGGTGCTACAAGACTTGGGAAGCCTATGCGATTTCGCTGATCTGGACAAGCCACTGCGAGACAGCATCGTCCTGGGACTCCGAGACCCCGTCCTCCAAAGCCGCATCATGGCAAAGGGCGACATCTCTCTCGCCGGTGCCCTCACCAAGGCCGCCACGGCTGAGGGGGCCAAGAAATCAGCAGCCTGAATGTGACAATTGAGCATCACGACATGACCGGCGACCCGCGAGATGACCTCGACCCCGAGAGGCGACCCGAAGCCAACCGCCGGGACACAACCACACACCATGGAGACATCAACTCCTCAGAGACTGAGGACAACAAGGAGGAGATTCACTGCCTTTAAGCAGCGCGGGAGTGACGGGAACCACGAGGTCGTAAGTTGAGGTTCCAGTGTGCCGGCTGCGGAGGCGATCACCCCCATTCGGACTGCCGTTTTCTCTATGCCATTTGCTGGCATTGTGAGAAACGGGGGCACATTGCCAAGGTGTGCCGAAATAAAAGGCCCTACAGCCCGCGACGACGAGAGGGAAGCCCCAGGCAACGAGATGGCAGCCCCTGACGGCGAGAGAGCACCCCCACCAGACACCGAGATCGCCAGACGGAGAGCCGCTGGAGCTGAGAGGGTTGGAACAGGCGGCTCCACGAGGCAAGACAAAGGGAGGAAACACACCAAACTGTCGTCATCGGCCATTCCTCCACAAGCGATGTCAGGAAAGTATACGTGACGGTGGGGATAGAAGACCAGCCATGCGACATGGAGGTGGACTCCGGGTCCTTCCTCTCAATGGTCTCATGGCGCATCATCAAGCGCCCGGCACCCACCATTCGCTGCCACGAACTAGAAGACCAAACACTGACTCTCAAAGACTACCAGGGAAACCGCATCCCTGTAGTCGGCAGAGGCCATTTCAAAATCACCTTCAAGGGCCACACCGAAGTGCTACCCCTGACGATCGTCGACCGAGATCGACCGAGCCTATTGGGACTGCAGTGGTTCGCACCCCTGGGCATCGAAGTAACCAGCATCCACCACATCGGAGAGATGGACTGGGAAACGGCGCTCATGAGGGACTTCCGGGAAGTCTTCGATGACAGCCTAGGCAAGTATCGGGGGTCCCCTATCTCATTCAATATAGACCTGAGCATTGTGCCAATCCGCCTTAAGCCAAGGCAAGTGCCATTTGCACTCAAGCCCAAAATTGATGAGCAGCTAGACAAGTTCATCGTGCAAGGGGTGCTGGAACCAATCGATCATGCCCTATGGGAGACCCCCATATTCACTCCCATCAAGCCAGATGGGTCCATGAGAATCTGTGGTGACTACAAGGCCACCCTGAACCACGCGCTCCAACAAAGTGCAGACCCTGTCCCAGTAGTACAGCACCTTCTGCACTCACTGGGGGGAGGCTGGATTTTCACAAAACTCAACCTGGCACAAGCCTACCAGCAACTGCCGGTCGACACCACAACCGCTGAAGTCCAGACCATCGTAACACACTGGGGGGCTTTCCATTGCAACCGGCTCCAATTTGGAGTCAGCGTAGCACCCGGAGTTTTCCAAAGCCTCATGGAAAGACTCCTCCAAGGCATAAAGGGGGTAGTGCCCTACTTTGACGATATGCTGGTGGCCGCGAAAAATGAAAAGCAACTGGAAGCCCGGTTGAGGGAGGTACTGAACAAATTCAGAGACTCGGGACTCAAAGTTAAAAAAGGGAAATGCCAACTATGGGCAGAGAGGGTTGAATTTCTAGGGTACCTCCTAGACAAGCAAGGGATCCACCCCACGGAAAAGAAACTGAGAGCCATAAGGGAAGCACCATGGCACAAAAACAAAACGGAGCTACAGGCTTTCTTGGGACTATTAAATTTTTACAATGTTTTCCTACCTCAAAAGGCGACCATGGCGGAACCACTGCATAGGCTGTTAGACAAAACAGCCACCTGGACCTGGGGAGCACGGGAAGAGAGCCCCTTCACCAATACAAAGAACCTGCTAACATCTGACGCGGTACTAATCCAGTACAGCGAGACCCTGCCATTAACGGTAACATGCGACGCATCGCCTTTTGGGATCGGCGCCATCCACAGCCACCAGTTACCAGACGGGAAGGAAGCACCCATCTCTTTCTCATCAAGGACACTTTCAAAACCAGAGAGAAATTACAGCCAGCTCGACAAAGAGGCCCAAGCAGTCGTTGCGGGCACCAAGAAATTTCACGAATACCTTTACGGTAGGACTTTTACAATCATCACAGATCACAAGCCGCTGCTAGGGATCCTGGCAGGAAATAAGGCTACACCGAACATTCTATCACCAAGAATGACAAGGTGGTCTGAATTCCTAGCAGCATACAACTACCAGCTGGTACACCGACCCAGCAAGGACATCGCCCACGCAGACGCCCTGAGCCGCTCACCCCTGCCCGACCTGGAAGACGACCCGGCACCCACGACAAAGGTACTTCAAATAGAAACAATATCCAACCCACTTGTGACCGCGCCAGATATTGCCAGAGAAACAAATAAAGATAAGCGGCTGGCGTAAGTCTTGAGCTGGGTTGGAAAAGAGTGGCCAGAAGGGGACAGGGGCAAACTATTCAGACCCTTCCAAAACAGACAGACTGAACTTTTTACTGAGAAGGGCTGTATACTTTGGGGGGACAGAGTGGTAATCCCGGAAACATTACAGGAAAGGGTGTTGGGGATGCTGCACGAGGGACACTCAGGGATGGTCAAAATGAAAAGCCTGGCCAGAAGCTATGCATGGTGGCCGGGAATGGATAAACAGATTGAAACCTGGGTAACCAAATGCAAACAATGCCAAGAATCCAGACCAAATTCTCCTGCCGCCCCAACCCAAGAGTGGGAAATGCCAAGAGGACCATGGTCTAGGATTCATATATACTTTGCGGGGCCAACCAAGGGGCACATGTACCTTATTACAGTAGACACTTACTCCAACTGGCTGGAGGTAAGCACCATGAAGTCTACCACAATGGAGGCAGTAATAAAAAAACTGAGTAAACTCTTTGCCACGCACGGCCTACCAGATGTGCTAGTGTCGGACAACGGACCCCAGTTCACCGCACTAGCATTCAAACAATTTCTGGCAGGCCAAGGCATACGCCATGCGTTAACTGTGCCTGTCCATTCGGCGGTGATCGGGCGGGTGGAACGCATGGTCCAATACACGAAGAAAGCCATCCAGAAAATAAAAGCAGCCAACATACAGGACAAAATCAATAAAATGCTCCTCATTCAACACATCATACCTAGCGCGACCACAAATAGAAGCCCGGCAGAACTAATGATGGGCAGGAAACTACGGACGACACTAGATAGAATGCACCCAACATACAACCCTGAAAAAACCCCGGGTTCCTCTAGCAAACACAGAAAATTTAACATAGGGGACACACTATACGCAAAAAATCTTTCAGGGGAACCACTCTGGGTACCAGTAACGATCACCCAAATAACCGGCCCCTTATCATACCGATTAGAGACAAGCAACGGAAAAAACTGGAAACGGCACATCAACCAACTAAGGTCAAGAATAGCTGTCACCAACAACCATACACCCGAGCAAGAAACTAGAAGGGGGGGGGAAACGGCAAGCGTTAAAGAAAGAGTTGAAGGGAACCTCCCAGTGCAAGCAGAAAACCCCCCACCCAGAACAAATAAGCCACAAATAAACCAGTCCTACTCACCTGTAAACGCAGGACCAACAGGACACGAATCTTCACCTGGAAGGAGCCGCCAAGCCAGTTCAACCAGCCCAGAAAGATCCGGCGGGAACAACAGGAGCGGCAGATCAACCAGCCCGGGTAGACCGGGAGGGAGCTACCAAGAAAGGCCCGGCTCACCCTTCCAGGCGGTTCCACCCCAGGGAACTGGAACAACAGAGAATTCCTCCGAACTGGTCGACGACCACGCTAGAACTGAACCGTGCAGGTCAACTAGGCAGGTACGAAGCCCCGCCTACCTATGCGACTACATCACGACACACCGACAGATGAGACCAAGAGGGGAGGGGTGTGCTATATTAGCATACTCCAAACCCTCGCAACTGATTGGTCCGGACAGACAGCGACCTGATTGATCGAGACCCCAGTTGTGATTGGAGCGCTAGGAATCTACCGCAATTGGTTGCACCGATCGTGGGAGATTCAAAGCGCTGCCATTGGCTGCCGAGCTGCGAGCCAGCCCTATATGAAGGGCTGCCGCGGCTTGTCTTCTTCAGACTATTCTAATTCTAAATAAAGAGCTGAACTTACTAAGATGGTCTCGCGTCTCCTTCGAGCCGATCCACCCCAGATCTAACAGTGATCTCCCATAGCTTTCTAGGGTTACCTAGGGAAAGTGATTGGCTCAGAACCACTCACTTGGCTTCTGTGCCTAAGGCAGAACTGGAACTCACAGCCTCCCAGTTCCCAGCCTGATATCTTTTGTATTCATAGTTGAAGAAATCAGATCATTTTCACCAACTACATTTGGCATGGGTATCTTTGTGTTTCCAAAACTAGGTCAATTAGAAGCCTAACAAAGAGGGGTTGTTGGTTCATGGTGTGGCTTGGCTTTGTTGGTAGATGCAGAGATGGTACATTCCTAGTTTGTTTGTTCACCAGATAACTTGCTAACTTCTACTTCTTCAGCAGAAACAATGTCGAATCATTGGAGAGTTCAGCAGTTTTGGAAAAAATTTGGGAGATTGCTCTCTGACAAGAATTTGGATTTAAACAATTGTACGTTGAATGCAGTGGATATAATGGAGCTGAGTGAGTATACTTCTGTGATACTTCTTTTCACACTCATACATATGCACACACATCACTTATCTTCTCTGAGGCCCTTCAAGAATCAACTTGGCACATAATATTTTCATTTATAAAATTTGGAATATCTCATTCTGCTCTTCTTATGTGGAACCTTTTTTCTCTTTAAATTTCCAGCCCATCCTCTTTCTTACTTCAAGCCCTTTCCTAAAAACCTTTTTAAAAATAATTTAGAGTAGTGTTTCTCAACCTCAGCAACTTTAAGATGTGTGGACTTCAAGTCCCAGAATTCCCCCAGCCCGCAGGCTGTATTTCTTGCATTGTATGGACTTTTGTTTTCAATTTTTCAATTTCTCCTTTCTACCAAGCGGGAATGCATTTAATGAATTCCATCCACAGAAATTTATTTCACATAATATCTGTTCTGTCCTCAATTAACATACTCGAGATCCCCGCGCTTTGATTGGTCAAAACGCGGGGCTCTCCGATTGGTCAGGCGAGCCGCGCCGATTGGCTCGCTAAGAATCTCCCGCGATTGGTCCATTCGAATCGCGGGAGATTCAAAGCGGTGCCATTGGCCGCGGCCGCGGCGGCGAAAGGAATAAAAGCCGCGGGCTTTTTTCCTTTCGCCAGTTCGGTTCCAACTCACGAATAAAGAGCTTTGCACTAAGTCACCGACTCCTGGCATCATTTCGCGGACACAACAATATCTGCTCATCTTTAAGGTTCCTCGAGACTATAATTTATTTTGCTGCAATAGACCTGCTATGAGGAATTCATTCATTCATTCACTCACTCAACTGCTGCATTTTCATAAAACAAGAGATAATAGTTTACATTATGAAAATTGGTATAAGGCTAGATTTTCTCTGCTTTTAATAAAAAATGCTGTTGAGAGTTGTAAAACAAAAGAAAGGTGATCTACTTGTTTTTTTTGTTACTATTGTATAATAATCAATTTGATAGTTATTTACAGTGTAATAATTTATTAAAATAAGTCATCTTTAATATACCATCTACAAAGCAAGCTTCTTTGAGCAAGATATAGTTAGAGCTAACTATGGTTTGTAACATTAAATAGCATTAAATAGTAACATACTGTAAAGCTTTCCATCTCCTTGTGGCTGGAGCGGGGAGAAAAAAACCTCAGGAAACTATATATGCCCAAGGCTTCATCAGACTTGTTTTCTTAGTGCTACATCGTAGTACTTATATGTGAATCATTGTGCGAAAATATAGCCAAGGACTGTTTACACAACCTATTTCACTCTGGTTAGCTGTGACACTGCTTTTTAAACTTCAGGGAATAAAGGACTAGCAAAAAATTTAAAGAGGAGAACATTTAACTACATGAATGTACAGTAGAAGAGACATAGAGTACATTGGTGTGGCTTAGTATTAACCATGAACTAATACACTCGGATGCAGCAGTTGGATTTAAGAGAAATAATAACATGTTCTAGCCTTGCTATGTGTCAGCAATCTTTCTCTGTTGCTTGGCTGCCTTTTAGCTGCTGTAATACCACTGCTGCCGGATTTGGAAGAGATTGATCTTTCCTGGAATGACTTCATAGGAGGAGCACTAGAACCTCTAGCCCTCAGTTCAAACATCTGCAAGAGCTGAAAGTTCTCCAGCTGAACAGCTGCAGACTCACAACCAAGGATGTTGCATGTTTAGGTACTGTTTAGTAGTAGTAGAATCCAATAAGTCATCCCAATTGACTTCATTATTAAAGAAATTGATGGATGTTACCAAAGACATATCAGTAGGGTGAAATTGCAAAATCTAGACCTGCTGATTCTTTGAATTATCTCTAGCATATAACTGTCCCCTTCCTGATGCTAAAGCAGGGGAAGATTGAATCTGTTCTGAAGTCTACATTCTGCTCCTTCCATATCTCTGTGAATCAGTCAGGCCCTGAGGGGAAGGGAAGCTTGCCTTTTAGGCAGAAACTCTATCATTTGTATCATCTGTTTTCTCCATATAAAGTTTTTGTTCCCTGCATGATAGAAAGCAACCATTAAAAGCTGCCACAGTGGTTACTGATGGCAGAGAAATTTACTCTGGTCATATTTGATCCTCTAATTTTGTATTTTTGAACCAATACCCCCAAAAGAAACTCAATTATCCTTCAAAATTCAGATTGTTGTTTCAATACTTAAATGCATTTCCCCACTATACTTCCTATAGCATATTACATTTTACATTGGCACCTATGTTAAAATAAAGGACAAAAATATGTATATTCCTGAATGTAATGGCACAGCAAAGTATATATTCAGGAAAGTTGGATTCTAAATTGCATTTGATTGGACAAAACAGTTTGCGAAGTATAAAGAAATATGCAAAAAATACATTAGTACAAATTAGTTCAAATCCATTCTCAAGCTACTATGGAAATAAAGAACAGCAAACCAACTGAGGGAAATTTACAGATTCACTCACCCCCTATCAATGACTGAAATCTTCAATAATTTTGTACATGTGTGAGATTTTCCACATATTCAGTTCAGTATCTGAAACATCACAAAGAATTTATTTTTTATTTAACAGGAGAAGCGCTAGATGGGATTCCTCACCTTGAAATACTGGATTTATCATGGAATTGTGGCATTGGGGGAAGCCTTTCCCTTCTAACCTCCAAAATCCTCAAAGGCTCTAAACTCAAAACATTAAAAGTAACAGATTGCTGTCTTACTCAGGAAGATGGGAAATCACTAGGTAAGATTCTGTGGCAGAGAGATGTTAACATCTTTGGAGTGTTCCCTGTATCAGCTTATTCTTCAAACTAAATGTCTGATTGAATGAACTCATGATTTTTTCCAGCTCTTCTAAGTGGTCCTGACAGGAAACCAAAATCCAGAGGATTAAGTACTACCTTTGCTGTAGGGTAGCAACAGTATCTAAGCTAGTCTGAAAGTATTTCCTCCCTGGCCTACCTTTTTGTTCCAGATAGCAATAGCTATAGCACTTAAACTTATATACTACTTTACAGCGCTTCACAGCCCTCTCTAAGCAGTTTACAATGTTAGCATATTGCCCCTAACAATTTTGGTCTTCCTTTTACCAACTTTGGAAGGATGGAAGGCTGAGTCAACCTTGAGCCTGGTGATATTTGAACTGCCAAATTACAGGCAGCCAGCAGTGAGCAGAAGTAGCCTGCAGTACTGCCCTCTAACCATGGCTCCACTGTGGCTCATAATTAGGGAGGGTCTCTTCTGAGGCACCCTCATTCCTCTTTTAGACTCAGATTTCTCTTATTGAACTGTTGTTTATATTGAGGCTCTTCCTCCTGTCTCCCAAGGTTGCTTTCACTGCCTATTACAATTTTCACTTATAGGATATTATCCCTGCTTCTCTTATGTGCATTATATTGTGCATGGAGCCAGAGTTAGGCTGGGGTAGAAAGACAAGGAATAGACAAGTCTTGGTCCATTTTATCCTGAAAGTCAGAAGAATTGGGAGACAGCAAAGCTGATCATGTGTATTGGACAATTATTGTGGATAACTTCCAGTTTAATTTGCATACAGGATGCATCTAGGATAATGCACTATATCTCTATTTCCAAATCAGAGCAAGCACACACAGCGCTTAGTTCAGCTAGCAAAAATATAATTTGATATTTAATTATTGAACTTCAGAAAACTTTAAAAAAAATAACTGACAAAAGTAAAACAAAATCAGGCAAAATGAAGGAGAGAAACATGAACAATGTTATAGTTCACAATATCCATGTCATCTATATCCATATCTATATGCCCCATAACTTTTCAAAGCCACTGGAAATACTGTAGATAATTAACATGTCCTAAAAGGAGGAGCCATTGGTTATTCTAGTCTTAATCCCTTGTATATGTAACAGCAGTAGAATACAGGTGGAAATTAGGATGTGGTGTTTGTTCTACATTATGAAAGAATCAACATGGTGGATAGGGTTGATTTATCCAATAATGGAAATGCCTGTTCCCTAGAATACATATCAATAATATTAGGGTACCATGCACACTTGAAGATCTAGCTGTTGTAATGGTGTTATCTCAAGACTGACTATTGTGTTATATAACTTACTTTTCATATTAAAATTTGATCTGTATTATTTAAAAGGACTTGGAATCTTTAGGATTGAAGCAGCATATAAGCCAAGCAGAGCAAATTATATCTCATGCTTTTCCTATGGGGTTTCTTTGTTAAGATGACATATTTGAGCCTGTCAAACACTTAAGACATTTTATTTCCTTCATTTGTAGCTATAAATGAGATTTGCTGATTTGTTGCTGAATTCTGGGGATGTACTCAGAATTAGATCTAGTTTCTCAGACACTTGGAATTTTCAGAAACTTTATTAAAATGTCTCTGTGATATTTCTTTAGCAATCCTAGTTCAAAAATGCTTGGGGTGATTTCCTAAGTAGTAAACTCTTAAAAAAATATTTGCAACTGTCTGCTATCCTATGTTCCAGTGTTCTTAACCACTCTGCATCTGTCTTATTTTCAGCTGAGCTTCTAAGTAGAATCCCCAGCCTCAAAATTCTGGACTTGTCAATCAATGTAAAGTTGGGATGTAGCCTTAAAAATATTGCTCAGGAATTACAGTTTGTCTCAAGCTTGCAAATATTAAACCTGAACACATGTGGATTAGAACAAGATGGCTTCCATTCCTTAGGTAAATACAGGTGTTGATTGGGAGCTGGGTTTTTTTTTTCATAAGTAAATTTATATCCAGTCTTTTTTGGGTAGGAATTGAAAACTATATGTTGAGGGAGGTGATGAAGGTTAATATGGCCAAAGCACAAAAAGTCGGGGCTTGAAGTAAAAATCACAGAATACAGAGTTGCTCCATTACTGTAATTACAGCTGAATTGTTCATAAATTGAATTTAATTTTACATTTTAGACAGTTTCAGATTTCCAATCTTTTTAGTGGTAGTTTAGCTAAGATACTGATCTTAAGCATCATCTTCATAAATTCAACAAGTAATTCAGCATTTGAAATAATGTAAAGTTTGTTAACATCCAGAATAAGGAATCTTGAAATAAATGCAAGTTTTGAACAGAAAATTAAGTTAAATGTTTTTGCTTAAGAATATTTTAAATGCACATAACCTCTTAGTGTAGTAAGTTAGAATTTTTATAGAAAAAATATTGAAACTAAAACCTGATAACTTAAGGAATTCATCAATTCAAATCTTAATTCTGAGCTAATCAAAATGTGTTAGATTATGCTTCAGCCACATTTCTGACAAAGGAAAAATAACATAAGATAGTGAATATGGTTAACAAACAGCTTTTATCATTTTGGCTGTATAAATTCAGCATTATTATATTATGTTAATCTTTTTGTAATATTGTGTGCATCCTTGAATCCCATCCTTATGGATGAAATATAATTTATCTGTAATACAAATGAATATCTTATTTAAATGTAATGGTTACAAAGTATATAATTAGTAAAAACTTATCTATTTCAGATGCTGCTTTCCAATATTTATCGGAATTGAGAATATTAGATTTATCCTGCAATAAATTGATTGGAGGAGTTTTCCAGTCTTTGGGTGGTCATTTGGCCAGTTTAAGTAACCTTGAAATCCTGAATCTTCATCAGTGTTGTATTACAGAAGAGGACATGTTGGTTTTATGTAAGAAATATGTGGAAATGCATTATAAAAAAATTATAAAATCATTTAGCTGGGAGAAGCAGTGCTTATTAGCCCATGCAAAAATGGAATCATCAATTCTCCCAGGCTTTTAACAAATCAATTCAAGCAATTTATATCTCAGTACAGAAGTAGCTGAGAGCAGGACCATTACTGATTTGTTTGTTCGGCTAAGTGAGATAAATATCCCAGTCTAGTCAATTAAATCATCTTTAATGTATTATCAAAGATACTTTAATACAATGAGGTCATTACTTCAACAGAAGACACTCTTCAAGTGAGTGTTTTCTTCAATATTGACTATGATGGTAAAGTTGCATTATCTCCTAATAAAGATATTGCTTCATTTCTTATCATTTTTAAGCTGCTTCTATTACTCCATTTTTCAGATAATTTATAAATGTTGTGTTCAAACAATTAAGAGAAGCAAAGAGTAGAAGAAAGACTCACAGGTCAATACATGTTGGTTTTCTATTAATGGATTAAAAAAAATATTTTTGATTTTAGTATCTGTTACCATTTTTTCTCAGCCCAGATAATACCTCTTTTGACAAATCTTCGGGAGCTGAATTTATCCTCAAATACAAATGTAGGAATATCTACCTATCATCTTCTTAGCAGACTCCGATTTTTACCAAAACTGACATCTGTGCTCCTCAGCAATTGTGCCTTGCAACATGATTCATTTCTGTCTCTAGGTAAGAACACACTAAAATTCTGTCTTTGACTCCTTGTGTCCTCCTCCTCCTCTTTCTGGTAGAATTTGTTCCTCTTCCATATATGGTCTGCCTATAGAGGCAGACACTCTTAACATTAATGTCTGGGTCCATTATTAAAAGATATTCTTCAGTATGTCCAGGGTTAAAATATTTTGCTTCATTGTGTAAATCAAAGTCAAGTTTAAGTGTTCTTCTTTAATCATAATCTTTCATTCCTTTAGTTCCTTCTAATATCCAATTTTTAAAATTCAAACTGAAATTCTTTGGGAAGGATTCTTTTATGATTAATTTCCAAGTCTTTTAAATAAATTTAAATTTTATTGGGCCCTTAGTCCATTTGTACATTTCTAAAATCTAAAACCATCCTAAAACGTGATCAGAAGACTGTGGGGTGCTGCAAATGGGCATAAATGCAGTCACCACATGTGACTGTGGAGTTGGGGGTAATGTCCTTGTTCCAGGTGCAATATTACTTTAAACAGTTGCTAAGCAGCTGGTTGCAAGTCAAGGACTACCTCAGCGGTGTCAAACTTGTGGCCCGCAGGCCAGATGTGTCACGTGCTGGTCATGTCCATGCCCATTTTAGCAAAGGGGGGAAAAATCGTGATATATCACATGACAATGTGATGCTGTGAGTTTGACACCCCTGGAATACCTGGACATGGTTTTGTTCCTTAGCAGTAATAAAAGAAGATTCAGGAGGAATAAAATGTTGGGAAATGTTGTAGAGCGGCGGAATAACCTGAGGCGAACACGAAGCAAACTTCAGCTTTACTTTATTGTAACAATAAAGGGTTGCCGCGGCTGCCATGCTAACAAGGCAGCCAGCTGGCAGACAACAGCTGATGCCGTTTGACAGCTCCCTTTTATAGCCGGCTGTCAAATGGTATCAGGACTTTGTCCTATGGTCAGAAATGTCAGCGAGTTCCATGGCATCTAGGAAACAGTCAAATCGGTTTCTGTAGGATTCCCATGTTTCTGCTGTCGATCTGAAAGGCAGGAATGCAGGGTTTGAAGTCATCTCGACTCAGCGGTGCTGGATCTTCTGAGGAAAGTTGAAATTCACACTCGCGAATAGTGACAGTAAGCTCTTAAAGTGACATTTAGCTCGGTAGTGACTTCGGCTCTTTTTGTAGTGACTTTGCTTAGCGATTCTCTGCCTGGTTGCCTCTTCTATGTATCCCACCTTCATCGCCAGTGTTGCAGAGTGGCGGAATAACCTGAGGCGAACACGGAGCGAACTTCAGCTTTACTTTATTGTAACAATAAAGGGTTGCCGTGGCTGCCACGCTAACAAGGCAGCCAGCTGGCGGACAACAGCTGGTGCCGTTTGACAGCTCCCTTTTATAGCCGGCTGTCAAATGGCATCAGCCAATAGGAATGGTCCGTGTTCCCACTGGAAACACAGACCAGAGTGAAGACTTCAGCTCAGTCTTTTCCGAACACCACAGGAAATCAGTTTGATATATTTAGAAGAAATCTAATTTGTATGCATAGGGCCAAATTTATCTGAGAATGGTACAAAGGGTTGTTGTTAATCTTTTCAGCTGATGCTGTCTCTCATCTTCCCGAACTGAAGCTACTAGACCTCTCTTGGAATAAATGTGTTGGTGGGAATTTAAAACTGATTCTGAAAGCATTAAACCCTGATTCCAAGATCCAAATATTAAGGATGAGCAGCTGTAGTTTGGTGGATGAAGATATGATTGATTTGGGTAGGTACAGAATTATATCCACCCTTCTCCCTTTCCTTCACACCTGTTCTGTCAAAACTACATTTCAATTTTGGTTTATTCATTGGGTATAACATATCTCCTAAATATCACAGGAAGTTTGCTCAGGAGGATAGTGTCAAATGGCTCCCTAGTCCTTAGCAACAAATTTTCCCAATCTAGTGTCTTCTAAATTTGTTCCCAGAACTCCCAGTAGCCTGGTTAAAGACTCAAAATAAAAGGATTAACATCAGAATAAGCGACATAAAAATCACTCTGTGGTTTTCCAGATTTAATTTAGGAAGATGGGGATGACTTAGAAAGCTAGCAAAAAGTCTTTAGTTAAAAGAGACATTATAGTGCACAGGTTTGTTATCAAAGATCAATGTTCTGAGCCAGCTGTCAATCGCTTTAGTCATGAGAGGGATCTGGTACTAACTAAAAATGGCAGCCACTGACAGCAAGAGAGCAGGTAATTATTATAAACTGTATTAAAAGTTTTAAAAAGAACATTAAAAGTCAATAAAACTAATAAAGAAAGAAGGGGGAAAAGCAAACATGCAGAAAAGAAGTAAATAAAAAGAATTAGAAAGAAAAAGAGACCTTGGCATTCTTGGAAAGAAAGAAACATCTTCAAAAATGTCAGCAACTGCAATTTTCATAGACAAGTCAAAATTGTTATTTGACTTTCATTTGGTTCAGGGCAATGGAAAACGTAATAGACCTAGATTCTTTATGTTTAGCTTTTGTGTTTGAAGTACACAGGAATTGTATGAAAAATTCAGGGCTGTATAGGATTTCTTCAGTGATGACTCCATGATTGGGAAAAAGTTCCCTCGCAACAGAAAGTTATAAGAGATAAGCCCTTATTTAATTCTTATAAATAGGGAACTCACAAGAGTCTCCTCTCTCAATTTTATTCTCATAATGCTGTGAAATAGATTAGCTTAATAAATAGTCATGTGCAAAATCCAGCCTGAGAATACACCTTGTATGATTTTAAACCCATTATCCACATTTAGAATAAAATACTGTAGAACAGAATAATAGAGTTGGAAGGGATCTTGGAGGTCTTCTAGTCCAACCCCCTGCTTAGGCAGGAAACCCTATACCATTTCAGACAAATGGTTATTCAATCTCTTCTTAAAAACTTCCAGTATTGGACCATTTATAACTTCTATAGGCAAGTTGCTCCACTGATTAATTGTTCTAACTGTCAGGAAATTTCGCCTTAGTTCTAGGTTGCTTCACTCTTTGATTAATTTCCACCCATTGCTTCTTGTCCTGCCCTCAGGTGCTTTGGAGAATAGCTTGACTCCCTCTTCTTTGGGGCAGCCCCTGAGATATTGGAACACTGCTATCATATCACCCCTACTCCTTCTTTTCATCAAACTATAGACATACCCAGTTCTAGCAATCATAACCTCCAATCCCCTAATCATCTTTGTTACCCCTAATTTCTTTAGTTGTTTCTTTCAGCTTTGATCATCCAGGCTAGACCTCTGACTCAGCTAAAGAACCTGGACCTCAGCTACAATAACAATATTTCAGACCAAGGATGGGAGATCTTCTGCATAAGCTTATCTGCTCTCGGGCAACTCTCTGAATTGGATATTAGCTGTCGTCCTTCATTACAATGTGGCTGTGGGGAATGGCTTGGGAAGCTGTTGGATGCCCTATCTCAGATACTTCCATTCACAGACCTAGAACTAAATGGTTGGCTTCTTTCTGCAGCTCAGCAAAAACTACTTGAAGATTCCAGGTTGAATAAGAAAGGAAATGCCCATTGCAACCTTTGATATGGAGCCTAAAATTTTGGAATAGCATACAAATGGTTAGTTGGTTGATTGATACCTGTTGTCTCCAGATTTACCTAGACTTGGCAACTTTAAGATTTGTGGACTTCAGCTTCAGGTTCCAGAATTCCTCAGCCAGCCAAAAGCTTGAAGAGGAAAAGTGAAGAACTACATCTAATATCTAAGATAAAGGTTTCCCAGTCAGTTGGGTCCAACTTTAAAGGATGTTGGCCACTCATTTCTTGACCGAGGGAGCCACTGTTGTCTGAAGACAATCTTCCATGGTCATGTGGCCAGAATCTACATGCTTACTTGAAGATTTCAGGTTAGATATTAGGCATCTAGTCCTCACCTGTTGATGGGAGGATAGCCAATTCAGGCTTCCCATCCATACCACATGAAATGTTCTTTGAGCAGTAAAAAAAGAAAATAACTTATTTACCTCTAAAGATAAACAGGGATTTAAAAAAAGCAATACTCATTTGTTTGCGTTTATTTCTCTTGTTTTCCTGCAGGCTTTCCAAAGGCCCTGTACAGCCCCAAGAAGTAATTATTTCTTCTTGTCTTTGGGTTTTTCTTTCTCCTTGCCTTTCTTCTCTTTTTTCTCTTTCTTGACTTTCTTCATCATTTTCAGAATCTCTGAATAGGCTCCAACCCCTTTGCGCACCATTAGGCCACGCCACCATGCCTGGACCTGTGGGAATGAGGGAATAATACCCCAAAGTGGTTAACAGATCTTGTGTTTCTTTGAAGATGCTGGATGAGATAAAGCACACTCCTCCTTATTAAAAATGGGTTTATTCATTGATTTAGACATAAAATATTACAGAGAATGCAATTCTTCTATTGTTTTTTCCACATCACTCAATATCCTGCCTCTTTATTTAAAGCCATGTTTCCTTTATATCATAAACCTGTACAATTTGCCTTTCTTTCAGCATTATTGCCCCTAATCCCACACTAATCAGATTGTACTTTTTATCTTGATCATAATTTCTGAGGATGTTGTGATGGTTTAATTATACTTTTTAGTAAGTATATTGAGTTTCTGGATTCTTGCTTTTTTATTTTAAAGAAGCTTATTACCAAACATCTTTAAAGTGTCATTTCTTACAAATAGCAAGAAATTACATCCATTCAGTTTTTCCAGTAAAAAGTTGCTGGCCCCTAGACCATACTCATGGCTGGCTTTTTATACAAATACGATACAGAATTAGAATTAGAATTATTTTTTATTGGCTAAGTGTGATTGGGCACACAAGGAATTTGTCTTGGTGCAAATGCTCTCAGTATACATAAAAGTAAAGATACATTCGTCAAAAGTCAACAATCATACAGTACAACACTTAATAATAGTCATAGGGTACAATAACAGGTAGTCCTGACTTACAACAATTCATTTTGTGACTGTTCAAAGTTACAGCGGCATTGAAAAAAGTGACTTGTGACCATTTTTCACACTTATGATGATTGCAGCTTCCCCACATGATCAAAATTCAGGTGCTTGGCAACTGATTTATATTTATGATGACTGCAATGCCCCGGGGACATGGGAACACCTTTTGTGACTTTCTGACAAGCAAAATCAACGGGGAAGCCAGATTCGCTTAAACAACCATGTTACTAACTTAACACCTGCAATGACTCATTTAACAACTGTGGCAAGAAAGGTCATAAAAATGGGGCAAAATGCACTTAACAAATGTCTCACTTAGCAACATAAATTTTGGGTTCTATTATAGCCGTAGGTTGAGGACTACTCTTAGTAGAATGATGTCAGCCTTGTGAGAAGGACATGTAGAAGTAGTAACTCTGTCGTTACTGAAAGGTTACATTAAGCAGAATCTTGCAAGTCTGAAAGTACATCTGTCCTCCCACCTCACCTTTACAGTCCAAGAAAATAGGGAGGGTCCCTACTGAGAGGTTTGCCATGCCCCCATTCCTTTTGTGGACTCAGCTGCCTTTTGCAAGTAGTCTTCAACTTACGACTCAGTTGCTTAGTCTGTGTGATAGACATACCGAGAGGATCTGAATTCAACATGCCAACAGTCACATGGCCCTGCCCCCAAACTGGTCACATGACCACACTTTGGATGCTTGGCAACCAGGCCGAATTTACAGCTGTTTACAGCATCCCACAGGTACACTACTGTGGTGGTCTCTCATGAAGGAAGACACTGAGACAACGTCTTGAAGCAAGATCGGGATGAGAGCCCAGAGCAGACTCTGACACCTCTTTTATTAGAAGCAATCCTTGTTAACATAGCAATTTTTCTTAGCGTCTTATCACAAACACATTACATCACACAGAATGCACTGATCATTCACATAAGCTTACAAAGGTGCAAAGTTTAAGTTTGCTACAGTTCTGGGTAAGAAATGGCAACAGTTTGTCCTTGCTCCTTGTTCCGTGTTTCAGCCAACTACCAGAAGGCCCCTTGTCCTAACACGTACACAAGGAACAATTCCCACACACTACTGCATTTTATGGAAGTTTTTCTGAAACCAGCATTTACTTCTGGTTTTCAATAAAATCACACTCATAGCAAACCACTGGTTTCCTTAATGATCATGAACTCACTTAACAACCATAGTGAGCTACTGAATGTCCAATGCAAAAAAGGCTGTAAAATCAGATGTAACTGACCCACTTTATGATTGTCGCGTGTTATGATTGTGATGGGCAGACTCCATTAAGATCATAACCTGAGGACTACCTACAATGAGTCATTGCTTTCTCTGCAGCTCCTATCTCTCCAAATCATTCCCACACGCTATTACATATAATTATTTACACACAATCATGTTGTTACATTCTTATGACTGCAATATATAGTTTGATCATAAGAATTAAGGATCACAGCATTTTTCCCAGGAAAGACACTCTTTGTTCTGTCCCTAATTAGCATTCTTGAGATCCCCGCGCTTTGATTGGCCAAAGCGCGGGGCACTCTGATTGGTCAGGTGAGCTGCGCCGATTGGCTCGCTAAGAATCTCCCGCGATTGGTCCATTCGAATCGCGGGAGATTCAAAGCGGTGCCATTGGCCACGGCCGCCACGGCTAAAGGAATAAAAGCCGCGACCTTTTTTCCTTGCCCCAGTTCGGTTCCAACTTTAAATAAAAGAGCATGATTTGAAGTCACCGACTCCTGGCATCTTTTCGCGGACACAACACTGGCGACGAAAGTGGGATCCAGACCCTGAGCCAAACCACGTGTCCGACGGAAGCCAGACGAACCACCACGATGGCGAAAATCGCACCCCCCGCATCCTTCAACCCCGCCACCGAGGACTGGGAATCGTACTCCGACCGATTCCGCATGTTCCTCGAGTGCAGCGACCTGAAGGACGCCACCGGCCCCATGAAGCGCGCCGTCTTCCTGACCCACTGCGGGACCGAGGTATTCAAGATGGCCAAGGCGCTTGCCAAACCCGCCGATGCGACCGTGATGGACTGGGACGTCCTCGAGCCAATATTTCGGCGGCACTACGCTCCAGAGGTACCCATCCTGATCCGACGCAACGAATTCTACCGTCAGGACCAACGGTCGGGTGAGAGCTTCAGCGACTTCGTCGCCGAGCTAGGGCGCTTAGGGGGGCTCTGCGAATTCGACAACCTGAACGACGCCCTGCGAGACAGAATCGTGCTTGGTTTGTGGGAACCCGTCCTCCAGAGCCGGCTGATGGCCAAGGGCAACATCAGCCTAGCAGACACCCTCACCGCAGCCGCAGCCGCCGAAGCAACCCGAACATCCGCTGACCGCATGCGCAGACCAAACACTGGGGACCGCAGCGGAAACAACAACCCTGCGAGGTCGACCGAGGCCCAACCCGAGACGACCACCCACCAGGGCGACTTCCACTCGGCATCGGGCACTTCCGATGACGAGGAGGACATTCATCGCCTCCAGACAGGCCGCGACCCATGGAACCGGCGGGGTCGTAAGTCGAGGACCAACTGTGCCGGTTGCGGCTGCGACCACCCCAGGTAGGAATGCCAGTTTTTTGAATCGATCTGCTGGCATTGCGACAAGAAGGGACACATCGCCCGTGTCTGCCACCTAAAAAAGAACCGCAGCCCGGCACGATGGGAACAGAGCGACCGGAGGAGAGAGAGCACACCACCCCGGACCAGAGATCGCCCCTCGGACAACAGATGGGACCGGAACGGACAATCCCTGCGAGGCAGCGATAACCGGCGAAGAGAGGAGACCCATCAGACAGTCACCATCGGCCACGCCATAACCAATGACGCCCGGAAGGTCCACGTGGAGGTAGGCATCGAGGGCGAGCCATGCAAAATGGAGGTGGACTCCGGGTCCTACCTCTCCATGATAGCATGGCATGAAATAAAGCGCTTGGTGCCTACCATCCAAAGGAGGAACCTAGACAGCCAGAGACTCATCGTAAGGGACTACCAGGGAAACCGCATCCCGGTAGTCAGAACCAAACACTTCAACATCACATATAAAGGGCACACCGAAAGGCTTCCCCTGACAATCGTCGACCGCGACCGCCCAAGCCTACTGGGACTGCAATGGTTCGCCCCACTCAGCATCGCAGTCACGGGAGTCGACCACGTCACCGACGACAGCTGGGAGCAGCAACTGGCCCGGGAATTCCAAGAGGTCTTCGACGGAAACCTAGGCAAGTACCGAGGGCCCCTTATATCATTCAGCCTAGACCCAAACGTCCCCCCAAAACGCGTGAAACCAAGGCGGGTGCCATTCGCACTTAAACCCAAGATAGACGAGCAAATTGACAAGCTCGTCAAGCAAGGGGTCCTACAGCCCATAGACCACGCCCAGTGGGAGACTCCCATAGTCACCCTGATCAAGCCCGATGGGTCGGTAAGGATCTGCGGGGACTATAAGGCCACCCTAAATGGCGCGCTACAACAAAGCTCCTACCCCGTCCCAGTAGTGCAACACCTACTGCACTCACTGGGAGGAGGCAAGGTTTTCGCCAAGCTCGACCTCGCCCAGGCATGCCAACAGTTGCCAGTCGACGAGCAAACGGCAGAAGCGCAAACCATAGTCACCCACCGGGGGGCATTTAAATACAACCGACTCCAATTCGGAGTCAGCGTGGCACCGGGGATATTCCAAAGCCTAATGGAAAGACTATTGCAAGGCATCAAGGGGGTGGTACCTTACTTCGACGACGTCCTAGTGTCGGCAACCAACCAAGCCGAAGTAGAGGGTCGCCTAAGGGAGGTCCTAACCAAATTCAAAGAGACCGGGCTCAAAGTCAAGAGGGAGAAATGCCAACTATACACGGAACGGGTAGAATTCCTAGGATACCTCCTAGACTGTCACGGCATTCACCCCACAAACCAAAAAATCAAGGCCATCAAAGAAGCCCCCACACCCAAGTCGAAGACGGAACTACAGGCATTCCTGGGGCTACTTAACTTTTACAATGTCTTCCTGCCCCAAAAGGCGACAGTGGCGGAGCCCTTGCATAGGCTCCTGGACAAGGCGGCGACCTGGACTTGGGGGAAACGCAAGCAAGCCGCCTTCCAAAGAACAAAGGACCTCCTCACTTCGGACGCCGTCCTTATACAGTATAACGAGACCCTACCTCTGGCCGTCACATACGACGCATCACCCTTCAGCGTCGGCGCTGTCCTCAGCCATACCCTCCCCGACGGAAAAGAAGCGCCCATCGCGTTCTTTTCAAGGACCCTCACCAAACCGGAGCGGAACTATAGCCAGCTGGACAAAGAGGCTCTGGCTATCGTTGCCGCCGTAAAACGATTCCACGAGTATCTCTACGGCCGGACATTCACAATCATAACCGACCACAAGCCGCTGCTGGGAATCCTTGCAGGAAACCGGGCCACCCCGAACATTCTGTCTCCCCGAATGACAAGGTGGTCCGAGTTCCTGGCAGCCTACAACTACGGACTCATACACAGACCGGGTAAGACGATCTCCCATGCAGACGCCTTAAGCCGCTCGCCGCTACCGGAACCTGACACCGACCCAGCACCCACGACGACCACCCTCAGCATAGAGACTCTACCCAACCTGCCCATAACCGCGTCAGACATTGCCCGAGAGACTAATAAAGACAAACGTCTGGCGCGGGTGTTGCATTGGGTAGAGAAAGGGTGGCCGGAAAGGGACAACGACGAGTCCGTCAAAACGTTCCGAAACTGCCAAACGGAACTCTCGTTATTAAAAGGGTGCATACTATGGGGGGATAGGATGGTCGTTCCAGAAAAGCTACAAGGGAAGGTTCTGGAACTGCTACACGAGGGGCACCCTGGCATCGTTAGGACTAAAGCCCTGGCCAGAAGTTACGCTTGGTGGCCAGGGATGGACAAACAAATTGAGACCTGGGTAGCAAGGTGCCAACGATGCCAGGAAACTAGGCCAAGCCCACCCACAGCACCCGTCCTAGAGTGGGAAACCCCAAGGGGACCTTGGTCTAGGATTCACATAGACTTCGCCGGGCCCACAAAAGGACACACCTTCCTTATAACAGTAGACGCTTACTCCAACTGGCTGGAGGTAAGCAACATGAAGACAACAACCACGGAGGCCGTGATCAAGGAACTCTGCAAACTCTTTGCAACGCACGGCCTCCCAGACGTCGTCGTTTCCGACAACGGGCCCCAATTCATCTCGCTGGAATTCGAAAAATTCCTAGCAGAAAGGGGCATCCGCCACGTGCTGACAGCACCGGCACACCCGGCGGCGAACGGTAGGGTGGAACGGATGGTGCAATTCACTAAGAAGACCATCCGGAAAATAGACCACGGGGAGATCCAGGAGAAAATAAACAAACTACTCTTCACCCAACGCATAACCCCAAATACCACAACGAATAAGAGCCCAGCCGAACTATTAATGGGGAGGAAATTAAGGTCCCCACTCGACAGGTTACACCCCACGTATAACCCGGAGAAGCCCCCAGACTCAAACAGCAAACACCGAACTTTCGCACCCGGCGACCCCGTATACGCAAGAAACCTGACGGGAGACCCACTATGGATACCAGCCGTCATCACACAAATAACAGGCCCACACTCGTACCGGCTATAAACAGCAGACGGACGAGCGTGGAAACGCCACATCGACCAATTAAGGTCGAGGACTGCTAACCAAGAGACCACCGACGCACAAACAGGCGAAACCAACCCCCATAACACAAACCAAGGGGGGAGGGAATACCCAGGGGACCAAAACCAAAGAAGAATAAACCAGCCATACTCACCAGAAAGCAGCCATCATGACCCCTCGCCAGGAAGAGACAGCCAGGCCAGCTCGACCGACCCGGAAAGACCGAGCGGGAGCGGCAAAACCCGCAGCTCAACCAACCCGGGAAGCCCAGGAGGGAGCTACGGAGAGCGGCCTGGCCCGACCGACCAGCCGGTTCCCACGACGGCATCAGGAGCAGCAGAGATCCCGACCGAACCGGCCGGGATCCAACCTACGACTGAGCTGCGCAGGTCCAGTCGGCTCAGACAGAGCCCCGCCTACCTACGTGACTACGTGACGTAAGGACTGAACCAAGAGGGGAGGGGTGTTCTGTCCCTAATTAGCATTCTTGAGATCCCCGTGCTTTGATTGGCCAAAGCGTGGGGCACTCTGATTGGTCAGGCGAGCCGCGCCGATTGGCTCGCTAAGAATCTCCCGCGATTGGTCCATTCGAATCGCGGGAGATTCAAAGCGGTGCCATTGGCCGCGGCCGCCACGGCTAAAGGAATAAAAGCCGCGAGCTTTTTTCCTTGCCCCAGTTCGGTTTCAACTTTAAATAAAAGAGCATGATTTGAAGTCACCGACTCCTGGCATCATTTCGCGGACACAACACTCTTGATCCAAATCATGTTGCTCCAACTGTTTAAGATACAAGGGATGAACAACATTTTCATTTCATTTCATTTAACCTGTTCTCCTGTCTGCTTTCTGACTGTCCTACTTCTCCCAATGTCATACCTTTATGGTCGTCTCTCTTTTTCTTCTCCTATGTTGTAAATATTCCCATACGGCTGGCAAGCCTTGGCTGAATACCTCCACTGGTGGGGTCATCATAGGATTCCCTTCAAGTGATAGAACTTGCAATTTTTCTAGGCTGTCCAATTCCTCTGGGAGTTGAAATAATTGGTTGTTATGGACCAATAGCTTCTGCAAACCTAAAGACAAATCAGGGGAAACAAATGAAATGGCATGATGAGCTAAGTTGGCTAAGGATGCCAAGAATTTTCTTTATGTATATCTTTTTCATTTTTACCTTGTAGTTGGCATATGGAGTCAGGCAGTTCTATAAGAAAGTTGTTATGAACGTCAAGTATTTCCAGGTTATTCAATAATCTTATGCTTGATGGAAGATGCTCCAAGAAGTTGTTTTCGATGTACAGTTCTTTTAAACTCTAAGGGGGAAATGCACATGTCCATTTGGCCAGATGTGGCTACTGACTTGTCCAAATACTCAGGTAATCTTCAGAACAATGTAATGTGAAGCCACATATAATTTTAAATGAAAAAAAGGCAAAACTGAATCTGCAAGCTCTTCCACATAACTGACTAATCACTCAAGATGTTTTTCTCCTCAGTCCTTGCCATCTCTATTCTTTTGCCTCAAATGTATCTTAGAGTCTACCTGCTAAGCAACATTTCAGGTAAAGTCAGCAATCCTTCCTAGAAAGCTACTTGAAAAGTACCACAATCAACTGGCATTCTGATGCCTGCGAGGTGGCTGCCTAGCTGTTTTGATCTTGCAGCGAAGAGATAAAACACAGGGATCAACTTATGGAATCACAATTTACAAACCAACGTTCAACTCAATCAGGGAAGATAAGAAAACAACACCAACATGTGGAGGGCAAGTTTGGTCCAGTGGTTAAGACACCAGGCTAGAAAGTGGAAGACTATGAGTTCTAGTCCTGCCTTAAGCATGAAAGCCATCTGGATCACTTTGGACTGGTCTCTCTCTCAGCCCAACTCAATTCATAGAATTGTTGTTGTGCAGGAAATAGGAGGAAAGAGTATTAGATATGTTCGTCACCTTGAGTTATTTATAAAAATAGTAAAGGCAGAATATCGAAAAAATAAATGCTGATATCTTGGTGCTTCAAAAAGGGGAATTCTAAGACTTTGATAACAGCAGAATTCCACCAATCAATATTTCCTGCCACTTCTCCAGAGTAAATGCAGAAGAAGGATCTTAGCAGCATTTTCTCTGTGGCAACATTTTGTGAGGACCTACAGGTAATCCTCAACTTACAACCATTAGTTTAGTGACCATTCAAAGTTAAAACGGCAGTGAAAAAAGAGACAGTTGTTTTTCACACTTACGACCGTTAGAGCATCCCCATAGGTCACATAATCAAAATTTGGAAGTTTGGCACCTGGCATGCACTTAGAATACTTGCAGTATCTTGGGGTCATCTGATCACCTTTTGTAATCTTCTGATAAACAATATCTATGAGGAATTGACTTAACAACTGTGTCACTAACTTAACAACTGAGGTGAGTTGCTTAACAACTGTGGCCAGAAAAGCCATAAAATGGGGCAAAATTCACTTAACAAGTGAAATGTGTTTGAATATTAGTGGCTCAGGTTGGTAGTTAGGCTGTTGGTGTGAGCTCCGAGCTTTGCAATTTGGTTGAAAATGTTTCAATACCATTCAAGGAGACATCATCAGTGTGTTTTGAATTGAGCTCATCTGTGAGAACAAACTCAAACAAGTGGCTTGTTTGATAGTTTGTTCTGACAGACGAGCACAATTCAAAACACACTGACAATGTCTCCTCAAATGGTGATGAAATGTTTCCAACCAAATTGGAACTCAAACCAACAGCCTCCCTTAACGGCTGTCTTGCTTAGCAATAGAAATGTTGGGCTCAGTTGTGGCCATAAGTGGGGGACTACCTGGACAGAATCCCCTGACTGATGCCAATCTCAGTTCTGCACAGCATTTGCAGCCAAAGCATCTTGTAACTTCATCAGAGTAGGCTTTGTTTAAAAAGAAAAGAGAAAAATTCAGATCACTTTGAAAAGTGAAAACCTGCTTACTGCTTAGCTTCAGTGACATCACCAGAATTTTCTCTTTTTGCAAAGAATGACTAATTAGTATGCATATGTGTCCATTATTTTTTCTTATTAAAGCAATGAACAATAATCTGAGAAATGGGGAAATGGTGAACAAGTTGGATGAAAACTCTATACAATCTTGATCTTAACTCAAGGTCCAAGCGACAATGAATTGGTGTTTCTCAAACTCAACAACTTTAAGACGTGTGGACTTCAGCTCCCAGAATTCCCTAACCAATATGGCTGGGGAATTCTGAAAGTTGAAACCCACATATCTTAAAATTGCTGAGCTAGATAAACACTAATGAACAGTTTTCTAGGCCTGCTGTTTGCATTGCAAATGTCTTTACTTCAATTTGTATGTTAGTACTTTTTCTTACCTGCAATTGGCTAATATTCTCTGGTAACTCGGTTAATTTGGTCCCTATATCTTGTCCCAGATAGAGTGTCTCTAGTGATGCAATGTGGAATATTTCCTCAGGAAATGAGATGAACCTGTTGCCGGTTAGTCCAAGGCTTTTTAGCTGATAAAGCTTATTTACAGCTGGAGGTATCTTGATGTTTTCAAAATATAGATTTGGGAAAATACATATTATTCAGTTTGTACATTTTAAATGGGTTCTAAAAGTTCTGTATATGAAGTAGTGTCATTGATTTCCAAGTACCCTTTTATATGCCAGTATCTTCTAAAACAAGGAAACCACCAAGGTATCTACAGGTGATTCACAAACACCAAGATTACAGCTGTGACCACATTATTATGGTCCCCCTCTTAACCTTCTTGAAACCCCAGGTGACATCCCTGGAAACAACAAACAGAGTTAAAGTATTCAAGATCTTAAAAAATTATTCTCTTTCTCCTTTTTAAACTTCTCTTTCCCTCATCATCCTCAGTATGAAATGCCTGGTGAGTCTTCTGGCACCTTAAGAAAAAATATTGTAACTCCAGCTGAAATATAATAACAACAATGACAACAGCAGCAGCAGCAACAACAACAACAACAATAATAGCAATAATAATAATAATATCATTTTAGAAGACCCCAGGATATTTTATTCTCCCTGGAAATGTGAATCAAGTCATCAACCTCCAGAAGCACTATTCTCTCCTTCCCTTTCTCCCTCCTGCTCCCTCTGCCTCCCTCTTCCCCCCTCCTCTTCCTTCTCTCACTCTCTTCATTCATTCATTCATTCATTCATTCATTCATTTATTGAATGAATGAAAATTACAAATTTGGACAAGCAAAATGAAAAGAAATTAAAATATGATAGGGACAATGGATATGTTAGTGCACTTAGGAATTTCTTAAATACAGGGTGAGGTCCACAAAAGTTAAGTTAGAATTGGTTTCCAGTTCCGCGTGGCTTTGGTGGCAGGAGGAATTCGTGACCATCCATGATTCCTGCTGTGCTTGCCGCCGAGATGCCCCCGATCCAAATGGATATGGCTGCCCTGTAGAGGCAGCCGAAGAGAGAGAGGAGCCGGACAGGGGGTTGGGGGTGTCGCAGACCCCCTCCTCGTCTGGAAAAAACCCTTTTTCCTGAGGTGGTGGAGCGGCGATCAGTAATGGCTGCCACGAAGAAGCCTGCAACCGGGTAAGATTTTGCTGGAGGAAGCAGGAAAAGTGAAAGTGCTGGCTGAGCCGGGTCAATGAACATCTCTCAAACTCTCTGGAACTGAATTGTTTGAATTGCTGGAGGATACATTGTACCCCTAAGAAGATCGGAAAGCAGCGGAGAAAGCTGTTAAAGGGAAACTTTTTTTTTCTTCACTCTCCCACCCCATAGAAACAGCAGATGAAGATTTGAAATTTATTTGGGCACTGAAGGTGAATTATTTTGAAAGTTAAAGTCAAGGGACAAAAGATTCTTTGGACATTGGACTTAATAATTTAAGAAATCGGAAAACTCTTATTGGAGGTATGGATTTCTGATCATTTAAAAATTGTTGTTGTAAGTGGGAAGGGAGAGGAAAAAAATTGGAGCAGAAGCTGAAAAAGGAGGAGATTGCCTAGAATTCTAAAGAAAGATATATGGTAATTGGACCTCTTTGATTAAACAGTAACCCCAGAAAGAGAAGTAGAAGAAGGAAGAAAAAGTATTTACTTTTGGAATCTTTTTTGAATTATTCTTGATTAAAAATACTTGGGTGGTTGTTTTGGGAAAAGTTTCTCTTTTTATGATGGCATCGCTTGTGGATGAATTAAAAACTGAATATCAAAAATATAAAAAGGAAGAACAAGAAAAGATACTTTGGGCATTCTATTTCAATTTTTAGAAATGGCGTTATGTACTTATGAAAAGTTGATTACGCAGCAGAATGACTGGGACAAAGAAGAAGAGGAGGAAGAAGCCATCTTCGATGAACAATGGGGTTTTTCTGGGGAGGAGGAGAAAGAGGATAAGAAAAAGAGGATTTTAAGGTTTGAAAAAACAACCAAAAAAGAGAAAAATTAGATGAAAGGTGGATGCAAGGTTAGAAAGCAACGGAAAGGGAGTAAGAAAAGGGAGGAGGAGAGACAAAGGGGTAAAAAGGGCAAGGAGAAGAATAAGCAAGAGAGAAAGAGGGGGAGGAGAAGCCTTAATGGTGGGAAGCAAGATTTAAAGAAAAAAAGCATATTTAGAGACAATGGGTGACTCTAATTGAAAAAAAAGGGGAGATTCTGGAAGGTACATAAGATTGTGTCTTTATATGTGTATCTAGAGTAAAATGCTTAAGATATAAATGAGTATTAATATATACGATTAGTTTTTTTAATGATATGGATGGTGCTTATATAGGATTTTATTTAGTTATTGCTGGGTTTTTACCTTCTTTATAAAATTTATTGTGTAATTTTAGAATGTACTAAACAGAATCCCAAGATAAATTAAGTGTTATATGAAATAATTTTAAGTTAGGACAATGAGTTAAAGGTGTCACTCCAATCAGAGTATAGGAGAAGTATATTAAAAGAAAAAAGATGAATGGATAGTTGGAAATAGAACAGACAAAGAATGATATTGAAAATGATGATAAGATATGGAAGGATATAATATAAAATGAATATGATGTTTGAATTTGTGTCTGTGTGAAGAGTTTCAACCCAGGATCAAGCAGCCTTCAGAAAAGATGTTTTAGTTGTTGTTTTTTCTATGTTCTGTATTTTGTATGTTTATGAAAGGCAATAAAATTTTAATAAGCAAGAAATATAATTTGGATAACTAGAATGAAAAGGAGAAGTTGGGATAAGATATGAAGTTAAATAGATAACGTAAATATTGATATTACAATTTTGAATTATTTTGTATGTTCTATTGGCTTTCTTCTTTAATTTTTTTTTTTTTTTTTAGAAAAGATTTTTCAGGTTGTTTGCCTGGATTATTTGTGTACTGTTTTTGTCAAATTAATAAAATTTGTTATAATAAAAAAAAAGTTAAGTTAGAATTAAAAACTGAAAGTTAGTAGCTGAGACAACTGAATTGAGTAAGATATTCCAGACCTTGACAACTCTGTTACAAAAACTGAATTTTTTATTTTAAGATGGTTTAAAGTGATTGTTCACACACATTGCATTATGATTGAAACTAAATAACTCATTTGCAGTAAAACAATACTTGTGCTGTCCAGCCAATGTATGGGAATTGGATAGTTAGGTAACAATTGTGAGCTGTTTCCTTAAGGGATTGCATTATGGTAAATGTAGTTAAGGTATCCTGGGAAATGTAGTCCATGTCACGTGACCACATCTGTAATCCTAATTGGTCACTAAATTGACCCTCGATGGGTTGGGGGAGTTTTCCTCACTCTTGGCTGAACTCATGGACTCGTGGTAACTGTTCTACTTCTATCGTTACAAGGTGGGAGAAAAAGGATAGGAGATAAACTATCTTTTTACCTACAAGACAGATATGCAAAGGATTGGTCATTAAAGAAGAACTTTGTCACAAATGTGAGTTATAAGGATACCTGATGAACCAATAAAAGTACTTTGTTATGTTTATCTATCTGCATCTCTACACTTTACAAATCTACCTTTGTACAGGATACAGAACAATACTATGTGAAATTTTATATGCAATATCTATATGTTGGGATCTCAACTCCCACAATTTTCAACTGACTGGCAGTCACAAGATTTGTTGCCCTAATACAAGGGTCCTCAAACCCTGAGCCACAGCCAAATTCTAGTCTGTGGCTTATTTCGATTTGGGCTGCGTGAGTGGCTGGCTGGAGAGCGTGAGCAGCAGGCCAGCAGGCACTCACATGTGTTTGTGCCAATCCCTCACTCACACAAATTGAGCTGTGTGCGCACCGGCCTGCCACTCACGTGGCCCAGTCCCCGTCTCACTCCCCAGCTGGGCCGTCAAGCTACAAAGGTTGGGGACCACTGCCCTAGCACATCTGGAAGACATGAGAATGCTCTTGGGATGGCTTTCTAAAAACACATTTCATGCAGCTCCACCAGGGTGGGTGTTGGAATAAAAATCCATCTGGTTTAGTTCCAAGCTGGGAGAAAGGCACTGGAAATAAAATGGAGGCTGGAGGCTGATTGGAAAGAAGGTCCACTTATTGATGGACAGAACCACCAAGGTTTGTGGTTCTGGGGCAGCTGACCAAAATGGAGTTGAGAGTGGGTGGGTTTTATACCATTTTGGATAGGCAAAATGGATGGATTTTCCTTCCAACAGTGGCCTACCATAATCTGAAGGAAACTGCAAGTTATGGTCCAAAGGGTTTGCAGCCATAATGGCACAGTGAAAACTCCACCAATTTTGTGTGTCCCACATGAAACACAAAGAGATGGACATTTATGATTGCAACCTGTAGACATCCGTGCACCCCTGTAGACATCCCCGCATTTATTGACTCAAATCTGCATATTTCCTCAGCCCTAGGTGGGGAGAGGAAAAGCTGAGCTAACAAGCAAACTTCAGCCACCCTGACTACAATAAAAAGCAGACAGTTGCTTGGCTTACTGCTTTTCTTAAGCCTCTGGTGCATCACTTTTGTGTATCCTCTAATTATTTCTGACTGCACTTTTTTAGTGCAAAATTTTGTTACAAAATGTTTTTTAAAATTAAGGGGATAGAAAAGCACACATATTGCCAACTATTGTTATTATTTTACTTGCCAAGAAATATAAGTTCCTATGTTTTTATAGATGAAAATGTTTGTGTATATGTTTATGTGTGTGGAATTGTTGGTTTGACTGAGTGGTCCTTATATTTTCTAAATGCTTATTTTGTATTTGACAATTTAAAGTTTGCGAAGTGCCCCGAGCAAGTAAGATTCTGCACTTTTACCTTTATACCAAAGATGGTATTCAGCAGATTCTGACCAGTTCTGGAGAACCGGTAGCAGAAATTTTGAGTAGTTTGGAGAACTGGCAAGTACCACCTCTGACTTGCCCCGCCCCCATCTATTCTCTGCCTCCCAAGTCCCAGCTGATCGACTGGGTCTTCTTTTGTTGCCCTGCACAGGAGAACAGAGCTGGAAAGCAGGTTAGTGGGTTGGGGAAAGAATGGGGTTTTTGCAGTATCCTTCCTCTGCCATGCCCACTAAGCCATGTCATGCCCACCAAGCCACGCCCACAGAATCTGTAGTAAAAAAAATTGAATCCCACCACTGCTTTAACATCTTTTATACTTTTAGGTACACCCCACCATCAATGGTTTTCAATGATATAAATCTAGTAACAATCTACAAACATTGATCCTTTTAAAAAGTATTTAAGGATATTTTAAGTGCATTTTAATTTACTAGGGGAGGTGATCTGGCTAGGAGAAGTAGGATAGAAATACGATGGATAAATACCTGACTTATCTGATTGTCGTCCAGGGACAATATCTCCAGGTTTTCCATTGCACAAATCTGTGCTGGAAATTCCTCCAAAAGATTTTGACTTAGATCTAAAATTATTGTACTGGTTAGTTTTCCAAAAGAAGGGTGTAATGCTTTCAGGCCACAATTTTTCAGGTAAATCACAGTAAGGCATTTCCAATGCCGTAATGGACGTGGAAAACCAGCCAGGGCATTCCCCGATATGCTAAATTCCTTCATTTCTGTCAATTGCTTTAAACTTCGAGGGAGTTTGTACAATTTATTTGTTGACAAATCAAGCACAGATAGTTTGTAACACTTGCTCAGTGAATCAGGCACCATTGTCAGCTTGTTACAGGCGAGATAAAACTGAGATAAATTCTGCAAGGATGAAATTTCATCCGGAATGAAACTCAGATTATTTTTCTCAAGATCTATAATTTCTAGGTTATGCAGTTGACAAAGTTCCAAGGGAAAACGTTCAAATCTATTCTCCTTTAGATAGAGCTCTTGAAGTTTGGTAAAATTCACTATTTCCTTGGGAAGACATTTTAGATTGTTGTTAGAGAGTCCCAACAACTTCAAGTGATGAAGATGTTTGCAGATTTCCAGGGGTAATTCATCCAGATTTAAATCATAGAATCGGAGATGAGAAAGGGACCGTATTTTACTGATGACTGTAAGTGAACTGTAAGGAAGTAGATTACTGCTCAGATCCAAACTTCGGAGCGATTTCAGTTCTCCCAGTTCCTCACATAGCTCTGATATCCTGTTCTGATTCAAATAAAGAACTCGTATATTCTTAAGATTACTTATTGCTCTTGAGATGCTACAAATTTCATTTCTTTCCAGATGTAGTTCCTCTAGGTCTTTGAGCTCAAATACTTGCCATGGGATGGTTTTCAATTTCCTGTTGGCTAAATCAATGAAAAAAATCTGGTCTGTGATCTGCACCGGAACCAGAATTTCCTCTTTTGATTCTTTGTTTCCCGAAACTTCATATATTATCCTTTCAACTTCGTTCAAATCCCCTTCCCCTGCTGTTGCCAGGGTCTCACATTCTAGAATGGCAGGGAAAATTTCGGAGCGGACAGTAGATGCTTTTGCAATATAAGAGCTCTTGCAGGCACCAATCGGAATGTAGCTGTTTTCCCAGAAGGAGAAAAATAAATAGATTTTCAGCCATATCTTACAATACAGGTGGTCCTCAACTTACAACTATTTGTTTAACAGTTGTTCAATGTCACATTGGCACTAAAAAAACCCTACTAAGACCAATTCTCACATTTACAATGGCCACAGCATCACATAATCAAAACACTTAGCCATCAGCATGAATTTATTATAGTTTTTGCAGTATCCCAGGGTCACACCTCTCCTTTTGCAACTTTTCCCAAGTGACTTTTGACAAGCAAAGTCAACAGGAGAGGGAATTAGTTAACTGATTTAGTTAACTGCAATGTTTTGCTTAAAGCTACGGCAAACGATTGTAAAATCAGACATCACTTCCTTAACTAACTGCCTTGCTTAGCAATGGAAATGCTTTCCAATTGTTGTCATAAATAACGGATTGTCTGTACCTAAAATGTTGTATTACTCCATTCTGCAGGAAAGGTGTGATCTAAAATTAATGAAACCAGTAACCAATGAAAGAGATTTTATAAAAAGAGATTTGAACCACATTTTTAATATTTTATGTATTATATAAAGAATGAGATGTGTAACAATTTTTTTATATATTTTGCCTAGTGGGGAACACATTTTCCCCCTTCCTTTAACAACCACAAATTTAGGTTCAGCTACTCACAATAGAAGAAATTACTGCCTCCTATCTAAAAAGGAAAGTAATATTTCAGATACGTGGAGCAGGTTATGCTTTAAAACTTTCTGCAATGGGTATCTGCTTTGCTTTCAGTTGTAGTTTAATACCAAAACAAAGAATGTTGATTAAAGAATAAAATTAAAATGTTAATGGTTTCTGGGTTTCTACGGTGGGAAGTAACATACTATAAGATGTTCAAAGGCAGCTAAGCTTTCTTGTTGTTTTCCTTAAAAATGTTTCACTTCTCATCCAAGAAGCTTCTTCAGTTCTGGTTGAATAATGGGGAATGGATGGATTTATATTCTTAGAAGTCATCTGTTTGTTAGCACCTTTAGCTCTGTTCACACTCTCATTCAGGTGATCCTGAGGGAAGAGATAAAACCCCAAGTATCCTCAACGACTCTCAGACTAAGGGAGCTAATGACCGACCTTCAGAGTGCTAATACTGTAAAGCAGTGTTTCCCAACCTAGACAATTTAAAGATCTGTGGACTTTGAGTCCCCAAATTCTTCAGCCAGTATAGTAGAACCACAGCTTGAAGGAGAAGAGGGGTGGGGGCTCTAAGGAGAGGAAAAGAACATTCCAGCATGGAATTGATATGAGGGAGGACACATCTGAGATCAAACTATTAAGTCTATTTCTGCCATTTTCCACGAGTCAATCTGTCAGTCTTACAAGATTCTTATAAAGAGGTGTTTGACAATAAAGGAATGCTTTGGCCTATTCAAGAAGTTGTTTTGGTTATTTCACAAAATTTGGGGAATTCTGGGAATTGAAGTCCACATATCTTAAAAGTTGCCAAGGTTGTTTCAAATTTTTAGAAAAGATAATTAGAAACACTAGCCCAGAGTTTTATTTGGCAACGCAGTTAGTTACACATGTGAGACCATACATAACTGGGTTGAATTGAGACAACAGTGTGACAAAATGACATTAAAAAAGGAAAACTCTTTTTTTTTTCCTTTCTGGAAATAGGAATGGAAATTATTTTTAAACCCTGCAAGTTTCCAGTTGCTTTCTGACACAACTGCCGGATTCTAGGACAGTTGCCCTTTCAAATAAAGATTGAATCTGATTCGCTGATGTACCACTGATGTCATAAACTAATCCGTTAACAGTTGGCATTCATACTAAATAGACTGGATCGGCAGAACTTATATTAAGGAGGTGGAAAAAGAAAAAATGATCTCCTTAACCTCAACCCCACTAAGTTCCCCCATGGACAGTTCCATCTCAGGGTCATCCTCAACTTCCAAGGTATCATTATAGAAAAATGGTGAAAATAAAGCCAGTAGATCAATAGAAGCTTTGCACATACTCAATTATTTAAATGTTGGCTTTCTTGAGCTGATATACAGAACCCAAACTTAAGAGCTAAAGAATTCCTAAGGTAGCTTATAATAGTAAAATTGTCCTGAGAAACGGACAGGTAGGATTTATATTCCTTGCAGACAGCTGGAGATTGGAGGATATACAAGGACTATAAATACAAGGAGTATAAATCTTTCCCTTCCCCACCATTAAGCCAGAGCTGAAAAAGTTCCTTGGATGAGAAGCAAAATGTCTTCAAAGAAAAACCAGAAAGTCCAGTTGCCTCTTGAAAAAAGCACCTTTGGGACAACCATGACCTGGATGACTGAGAATCGCCATAGACATTATTTGACAAGTAGCATTGGAAAATTGTTAGGAATTCCGTTTGCATAGGAGAAAAAAAAAATCTGATTTTCTTTCATTAATTTTATTCTGCTTCACCTTAGATTTCTACAGCCATGTGACCTTGAGGTGCACTGAGATTGCAATTCAAAAACAGGATTTGCTGCAGTAGCTTAGATGGATGGACAGACTTTATATCAGTGCTGGATGATGGTCCTGATTCAAAGGGGAAAGATGGTTTGAACCATATGTGGCCAAACATTGCAGTCATTGGCAATTCAAGAATCAGTGTATTTTCCTGTGCGAAGCCAGGAAAGGATTCATCAAATTTAAGGAGGACAATTATTTCCTTTAATAATTGTATGAAAGGTCCCTAGCAGGTCTGACCATCCAATACATTCTGACAGAGACACAGGGCAGAATTATACATTTGGTACATATTACAAGACTGGGTTGTGTCTCTCCTATTACCTCCTATCTGTGCATTAAAAAAAAATTTTTTTTAACAAAAATCTGATTTCAATAAGCTGACAGCATAAAGCAAGAGTTAAATTTGGACTTGCATCTCTATGGAAAGCCAACAAAATTAGTTAGGTAAGGAATGGTTGGAAAGTATTAATAACTACTGAAATCCAGAGTTCTTACTCTGTCGATCGGGCTTTCCTGTAGGCTGCTAGTTTAGACTGAGTCCCTTCTGAAAATCTATTTGTAGTCAGAGTGATACTTCCCTCTGAAGCACTGCTCATGTTCATAAATTCTCATTATTTATCTGTGGAAGTAGAACCAATAAAAAGCAGACAGTTGCTTGGCTTACTGCTTTTCTTAAGCCTCTGGTGCATCACTTTTGTGTACCCTCCAATTATTACAAAACAAAAAAGAAATTATGACATACATCAATGTGATTTTAACTGCTGTCACTGCAGTTTAGCCAATGGGAAATATGTATATATAAATGAAATGGGCAAGGAAAGTTATCCAGATGAGTGCTTGCTGATTTTCCAATAGATTATCCGTAAAAATTTTGAAATTTAAAATTATTCTGGCAATTGCCAGATTCTCTCAGCTTGTTTTAGACAAAATATATGATAAGCACATTGCAGTAAAACTATGAAGCCATTACAAAAGAATTCCAGCAACTGCTGTATATCCAGTGCAGGCTCTGTTACACTATGATCAATGTTCAATTTTTGTGCATTGCAAATTCCCTCTGTTCTTTGCTTTGATCTAGTACTAGTTGACTGATCTAGTAATAGGTGGCTTAGTTTTGATCATGAGATGGTTCACAGAAAGTCTCTGCACTGCAGAAGCAGAGAATTCTTGACAAACGGACAAATAAATGTTTCTTCACAACTGTCAGAGAAGACCACAAAAACAAGGATCTCTTGACACAGTAGTGTAAAATCTGGGAGAGTGGGCGCAAGAACGGAGACGAGGCATCGAATAGTGACTCCAACTCTTTATTGGTGACTTCAGAACAGAGCGAAAGGCTAGGGCAGCAGCAGCTCCTTTTATAGAGCTGGCTGCTGTCACAACAACCAATGATTTGAGTTTGCCGTGCTGGAAAGCGTCCAATCAGAGGCGACCCTTTAACAGCCAATCAGATCAGCTGACAACGACCAATCACGATCCACTACTAGCGGGCCAATCAGAAGTGCAGGTTTACGAGCCTGCTGTGAAAGTAAAACTATAAGAATCGCAGGCTAACGAGTTTGCTTAGTTCGTAACACCCCTCCCCCTAGGTTCCGTCTCAAGGGTGGGGTGATGTATTCTCGCAGGTAGGCAGGTCGTCTCACCTGTCTACCTGATCTTCGTTGCTCCACCAGTCTTTGCTGGTTCTGGTGGGCTGTTGGTTGAACTCGGCAGTAATGGTGAGCTGGCTGCTCCGATGGGCGACTCAGTGTTGTCATCTCTACTCCCGTCAAGGCTGTCATCTAGATTCTCTGGGGTTGTTGATGCCGCCGTGCTGCTTCGTGGAGAGATGGCCATCTGCCCCGGCTCTTCTTCGGAAGATGAATAATCCAGGTTTGGTTGCGCTGATTGCTGGTTTTCGAGTACTGGGTCAGGTACTGGTTCGTTTTCGGCCCCCTCGATTTCCCTTCCCCCCTGGTTTGGAGTTCAGGGCTTGTGAAGGAGGTAGATGCCAGCCGGGAGCATAGTTGGTCGATGTGGCGCTTCCACAGTCTCCCATCAGCAGTTTGTAAATGGTAGGAACGGGGACCCGTAAGTTGAGTTATGGTAGCGGGGACCCACAATGGGTCACCGGTAAGGTTTTTTTGCAAACACCGGGTCACCTACCTTGAACATGCAATACTTGCTGCTGGACCCCAGGGGCTTTTCTGGTGTGTAGGAGGGTGTAGTCGGTCAAGATGTAATCGAAGTTTCCTGCCCATCAGGAGTTCGGCTGGGGGTTTTTTTGTGGTGCTGTTTGGAGTGATATGCTGGAGGAGGAGCATCCTGGTCATCTTGTCGTGGATGTTCCCTTGTTCCATCTTGTATAAGGTTTTCTTTATGAACTGGACCATTCATTCAGCCCTACCGTTGGCCGCAGGGTGAGCCGGCGATGTTAAGGCATGGCGTATCCCCTGGTCTGCTAGGTACTGCTCAAATGCCAAGGCGGTAAATTGTGGGCCATTGTCTGAAACCAAGACATCTGGTAAGCCTTGTGTAGCAAATAGTCTGTTTAGTTTTTTAACGACTGTTTCTGTTGTGGTGCTCTTCATTTTGTGGACCTCAAGCCAGTTGGAATAGGCATCCACTGTTATGAGAAATGTATGTCCCTTGGTAGGTCCCGCAAAATCGATGTGGATACGGGACCAGGGATCTTGGGGTGCTTCCCATTCCATTGGTGGTGTTTTTGGTGGAGCTGAGTGTGTTTCCTGGCATTTGTTGCAGGTAGCGACCCAGGTTTCTATTTGCTTATCTATGCCTGGCCACCAAGCGTAGCTCCTTGCTAGTGCCTTCATTCGCATGATGCCCGGGTGTCCATCATGCAATAGTTTTAGGACCTTATTCTGCAGTCTTTCTGGGATGATGACTCTGTCTCCCCATAAAACACATCCTTTTTGGGAGAAAAGTTCTGCCTGCCTGTGTTTGAAAGGCTTGAAGGTGTCGTTGAGTTCGTTGTCAGGCTAACCTCTTTCCACCCAGCTGAGGACCCATGCTAAACAAGGGTCCTTCCTTGTTTCTGACGCGATGTCTTGTGCAGTCAGTGGTGGTGATGGAAGTGTCTCGATTTGTAGTGTGGCTGGATTGGAGCTGGTCGTCCAGGACTTCTGGTAGCAGAAAGCGGCTCAAGGCGTCAGTGTGGGGAATGGCTTTCCCCGGTCGGTGTCGCAGTTGGTAATTGTATGCGGCTAAAAACTCTGACCAGCATGTCATTCTTGGCGATAAGATGTGGGGAGTTGGTTTATCCCCCGCCAAGATGCCAAGTAGTGGCTTGTGATCGGTGATTATAGAAAAGGATCTTCCATATACATACTCATGGAATCGTTTGATTGTAGACACAATAGCGAGAGCCTCTTTATCTAGTTGGCTATAGTTTCTCTCAGTTTTAGATAAAGTTCTAGAAAATAATGCAATGGGCGCCTCAGTACCATTTGGAGGATGTGGCTCAGGATGGCTCCTACTCCAAATGGTGAGGCATCACAGGTAAACATTAATGGTAAAGTCTCGTTATATTGTATCAATACAGCATCTGATGTTAAAAGGTCTTTTACTTGCTGAAAAGCTCGCTCTTCTCGATGTCCCCAGACCTAGGAAGCCTTCTTGTCGAGGAGCCTATGCAGGGGTTCAGCAACAGTCACTTTCTAAGATAGGAAGATGTTACAAAAGTTGATAAGTCCCAGGAAGGCTTGGAGATAAGTTTTGTTTCTAGGTCTCAGGGCATTTTTTATTGCAGCCAATTTTTTCTCAGTAGGGTGAATTCCCTGTTTGTCAAGAAGGTAACCAAGGAATTCAACCCTCTCCGTGCATAGTTGGCACTTGTCTTTCTTGACCTTCAGGCCAGCATCTTTAAATTTCTGGAGGACCATTCTTAGTCATTTTTTAGTATACTTCTAGTGGGAGCAGCTATCAGGACATTATCGAAATATGGCACGACCCCTTTTATGCCTTGTAGCAATCTCTCCATCAGACTTTGGAAGATGCCAGGTGCTACGCTTACTCCGAACTGGAGTCTATTACACTTGAAAGCACCTCTGTGTGTAATTATAGTTTGGGCTTCTGCGGTCTCTGCATCTACGGGCAGCTGCTGGTACACCTGGACTAAGTCCAATTTTGCGAATATTTTTCCACCCCCAAGGGAATGAAGGAGGTGTTGGACCACAGGCATGGGGTAAGTGCTCTGCTGAAGTGAGTGGTTCAGGGTGGCCCTCACTTCAGGTGCTCTGCTGAAGTGAGTGGTTCAGGGTGGCCCCACAAATTCTCAAGGACCCGTCAGGTTTTATGGGGGTTGCAATTGGGGTCTCCCATTGGGCATGGTCAATTGGTTCCAACGCACCTTGTCCAATTGTTCATCAATCTTTGGTTTGAGTGCAAAGGGCACTCGACAAGGCTTAAGGCGAATGGGCGCAATATCAGGGCAGAGGTTAAATGATATGGGGGATCCCTTGTACTTGCCTAGCTTCTTGGTGAAAACTTCCTGGAATTCCTGGACAAGGGCCACTTCCCAGTGTGGTGGTCTCCCATGGAAAGAATGAGACACAGAGGCTGGTGTACTCGGGATGGGAGTCTGGAGCAAATTCTAGTGCCCCCTTTTATTGAGAAATTCGTACATAGTAAGCATTCACATTGTGGATTACAATAATTAGATATAGCACACAAAACTGTTTACAATTGTCTGAGCTGCTTAATTGTTTCTGGTGTTTGTTTTTAATTTCCTTGCTTATCTCAGTGACCCTTAGGCAGACATGTATGTATAAGGTCTTAGACTAATCATTACCCAATACTGAAGTCAAAGTTTATTCCCACATCTCCCCTGTTTTAGTTTTTTGATGATCGCGGATGCCTCGGTAGCTTTTCGCCATCTGCAACAACAGTTCTCCTTCCGTAGGCTTCACCCGACACATTCCTAAAAGTCCAGGGAGACATTGGATACAACAGCATACACAAAGAGAAAGTATAAAAAGCAATATCACTCCAACAATTAGGTGACGAATCCATGAACTATCTGGCAACCAGGACCAAAGTGCAGACCACACATCCAGTCCCTTGTCCTCCGATTGTAATGGATTCTCATTCAGGGTTTGTTCCATATGCTGTATAGTAGCTGTAGTGTTTGGAAAATAATCAGAGATATACATGCAACAATGTGTATGAATCACAGCGCAAACTCCCCCTTGCGCAGCCAAAATAGTGTCCACCGCATATCTGGTTTGCAGGACAAAGTCAAGGATTTTTCCTTGTTCTTCTTCAAGCAACTTTAGCGTTTTAATGGTGTCTTTAAACATAGTAACTGTCCAATTGTTTAAACGATGCAAATCTCTATAGTTCATCATGACTCCTAAAGGACGAATAACTCCCCTTGATATCTGTGCCCAGTAGTCATGATTCAAAACAGAGTTTACTTCCGTTGCTGAACGTGCATTGTGGATATGAGCAGTCCCCAAAGATTTTAAAATGACGTGAGATGGGATTACTTTCCCAAAGGTTCAGACTCCTTTCCATCGTGCTGGCATGTGATCATAGGCCATCCGTCCACACAGCAACCATAGATTTGCTCCCAGGAGATGGCCAACCGTATTTGGTTCAGCATAGATTAATCGTACAAAAGATTCCATTAACATAGCCAAATAAGTGGGCGGTGGTGCGTATTTCCCATTTGCACATTTGGGCAGCTGGTTTTCTATCATGATGGGACAACATGTGGCAGGGATAATTGGACACCCATTTTCATTGATCAAAGATATGATATCAAATTTAGAAATATTATGTACAAAGTAAGTGAGATTTTTAGTTTTCATGTCATCCAGATAAACCCGACTTCCATTGCCAATAACAATTGTTTTGTTGCAAAATGGATATGTTCCCGAGTAAGTCATATTCTCTACTGTCTCACTGTGAGTCCAGCAGATTCCTGCCACCTCTTGGATTCGGCTTCCAAGATGCAATGTATTTATGTTATTTTTAGTCCAACTGTTAGACCATATCCCTGAACAACCATAGCATTGTCCCTTATACCAGTCACCTTCGGCCAAAGGTACTGCAACCATTGGAAGCCCTGATGTTTTGTGAGTTGGCATGTGCATACATACCCAACAATCAGTTTTATTATGAAAGTTTGCTAGCTTCCCCATATCCTGGATCAATGTGTTTCTTTTCCATTCCCCCAAATCCATCCCCTTGCCCCTTTGGCTGATGATAAGGATGCACACAGCGAGCAGGAACCCAAACAACTGTCCCCTCATCTTTAATAGCAGCGTATCAGCAGGACAGGTCCTTTCCATGTTGGATCTGGTAGTCTCTTATACCGAACTTTCGTCTTGGCGTACCTGGAGAAGGAGAGGAAGCAAAATGCCTACAACCCCCCCCAGGGGCATGGCACTGGGCTTTAAAATGGCCAGGCTTTCCACAATTAAAATAATTCCCTGTAGGTTTCATCCCTTTTTGCAATGCCATAGCCAAAGTCTCCATGTTGTAAGCCTGAGAACCCACCACTGCACATGCTTTTAACAGATCAGTCAGAGTAACCTCACCTCTAGCCACCCAGGGCTGCAAGATACGCTTGCAGTCAGCGTTTGCATTTTCAACTGCCAATTTCAGCAAAAGTTCTTTTGCAGCTTCCTCATTAGAGTTTTGCCTGGTAATAGCCAATTGTAGCCTTTCCACAAAATCATTATAAGACTCAGATGCTGTTTGCTTAATTTGAGAAAAAGACCGTGCTGGGGTTCCCACATCCTGAATGCGGGACAACGCCCCAAGGACAGCTGCCATAACCACTGGAAATACGTGATCAGGCAAATTAGCAGCTTGATCTGCAGTGGATTCAAACAAGCCTGCCCCATAGATTTGGTCTGGTGTATACAGCCCCCCTGAATTCCTTCCCCTAGTGACAGCCTCCCTTTGGTATTCTGAGTCAAAGATCACATACTGAGTAGAGCTCAATATCATTCTCATTAAATCTTTCCAGTCACTAGGAATCATGCGTGAGGTAGCCAAACTTGTCAGAAGCCCCTTTGTAAAAGGACTTTGAATACCATAATCTTTTACTGCTTTTTTAATTTCCCTAAGAACTGCTAAAGGAATCGGAACCCATTCAGTCTGCAGATTGCCTTGAGCATCCACTTGCCTATTGACTGGAAACAAATTCATCTGGGTAATCTCATCAGACTCTAACTTCCCCTCATTGAAAGCCTGATGCATCATGGCTTGAACTTTTCCCATTTTTGATTGGATTTTATCATCCACTGGAGTAGGCGTTGTTGGAAATGATAAAGCACACTCCAGTTTTGGAGAAGGCGGGTGCAATACAATTCCTTTATAAGGAAGAGGTTCTACTAAAGTTTTTAAAAGAGGTTGTTGCTGGGTTTCTAAAGCAGTCATGACAATCTTCCAAAATATCAAAATTTCAGCTGTTGCCCGTGGCTCTTCATGAAGGATATTTCCAATTCTCCTCCATGTGTCTAACTTTAAAGAGCCTTTCTCTGGATACCAGGGACATTGCCGCCAGATCTCTTGCAGCAGCTCTCTCACATTATCTTTTGAAAGAACTATTTGCTCCGCCCCAGAGGGTTTAAAGATAAAGTAGTTTGTCCTGGCTAACTTCAGCAGCTCACTAACATGCCGTTCCTGTGGCTGAGAGAGTTTTCCCCCCATGCTCCCTGAATAATCCTATTGTCCAGCAATAGTTAAGTACGTACTTTACCTATTCCAGGCGAGGAAACACGGAGGTCCGGACATGTACCACCTGCAGTGGATCACGTCGGGGTCACCACTTGTGATGGTCTCCCATGGAAAGAATGAGACACAGAGGCTGGTGTACTCGGGTTGGGAGTCTAGAGCAAATTCTAGTGCCCCTTTTATTGAGAAATTCGTACATAGTAAGCATTCACATTGTGGATTACAATAATTAGATATAGCACACAAAACTGTTTACAATTGTCTGAGCTACTTAATTGTTTCTGGTGTTTGTTTTTAATTTCCTTGCTTATCTCAGTGACCCTTAGGCAGACATGTATGTATAAGATCTTAGACTAATCATTACCCAATACTGAAGTCAAAGTTTATTCCCACACCCAGTCATCGCCTTCGGTCTGGTTGATGCCTGCCAGTTCGATTCCCAGAGGCGTGAACCACTGTAAGCCTAGCAAGCTGGGTCGATCTCTATTGACGACGGTAAGAGGTAGGGTTGCGTTGTGGTCTTTGAAAGAGACTTGGGCGTGGCTGGAACCGGCGACTAGAATTCTATTTCCCTGGTAGTCCTTCAATATAATTCTCTGAGTGCTGAGGTCCTGGTGGAGGATGTCAGGGATCAGCTGTTTGAGGGTTTTCCAGGAAACCATCGATAGGGACGACCCGGAGTCGACTTCCATAACGCATGGTCGCTTCTCAATGATGACCTTTACTCGGATTTTCCTTGCATCAAGGGGTGAAGCGTGGCCAATGGTGATGGTTTGGTGTGCCTCTTCTTGTCTGGTAGAAGTGGCTGGTGCTCGATTTCTGTAGTAGTGGTTCCATTGGTTGCTTGGGCGGTCCCGATTTACTGGTGGGGTGCCTGTTGTCTGCTGAAAATTATTTTCTCTTCGGTTTGGGCTGGACCCTCGCTTGCTTCTACAAACCTTTGCAATGTGGCCCCTCTTTCCACAGGAACGGCAGAGTGCGTCTAGGAATGTGCAGTCTGATCGTGGGTGGTTTCCCGCACAACCAGCACACTGGAATGAGGGCTTACGACCCCGTTGATCTCGTTGATCACGTTCTGACCGGAGTCTGTTGACCTCCTCTCCCTCGCTTTCTGATGAAGACTTGAGGTCTTCATGGTGGGTGGTCGTTGCGTGCCTCTCGGGACAAGGCGTAGTATTACTGGCGAGTTGGCAGTGCGGTCTGTTTGCTCGGCGCATTTGAGCGGCCGACTTCCTGGTTGCTTCTGCTGCAGTAGCATCGGCGATGACATCTGCGAGGCCGATGTCTCCCTTTGCCATAAACTTGCTCTGGGTCGTGAGGTCTCTTAGATCCAGAACAATTCTATCTCTCATGGCTTCTTTGAGATTGGTGAAGCCACAGAGTCCCTCCAGGTTCCTGAGGTCCGCGATGAAGTCTCCCACACTTTCGCTTTCCTGCTGGTCCCTCTGGTAAAACTCATGTCTTCGGATGAGTGTTGGCACCGCTGGGACATAATGGGCCTGGAGGATTGGGGCGAGAGTGTCCCAGTCCATTGTCTTGACTTCTGCTGGTTTTGCAAGCGCCTTTGCCATCTTAAATACGGCTGGCCCGCAATGGGTCAGAAATACAGCTCGTTTCTTGCCAGGCGTTGCATCCTTCAAGTTGTTGGTTTCTAGGAACATCTGAAACCTGTCCATATATGAGTCCCAGTCTTCGTTAGCCGGGTCAAATGGAGCGGGTGGTATGGCGCCGCTGGTCATGTTGCCGCAATTTGTGCGCTCTCAGCCACGTACTCTGTTATCGTGCAATAAGTGATCAGTCAGCTCTTATCGTCTCCGCATCCCATCCTCATCGCCAGTGTTATATCTGGGAGAGTGAGCGCAAGAACGAAGACGAGGCATTGAATAGTGACTCCAACTCTTTATTAGTGATTTCAGAACAGAGCGAAAGGCTAGGGCAGCAGCAGCTCCTTTTATAGAGCTGGTTGCTGTCACAACAACCAATGATTTGAGTTTGCCGCGCTGGAAAGCATCCAATCAGCGGCGACCCTTTAACAGCCAATCAGATCAGCTGACAATCATGATCCGCTACTAGCGGGCCAATCAGAAGTGCAGGTTTACGAGCCTGCTGTGAAAGTAAAACTATTAGAATCGCAGGCTAACGAGTTTGTTTAGTTCGTAACAAATAGGAAGGAAGGGGCAAAGGGAGGGAGGAATGAAGTAAGGAAAGAGAGGGAAGGAAGGAAAGAATGCAAGAGAGGGAGCAAGGGAGCAAGGGAGCAAGGGAGCAAGGGAGGAAGGAAAGAGAAGGATGGAGGGAGCAAGGAAGGAAAGAAAGAAAGAGGGAAGGGAGGAAGGAAGGAATAGCCATCTGTCTTCAGGCTCTACCAATATCCTTATAACAATGATCCTATGGTGGTTTGGCAAAATTATGGGGAATGGAAATTGCCAAGGAGCAATGCAGAAATTGGTGGGACTTGCTGCTAATGAAAAAATAGCTCATCTCAAAGGAGGGCAGGTGTCCAAAACTGTATCCTGCAAAATAGATTACCTTGACTTGTAGTTGACCTAGAAATAAATAGGCTGAGCTCAATTTTGATGAAAGCAGGGAGCAGATCCATACCGAGGACAGAAGTGCCCTCAGACTACATTAATTGAATTATTATCTGGAGAGGGGAAACCTTTATTGAGACTTCTTAGCCTGAGAACTCTTAGTTTTCCCCATTAAACCCTGGCTTAGATGGACAACCTCAGCTGGTTTCATAAAGAACTATGGTAGAGTCAGATGTGCTTGGGAAAAATTACAGCGACATTTGCAAAGCTGCAATCCAGACTGGGAAATGAAAATTGATTGCAGAGGGCAAATCTTTCATTTTGCCAAGAAAACTCCATAGATATCTACGAAGTCATTTGGTCTAGTGGTTTCTACTGGTTTGACTTTACCCTCTTAAAACCAATAGAATCTACTGGTTTCTATTGGCTTCTTCTGGTCTTCATTCCAGTTGGATCTACTGGTTTCTAATGGAATCATACTGGAAATTCCCACAGAAACCACTAGGATCCTGAAAACAGTATAAACCAGAAGAAGGTGAGGCAGGATCAAAAACTATGCAAAAGGAGGAAGGACAATGATACACATTTCCATACAGGGCTAAGATACGGAGATGATTTATGTTTAACTAGGCAAGAAAGAGATTGGGCATTTTGTCACATGGTTAAGGCTGAACTTCAGTGGAAGTAAACGGGCCAAATTCCAAACCCTGTAAGAGTTAAAAGGCACGAGAAAATGATTGATTGATTGACTGACAGATTAATATCCCCCCCTTTTTGCATGCAGGGGCTCAAATCACTGCTCCTTCCTCCTGCTTTTTTTTTTTTTCCCTAGCGATTTTAACCACTGGCAAGGAAAGGAATCTTGGTATTTGGACTCAGAATCTGCGAATGTGGCCACCCGCAGCCTTCGCCGCTTAACCCAGGAAAGGGCATCAAATCTCATCCCAGTCAAATCTCTGCAACGGAGAAAGGGGGGGGGAGGAGAGGGAAGGTGGCGCATGCTCATTTCGAAAAGAGTTTGTGGTCGCTATAGCAACCGCGGTCCGGGCAGCGTGTGTTTTTCTCTCGAGTAAATCCGATCTTTGCAAGGATCGCTTTGCGGCCATGGAGGGAAGAAGGCAGCGTCCGCCAAGGCAAGCGGTAGGATGGTAGAATTGCACGGCAAGGGTCTCTCCCTCTCTTTGTCTTGCGCTCGTCTCGTGGTCCTATACTTGGAAATATGCAAATGATCATCTGTAACCGTGAGAATGGCCACATATGTGGATCTTTCAAAATTAGAAGAAAAAAATATTCAGTGAGCATCAGTAGTCATGGTGCCCCAAAGGCTCACATGGGCCTGGGCCACTACTGTACAACGGTTCGTTTAGCGACCATTTGAAGTTGCAGTGGCACTGAAAAAAGTGACTTAGAAGTTAAAGCCATTTTTTGTACTTCCAACCTTTGCAGCATTCCCCCATGGTTATGAGATCAAAATTCAGGCAGGCATATCACAACTGGTGCACACAGTGGTGGGATTCAAACATTTTTACTACCAGTTGTGTGGGCGAGGTGTGGCTTGGTGGACGTGGCAGGGAAAGATTACTGCAAAAATCCTCATTTCCTCCCCACTGCACTAACCTGCTTTCCAGCACCGTTCTCCTCTGCAGGGTAACAAAAGAAGACCCAGACGATCAACTGGGACTCAGGAGGCAGAGAATAGATGGGGGCGAGGCCAGTCAGAGGTGGGATTGGCCGGTTCTCCAAACTACTCAAAATTTCCGCTCTTGGACTGGTCAGAACCTGTTGAATACCACCACTGGGTGCACACCAGAACAACTAGACACAAGGACAGGTTTTTCCCGCATACCATCACTCTGCTAAACAATTAATTCCCACAACACTATCAAACTATTTACTAAGACTGTATTACTATTATTCTTCTCATCCTTCCTATTACCTATTTCCTTTTCTACTTAGGACTATAACTTTGTTGCTTGTATCTTTACTATTTATATTGTCTTAGTTTCCTACTATGATTTATGTTGATTGCCTCTTTAGTATCCTATGACTATCACTAAGTACCTTATGATTCATGATGAATGTGTTTATGATGACTATGATCATGATTTTTCACTTATATCTTTTATGTACATTGAGAGCTTATGCACTGAAGACAAATTCCTTGTGCGTCCAATCACACGTGGCCAATAAAGAATTCTATTCTATTCTATTTATCATATATTTATTAGGACAATTACAGTGTTCCAGGGTCATATTTTGCAACCCTCTGACAAGCAGTCAGTAGGGAGGTCAGATTCACTTAACATGTTACCAATTTTAGCAACGACAGTGATTTACTTAACAACTGTGGCAAAAGGTCGTAAAATGGGGCACATCTCATTAAACAACTGTCTCACTTAATAACAGAAAGCTTGAGCTCAATTGTCATAAGTTGAGGACCACTGGTATTCCCATTTCCTTCTTCCCAGGTGATCATTTAGAGAAATATTTCAAATTTGGTAACATTAAGACCGGTGGGACTTCAATTCCCAGAATTCGCCAGCCAGCAATTGAAGTCCACGGGTCTTCATGTTACCAAGTTTGAGAAACACTGATTTAGCTTCCTGGATTGTGAGCTCTGGACTGGTCTCCAGAGGCCAAATATATCTGCACCACAGCTACTGCCAGTTCTTTCCAAGTTGTGGGAATATCCGATAAACATACCCAGAATCAGCCGAGGGTTTCTTGCTCATAGATGCTATTGAGCCAGTGACTGTTTTCTCACCTTCCTTCCCATTTTAGGCAAGCATGCTAGCATGCCTGAGCCTGGATCAACAATACTCTGAAACCTGTAAAGAAGTAAAACTACCTGTGAACCCATTCATAAAGCACGTTCTCCAAGAAGTGAAACTCTCTGATGAAGAGTAAGGCAACATAGTAAAACTAAGCCAATAACTTATTACTATTCTTGGCATATGAAATGCTTTTGAAAACTACGATTTTTGCAGCAGGAAAATCTGGATTCTGCAAGCTTTAGGATACATATAAAATACAGGTAGTCCTTGCTTAATAACTGGGTGCTTGGCAACTATTTGTAGGGACTCCCCCCCTAAAAGCTACTTATGACCCGGTTCCAAGAGCGACACTCCCTACAGTCACATGACTGCATTTCAGGCATTTGCCTTTACAACTGGCTGCAGAGTTCCACAATCACCTGATGTAATTTATGACATTTGTTTGCAAAAAAATTCTTTAAGAATTCATTAACTCGCTTAACAACAACCATGTCCACTTACAGATAACAGATAATCAGAATTGGAAGGGACCTTGTAGGTCATCCTGCCCGAGCGGGAGACCCGACACCATTTCTGACAAATGACAGTCCAATCTCCTCTTGAAAGTCTCAAGTGATGGTGCTCCCACAACTTCCAAGGGCAAGCTGTTCCATTGGTTGATTGTTCTCCCTGTCAGAAAGTTTCTCCTTATTTCCAGGTTAAATCTCTCTTGTTCAGTTTCCATCCATTATTCCTTGTCTGGCCTACAGGCGCTTTAGAAAATAGCTTGACCCCTTCCTCCCTGTGGCAGCCCCTCAAATATTGGAAGACCTCTATCATGTCTGTCCTGGTCCTTCTCTTCACTAGACCAGCCAAGTCCAGTTCCTGCAACCGTTCGTTGTATGTTTTAGCCTCCAGTCCCCTAATCATCCTGGTTGCTCTTCTCTCTACTTTTTCTAGAGTCTCAACATCTTTTTTGTAATGTGGTAAACAGAACTAGATGCAGTACTCTAGGTGTGGTCTTACCAAGGCTTTATAGAGTAGTATTAGTACCTCCCTTGATCTTGATTGTATCTCTCTGTTAATACAATTTAGGATTGCATTAGCATTTTTGGCTGCTGCTGCACACTGCTGGATCATATTTAGCTGGTTGTCCACTAAGACTCCAAGATCCCTCTCATAGTTCCTGCTATTGAGCCTGGTTTCACCCAGTCTATATGTGTACTTTTGGTTTTTCTTGCCTAAGTGTAGGACTTTACTTTTCTCTATATTGAATTTTATTTTATTAGATATGGTCCAGTGTTCTAGTCTGTCAAGATCCCTCTGGATCTTGAGCCTATCTTCTTGGGTGTTAGCTATTCCTGCCAGCTTAGTATCATCTGCAAATTTGGTACATTCTATTCCCTCATCTAAGTCATTAATGAAGATATTGAAGAGTACTGGGCCTAAGACGGAACCTTGTGGCACCCCAATGCTTACTTCCCTCCATGTAGACTTAGACCCATTAAGGACTACTCGTTGAGTACGGTTTGCCAGCCAGTTGCCAATCCATCTAGTGGTGGTGCTATCTATTCCACTTTTTTCTAGCTTACTAAGAAGTAGGTTGTGGTCTACTTTGTCGAATGCCTTGCTGAAATCTAAATATATTATGTCCACAGTATTTTGCTGGTCTACTAATTTAGTCACTGTGTTGAAGAATGAAATAAGATTGGTTTGGCATGATCTGTTCTTAACAAACACATGCTGACTACTAGTTATTACTTTACTTGTTTCTAGATGTTGGCAGATCTGTTTTTTATTATCTTTTCCAGTATCTTTCCGGGTATTGATGTTAAGCTGATTGATCTATAGTTTCATGGGTCTGTTTTTTTTTTTCCTTTTTTGAAGATGGGAACCACATCAGCTCTTTTCCAGTCCTCTGGTAGTTCCCCGGTGCTCCAGGATTTTTTGAAAGATATGGTACAGTGGTTCTGAGATGACCTCTGTCAGCTCCTTTAAAACTCTGGGATGTAATCCATCAGGCCCCGGTGATTTGTTTTCATCAAGATCAGACAGGTTTTCTCTTACTATTTTTTTGCTTATTTTAATTTTTATTTCTGGTCTGACTTTTACAGTTATGTTTTTGGTGAGTTGAACTATAGTTTCTTTTTGCGTGAAGACCGATGCAAAGAATGAGTTAAGCAGTTCTGCTTTCTCTCTGTTGCCTGTTACTTCCTTGCCATCTCTTTAGTGGACTGACTGTTTCCTTGCTATTTTTCTTGTTATTTGTATGTTGGAAGAAACGTTTTTTATTATCTTTGACTTTTGTTGCAAGTCTTTTGTTTGTTCTGAGCCTTTGCTATCCTGACTTTGTCTTTGCAGATTCTGGTTATCTGCTGATTCTGCCTTAGTTGTAAGTCCTTCTTTCCATTTTTTGTACTTGTCCTTTTTTCCTTTCAATTTGCCAGAGAGATCTTTGTGCAGCCATGCTGGTTTCTTCTTGGATTTCTTGTTTTTCTTTCTCAGTGGTATTGTGCTGGTCTGGGCTTCTAGGATGATACTTTTCAGAGTTTCCCAAGATTCTTGGGAGTTGTTTTCTCCTTTAGGATTTTCATCCATGGAATCTTTCCCAAGTTCTTTCTGAGTTTATTAAAATCAGCTCTTTTAAAATCCAAGACCCTGGTGTCATTGCTATTGCTTGTGTTTGTGTTATGTTGAATTCTAGTATGACTCTCACCCAAGGTTCCTGCAGTTTCAACTTCCTCTATTGCTTCTTCTCTGTTTGTAAGAATTAAATCCAGTATGTCCAGTAATTCTGAATTACTTAATTCTGAATTCTGAATTAAGTCCAGAATTAAGTCTAGTACTTAATGACAGCAGCATTCATTTTACGACTGTCGCAAAAAAAAGTTTTAAAATTGGGTCGATCATATGGGTGCCTCAACTTATGATTGTCATGACTTAGAACCATAACTTTGGCTCAATTATGGTTGTAAGCTGAGAGTGTCTATGGCAGGGGTGTCAAACTCACCTCATCATGTTGTCATGGGATGTATCGTGATGTTTCCCCCTTTGCTAAGCCGGGGGTTGGCGTAGCCAGCACGTGATGCATCTGGACTGCAGGCTGCGAGTTTGACATCCCTGCTCTATGGAGATTCTCAGTCGTGGTTGTCCCAAAGGTGCTTTTTCAAGAGGCAACTGGACTTTCTGGTTTTTCTTGCAAGACGTTTTGCTTCTCATCCAAAAAGCTTCTTCAGCTCATCCAGGAAGTTTCTTCAGATCTGAAGAAGCTTCTTGGATGAAATGCGAAATATCTTCCAAGAAAAACCAGAAAGTCCAGTGACCTCTTGAAAAAGCACCTTGGGGACAACCATGACTGAGAACTATGAGAAAGACATTTCTCATTTCATCCAAGAAGCTTCTTCAGCTCTGAAGGAACTTCTTGGATGAGCTGAAGAAACTTCTTGGATGAGAAGCAAAACGTCTTGCAAGAAAAACCAGAAAGTCCCGTTGCCTCTTGAAAAAAGCACCCTTGTAAGTTGAGAACTACTTATATGCAGATGTGTCTCTAGGCATTCATATTGTGCAATGAGGAATTCATTCTCAAAGTCATAAGAAAATTGGGAGATTCTCAAAATCGAAGCAGACATGTCGATTTATTTGTCCAGTAACAGAATGTTGTGCTAGTTCAATGCAGAATTGCCTGTATGCTTCAAAGCCCGCAATTGGCTTGGAGTTATAGCCTTGGGCCTTTGAAGCTGTTTGCATTGCTCAACCATAGACTGCATTCTTCGTGTGAAAAAAGGGCCAGAGGCACCTTCAATTTGAAATCTCTGCTGCCCAGCTGGGGATAATGCGGAACAGGTTATCCTTCAGAGGTAGAAGAAAGGGATTTTCCTGCAGAGCAGTGGTCGCCAACCAGTGGGCCGGGGGCTATTGGTGGTCCACAGAGAAATGTCATCCCCCAAGGCACCCCCCCCCCAAAGCAATTAATCAAGGCTACACCCTCCACATGACCCACAGGAACACAAGGCTTGCATCGCTTGCATTGTGAACAACTTGAGATAGTTAGGGGAGGGGGGAAAGGATGGGGGGGGGAGGAATTTGCCTCACTTGCCTCATGCACCTCACCTGGCTATCGGCCTGCTTCTTTCTTCTTCTGATTTTGGCTCCACCCAAGAAAAGCAGCAAAAGTCTTTCTTTCTCTCTCCCAAACTCTACCAGAAATGAATCTTTGGGACCCTGCAAGGCCTCCTGCTCCAAGAGGCTCATTTTGCGCTAGCAAAGACTCATTTCTGGCGGAGTTTGGAGGAGAGAAAGAAAGACTTCTGCTGCTTTCCTTGCATGAAGCCAACAGTCTCTCTCTCTCTCTCACTCCCCCTGAGAACGGAGCTGGAGACGGTATCCTGCGATCCCAAATAAAGAATGATCGGTAGGAAAATGGGCTGGGGAATTTTCCTGCAGATCTTTTTTGTTGCAGCCACCGTCAGTCAACATTCAGGTCAGTGGTCTGTGGGATTTAAAATTACGAGTTTGGTGGTCCCCGAGGTCCAAAAGTTTGGTGACCCCTCCTGCAGAGAATACCTGGTTCAATCTCTGCTTTTGTCAAAGATGGGTGAGAGGGGGAATCTGCCTAAAACCCAAAGTGCATCTTGCCAAGAGACTGACAATCCTGGACTAGATGAACTAATCCTGTGACTCAATAGCCAAAGCAATGGAATTACGAAGAGACTAGGCTTGGAATCCTGGGGCAAGCAGCTCCCTAAATGCTAAATTGAATCCATTAAGGACAAAGAGGATTGCATCATGATATCATTTACTTTGGAGCAAATTGAGTGAGACTTACAATTTTTTTAAAAAATGCATCTGCATATGCCTGGATGCATTTCAGATTGTGAATAACTTTTTCCTCTCAATGAAAGAGGACTCTCTGCAGATCCACGAATAACGTTCAGACTTCACTTTTAATTGGAGTGAAATAAAATGGAACAGCAGCAACAAAAAGAGGTTCTGTTTATGTTGTCACAGGTTGGCCAACAAAGTAACTGTTAAAATAGCTGGGAATAACCGCTTGATACCTGTGCAGAAAGTGACCGATTCTGATTTTCAAATCCTTGCATCTGTCTTTATGAACAATGTGTTTCTTACAGGTATGTTTCCTTTATTTTAGCCTCTGAAACACAAAACCTAATGTGTTAAAGGGGCTCCTCTAGAATTGGATGGTATATTTGAAGGAAGACTTGAAGTTTAGATTTTCCCCTTTACCCCAAAGGTGCTTTTATTTTAAAGGCAACTGAGCATTGTTTTTTTTTAAATATGTTTCGCAGAACCGAAAAACATTCTTGGATGAGAAGTTGCCTTTAAAATAAAAAGCAACCTTTGGGACAACCCTGACCTGGATGAATGAGAACATCCATTGAGATTTCACAATGTCACAAAAGCACAATCAGAGAAAGCAACCGTTGTTAAATCCCACTTGCGACCCAGTTTAATATTTAAATTAGATCTTGGAATAAAGCAACACTAGGCTTCAGGAATGAATTTTGTAGTTAAAGAAAGCCAATGGAATAGAATAGAATAACAAAGTTAGAAGGGACCTTGGAGGTCTTCTAGTCCAACCCCCTGTTCAGGCAGGAAAGTCTATACCATTCCAGACAATCTCTTCTTTAAAACACCCAGTGTTGGAGCATTCACAATTTCTGAGAGCAATTTGTTCCACCGATTAATTGTTCTACAAAGGAAATTTATCCTGAGTTCTAGGTTGCTTTTCTTCTTGATTAGTTTCCATCCATTGCTTCTTGTCCTGCCCTCAGGTGCTTTGGACGATAGCTTGACTCCCTCTTCTTTGTGGCAGCCCTTGAGAACATTGGAACATTGAATATTGGAACACTGCTATCATGTCACCCCTAGTCCTTCTTTTCATTAAGCCAGACAGACCCAGTTCCAGGAACTGTTCTTTATATGTTTTTAGCCTCCAGTCTCCTAATCATCTCAGTTGTTCTTCTCTGCACTTTTTCTACTCTCAACATTGTTTTTACATCATGGTAACCAAAACTGGATGCCATTTTGGGCTGGAGACTGTGACTCTGTGTGTGTTAAGGTATTGTTACAAAAGTGATTACAACTACGATCTGTTCATTTTTGCATCCTTTGTTGTTGTTTTTTTCAGGGCTGGACCTGAGATACAATCTCCTAACTGATGCTGGTGCAGCCCATATTGCTGCTTTCATTCAGGTATCATCAAGCAAACTAGAAATCCCTGTTCCTTGAAATTCTTCGGCTGGAATAGCATTTGCCCTCCGTGTCTACTGCAATTAAAACTCTCAGTCTTTCCTTGCAGGGGGGAGATTCTGGAATCCATAAATCCAACATAGCTCCAGAGGCTTGTAGATAAGATTGGGCCAGCCTAGTTCATGTTGTCCTTGATTTATGACCATGATTAGGAGTAGAATTTATGTTGCTAAGCAATATAGTGGCTAAGTGAGTCACACCCCAGTTTTTCTACCCTCTTTTGCCATGTTTGTTCAATTGTTAAGTGAATCATGCAGTTGTGAAGTGAATCTGGCTTCTCGCAATGATTTTCCTTGTTGGAAGCCAGCTGGGAAGATTGCAAATGGTGATCACATGAGCCTGGGACCTTTTAATTGTCATAAATACATGCTGCCAACTGCCTGAATTTTGATCACATGATAGTTGGGAATATGAGGAATAATTGTACCTAGCTAAGTAACTCAAATGCTGTTGAAAAGTCAAATGGTGGCTAAATGATGGTTGTAAGTCAAGGGCTACTTGTAATACTATTTTTGTGTTGAAGGAGAATTCCAGGAAATGGTCTGCAGGCCTTAGCAATAGCAATAGCACTTATATATCGCTTCACAGCCTTCTCGAAGCAGTTTACAGAGTCAGCATATTGCCCCTAACAATCTGGGTCCTCATTTTACCCACCTCGGAAGGATGAGTCAACCTTGAGCCTGGTGAGATTCGAACTGCCAAATTGCAGTCAGCTGGCAGTCAGCAGAAGTAGCTTGCAGTACTGTACCCTAACCACTGTGCCACTGTGGCTTAGGCAGCTTATGTGAGTCCCCAAGCCGTTCCTGTTACTGAATGCCCCTATGTCATTTAGAGGTGTGGCGTGGAGTTTGATTTAAATATAGCAATCAACAGACTGGCCTACAGAGAACTCTTTGCAATGTCTTTGCTTCCCACCACTTAAAATTGTACATTATCTTCTCTGACTATCCCTGCTTTGGGAAGAGTTGTTCTTAACATCAAACATGGTGTCATGAGGTTGTCAGAAATCCTCCACAAATCTGTACATGAGGTGAGGCCTGAAGCCAGGTAGCTATTGGGCCCTAAATCTCAGCCATGTGTTGTAAGTGTTGGTCTGCTGATAAAACTGGAATATGCATTGTGCATTCATCATAAGGAAATCAATCTTTGGAAGGGTGACCCAGAGAAGGCAACATTAACCACACACCCCATTTCTTTCTCTTGTAGGATAATCGGTCCCTGCTCTACCTCAATCTGATGTTTAATGACATTGGTACCCTTGGAGCAGAATTCATAGCCAAAGCAATGCACGTAAGTGTGGATCGGTGTGGGAGAAAGACACAAAAAACCACATGAAATTCCCATTTGGAGCAAGGCACATTGGGATGTAACGTCTTTGATTCAATTGATTCAATCTAGGCAGTTGGGGGTTGGATTCAGTTGGGGTGGAAACACTCGCTTACCAAACTGGTTGTTACACCGGTTGAATTGCACCCCTGTCTTCAGCATACTTCTTCTGCCAGCATGGGTCAATCCCATTCCTCAGGTAACCTGGACCTATGTTAAATTCCACTTGCAGCAAGCTTTCCCCCCTCTTAATGGCAATTAGATGCTTTTAGAAAAAAAGCCCATGTTTCCAGATACATAGAACAAATGTTTCTCAACCTTGACAACTTTTAAGATGTGCGAACTTCAACTCCCAGAATGCATCTTGATTGAGAAATTCTGGAAGTTGGAAGTCCTCCACGCATCTTAAAGTTGTCAAGATGGAGAAACCCTGATATAGAATGTCAGGGTTAACACCAGTCTCTCCTCAGCCTGACATCATCCAGGAAAGTGGGGCTGCTAACATATTTAAAATTCTTCTTGGGAATTGTGAACATTAGAGTTGTAGCATATGCAAAGGGTTGGAAAGAGCAATGCTGGCTAGGGATTTTGGAAGGTGCCAGATGAGGAACAATTTAAACTATTGAAAAGAAATAATTGATGTTTTCCTTCTAGAGGAATAAAACACTGTGTTACTTAAGAATGACAGGCAACAAGATTGAGAATAAAGGAGGAATGTATTTTGCAGCTATGATACAGGTGAATACCACAATACAGAAGCTAGATTTTGGAGACTGTGACCTGGTAAGTAAACTTAAAACAAAATTATTTGAGAGACTTATCAAAAATAAAAACTTAGTTCAACCTTCTTTACAGTACACAGACAAGAAAGATTTGCCATTGTGGTTTTGAATGGAATATAAAGCTAATTTAAGTATCAGCTTAAATTGTTCAAGTTTAACGGAGGAGCTGAGTTGATTTTTTCTGGATTTTTTATTTTTTATTTTCAGGGTACGCAGAGCATTATAGCTTTGGCAACTGTTTTGATTCACAATGAGTCAATGAAAGCTTTAAATCTCAACAGGCCAATTCTGTACAGTGAAGAAGTAAGTATGCTGGGCAGTTTTAAGAGCAATGACACATGACATGGCCATGAAAACACCCCTAAATTTAAGTTGATTTCCCTCCCTCCCTCCAGGGAAGAATAGATGGTAACAATTATAAATATGGACAAAAATCTTAGACAATGTCAAGTTTCTTTGTCCTTTGAATCTACACTAGCCAAACCCAGATGAAATCTAATGTATCTCCTCTCCTCACACTTGGAAAGCACCATGTTGGGGAAGGCTGCAGTTAGGAGCCATGGTGGCACAGTGGTTAGAATGCAGTATTGCAGGCTAATTCAGCTCACTGTCGGGAGTTCAATCCTCACCAGCTCAAGGTTGACTCAGCCTTCCATCCTTCCAAGGTTGGTAAAATGAGGACCCAGATTGTTGGGGACAATATGCTGACTATGTAAACTGCTAAGAAGGGGCTGTAAAGCACTAAGGAGCGGTATATAAATCTAAGCGCTATTGCTATTGCTACCTGGAATAGGTTCAAAATGTAATTTAATAATATGGAACTTCAGGAAGAAACCACCATCCACATAGCTTCCATGCTGAAAATCAACTGCACCTTGGTGGAATTGCATTTATGTAAACATGGAATGAAGAATTTTGGGATTGAACGTCTGTGCGATGCCTTGTACAACAATAGCACCCTCCGATATCTTGATCTCAGCTGGTAAGAGAGCCTTGAACAATACAGTTTGCTTTGTTAGAATAGGGCTTCTTTTTTTTAACACTGTTTGGTAATTCTGAAAACTTCTGCCTCCTTAGTTGTTCCTCATCTTCCTTCACAAGCCTGCTGATATTCCCCCTTTGTATGGAGGTAGAGATAAACAATTACACTTCTCTTGCATCAAACCAGGGTTCTCAAACTTAACATGTTTTACACTGTAGATATGTTGAGATTGAATGTCCAGTGTCGGATGTGGGTGTATACATTTTGAGAAATACGATTTTTGAGATATGATGGCAAATTCTACTGAAATGGATGCAATTAAGACTTTGTAAAGTTCTGGTTTTCAACAATTTTGAACAACTGTGCTAGAAAAGAAACCATATTAATAATACTGGATAATAGTTAAAGTTATATTGTGGATTTCAAGTTTTATATCCAAATTCAGGTCCAGATTAAAGTTGTGATTTTGTATCCCATTTCCTATGAATAAAGCCAACTAATGACAGTGGGATTCACTTTTGAGTAGAAATATAAAATGAAATAGTTGGAAACTAGAAAAATCATCTATTACCAGTGTTTTCCAATCTTGGCTATTCCCAGATGTGTGAACTTCAGGTTTCAGAATTCCAATAGTCAGCATGGCTGATGGACAAAAGTTCTGGGAGCTCAAGTCCACATACCAGATGTGGGAAACATGGATCTATTCCAACCCACTTCCTAATACAGAACTCCACCATAATTGTAGGTGATTGTCTGGGTTCTATTTCAATCCCTCCAATGAAGGAGCAACCATTAATTCCTGAAGTTTCATTATTGAGCAGCTCTGACCTTTCTTTAAGAGATTCTTCCTAATATCCAACAGAGCTCTACTTTTTTTGTAATTTAAATTTATTCTTTCTTATCCTGGCTTGTGAAACAATGGTGGGCCATTCTGCCTCATCTTCATGACAGTCCATCAAAGGCTTAAAAAGATTTATTGTATCTTCTTATAGTTTTCTATTTTCCAAGCCATACCCTAAGTCACTTCTCATAAGACGTTTTCCCCAGGCCTTCTAACATCTTGGTTATTTTCAACACACATTCCAATATCTCAGTTATTCCTAAAAGATGGTGCCCAGAATTGGCACAATATTTGAGGTACAGCCCTGCCTACTTAAAGAAGACTCAGAGAAATCAATGGAACTTAAATCATATCATTCAGCTTGTTCATAAATAAATACACCTAGACTTGTCTTGACAGCTTTCCCAGCCTTTCTGAACAATGTACAGGAAGGAAGGGCAATTGTATAATACAACATGGCATTAAAGTATTAGTTGCCAATTATTTAGGAAACAACCATGCATATTTCTTCTGTCAAGCCTTCTCGCTACTGACTGTGTTTGACCTTTGTGGACTGCAATACAGTTCCTCCTCTGGAACATAATACATTCTTTTAGAAATGAATATTTACGCTTATCTCTTTTCAGTAACAAAATTAGCCGAGATGGCATGAAGTTTCTAGGACAGCTATTAAAACAAAACACAACGCTTGAGATTGTGGATCTTAATTTTAACAGGATAGAGGATGATGGTGCTTTCTACCTGAGTGATGCCCTGGCTACACATAATCAGACCCTCCAAGCGTTAGTATACCAAATCTTTATTCCCAGTCATATGGATGTGATAACGTAAGATATGGAAAATCTTGCAGGTATGAATGAAATTTAAAAAAATGAAAACATTATTCAGGCTGTAATTTGAAGCAAAACAGCCACATTTAGATCACTCTGTTAAAATGTTTTCGATGGAACATCAAAAAAAAAAAAATCAGCATATTTTACTCTTGCTTTCATTATTTGCTATGGATTTTTTTTTAAAAAAAAGGTCCCAAAAAAATCATGTCCATAACCAATTTTATGAAGATTGGGTTTAGGTAAGTAGTTGCATGACATAATATCCACCTGTTTTTGTGATCCTAGAATGAGAAATAAAGTGGGCAGTTTCAAGTTTCTTTAAGATAGGCTTAAGATACAGAAGGACCTTGACAGACATGAACATTGGGCGCTATCCAACAAAATTAAATTCATTGGTGAAAAAAGTACGGTTCTACATTAAGGCAAGAAAAATCAAATGCACAGGTACAGTGTATGTCAGGGGTAAGGAACGTTGGCTCTTTTATCACTTATGGACTTCAACTCCCAGAATTCCTGAGTGAGCCATAAAAGGTTCTCCATCCCTGGCCTACTGGTTTTTTCAGTTGTGAGGGAAATCAATTTTTGACTTGAATGGGACTGTTTAATATACAAATGTAGGACATATTTTTATATATATTCTTTGTATGTCCTACATTTGTATATTAAACAGTCCCATTCAAGTCAAAAATTGATTTCCCTCACAACTGAAAAAACCAGTAGGCCAGGGATGGGGAACCTTTTATGGCTCCCTCAGGAATTCTGGGAGTTGAAGTCCATAAGTGATAAAAGAGCCAACGTTCCTTACCCCTGGTGTATGTGGTACTGTGCTGTCCAGACAGTACAGGTACCTTGCTCAATAGTAGTAACTGTGAGAGGGATCTCGGAGAGGGAAAAGAAGGAGTAGGGCAGACATGAGAGCAGGGTTCCGATATCTCAGCGGCTGCCACAAAGAAGAGAGAGTCAAGCTATTCTCCAAAGCACCTGAAGAAGCAATGGGTGGAAACTAAGGAGAGAAGCAACTTAGAACTAAGGAGAAATTTCCTGACAGCACAATTAATCAGTGGGATGACTTGCCTCCAGAAGTTGTGAATGCTCCACTGGAAGTGTTTAAGAAGAGATTGGATCACTATTTGTTTGAAATGGTATAGGGCAGGGGTCTCCAACCTTGGCCCCTGGAAGCCTGGTGGACTTCAACTCCCAGAATTCCACAGCCAGCTTTGCTGGCTGTGGAACTCTGGGAGTTGAAGTCCGCCAGGCTTCCAGGAGCCAAGGTTGGAGACCCCTGGTATAGGGTTTCCTGTCTAGGCAGGGGGTTGGACTAGAAGACCTCCAAGGTCCCTTCCAACTCTGTTCTTCCAATTCTATTCTGTTCTATTCTTAAACAAAATTGAACAAAATTAAATTAAACCCATCTGAATTTGAATCTGTGTGACCACTGCTGGTGGAACAGCTTAAGCACCCTGTCTCCTGGTGCCAAAATCTTCCTGATCACATTGCATTTGCTTGTAATCACTCTTTAGTGTATATCTGGGTCTGTGATGTGGGCTTTTCATATATCCAAGGTTTGCTTAACCATGATCTGCTGAAAGCCATAGTGATCTGGTTCATCCACAAGACTTTCGTTATCAGAGCATAGGTAAGAAGCCTTAAGGAAAATGGAAAGTGATATTTTCCAGGTAGTTTCTAATCATCAAACAAGGAGAAATTAGCATCAGGAGGTGGGCTAGAGACTGTCTTTCGTAAAAAGGGATAGAAAGCAAGATGGACTTTATGGCTCTGGATAATGATAGCAGATGTGGTTATGGATGGAGAACAAAATGTAGAGTTGCATCTAGTATGCAAATATTTTCTCATTAAGTTGAAAAAGACTAAGGCTGGTCAACTTTGCTCAAAACTTTGTTTTCTGATTTATATCCTTTTCTTAGGCTAGCAGTGACATACAACAATCTATCTGGAGCAGGACTGGTTGCACTTTCAGATGCCATGAAAACAAACCCTGTCCTTTCGTACATCTACATCTGGGGAAACAAATTTGATGAGGCTGCTTGTGTGGTAGGTCCTTCTGCTCAGATGCTTCTTCAGACAAAGTTAACAGATTAACAGAGTTGGAAGGGACCTGGTAGGTCATCTAGTCCCACCACCCAAGCACCCAAGCAGGAGACCCTACACCATTTCTGGCAAATGGCAGTGTAATCTCTTCTTAAAAGCTTCCAGGAAGCTCCCACAACTCCCGGAGGCAAGCTGTTCCATTGAGTGTTCTGTCAGAAAATTTGTCCTTCCTTCTAGGTTGAATCTCTCTTTGTTCATTTTCCATTCATTATTCTTTGTCTGGCCTTCGCGTGCTTTGGAAAATAGCTTGACCCCCCTCCTCTCTGTGGCAGCTCCTCAAATACTGGAACACTGCTGTCATGTCTTCCCCTGGTCCTTCTTTTCACTAGAATAGCCATGCCCAATTCCTGCAACTGGTCATCATATGTTTTAGTCTCTAGTCCCCTAATCATCCTGGTTGTTCTTCTCTGCACTTTTTCTAGTCTCAACATCTTTTTATAATGTGGTGACCAAAACTGGATGCAGTATTCTAGGTATGGTCTTACTAAGGCTTTATAGAGGTATTAATACCTTATTTGATCTTGATTGTATCCCTCTGTTAATGTAGTTTAGGATTGCATTGGCTTTTTTGGCTGCTGCCGCACACTTAATTGGTTAATTGGTTGTCCACAAAGACTCCAAAATCCCGCTCTCCGTTACTGCTATTAATAGTAACACAGTTACTATCTTTCAGTACTTTTTTTTAAATAAAAGTTTTTTTTTATTTTTATTTAACACATCTCTTCAACGTGGTTCCAGATTACATTTATACATAGTCATACTTGCATTTCCATGTATCTTGTATAACAACACCTCAAATCATTATAAATTCCATTTGTCATTAAATAAATTTTTATTTCATATTTCAATTCATTAATTCAGTATCAATATCATTTCTTCCACACATATATTGTCAATTCTTTATCCCCTATTATTTCCAGTTTCAGCTTACCACCTATTTTATTTTACATTGTACCTCATGATCTTCCTTAGCTTTCTCTAGACCACATAATAAACAATCTAAAAATAATAGCAATAAAATAAAGCTAATATATTTAGGATCCACATGGTATATCATCATAATCTATCTTTCAATACTTGAGGGGCTGTCACAGAGATGAAGGAGTTGAACGATTCTTCAAAGAGACAGGACAAGAAATAGAGTGGAAGATCTTTAGAGATCCAACCTAGAACTAAAGAGAAATTTCATGACAGAACAATTAGTGTAATGGCTTACCTCCAAAAGTTGTGGACACCCCATCAGTGGAGGTTTTCAAAAAACTAGATAGCCATCTATCTAGAATGGTATAGGGTGTCCTGCTTGAGAAAGGACTTGGACTAGAAGACTTCCAAGGTCCCTTCCAAAGCTATTATTTTATGTTCTACAATATGTTCTACTTCTATTTGACTGTTATCTTCCCCGTCCCTCAAGGTAATTCTTTCAGTCCACTACATCCACATGTATTGTTGCCATATCTGCTGCATTCTTCATTTTATTTTCTTATTGAAAGTATCCCTGTGCCACTGCTTATTGCAAAAATGGTGAACTTCATATTCTGTCTTTTTTCAGGCATTTGCAGAATTGCTTCAGAGTGGCCGTTTGAAGCCCACTGGAACAGATGTTGAGCCATACGAAGTGGATGGACGTATATATCTTGCTGAAGTCTCCCATGGGCTTAAGCGTCATTACTACTGGACACCAAGTTATGGAGAAACAGATAACGAATATGAAAATGCATCTTTAGCAATAAATCCTGTTATAGAACATTTATGAATATAACTCTTCTCCCACCCCCACCCCTTCAGCAATGTTTTCATGTGTGTGCCTTGAATTTAACAGGCAAGCACTTTTTTAGGTGTTTGTATCATAATCATGACAACAATCAATGCTGGGAATCTGGTTTATTCCAACAGTTGGGGTCTCAATGCAGCAATAGCTAATCTGATTGAAAGCATTTATTCTGTAGCTTTTGTGTTTGTGTGTATGTTGTATAGGAATTATCATAAATATGTTTTTATATTGTTCCATGTTTAGGTCATTGATCATTCTGAAATGAAAACTTTTCAAATCTCTCTTCTGTGTCCCTTTGTATCCCAAGCAACAATAGAAGAGCAGAGCCCAGAAATGTTACAAAACAGTTTATTCAAATCTAACATTAAAAGATTGCAACCTATGCACGGGTACCCTCAGAGGGACGTACAAAAACAGGAAGTCAGCTACACATACATTTACCCTTGAACAAAAAAGATTTGCAAATACATGAGAAAAACATTTCAAAAATAACTTAAAATGGAGGGGTGTGTGTAAATCACAAAACTCTTTAGGATGCCCACAATCGTGCAACTCTCATGTGGCAAAAATAACAACATTCTCGGCCAAGATCTCAACATGTAGATGAAGGAAAGGTCTGAATATCCCTTTTCTTTGTGAAAGCAGTGTTCCACATCAGCATCAAAACCTCCGTTTAATGGCTGGTGAATCACAGCAAATAACTAGTCATCAACCAGGTTAATTTAAGTCCAAAATGCAGTTGGCTCTTCCTTCCATCTCCTCCCCACCGAAGCTAGAGGAGGAAGCTTCATACACAAAATGTAGCACACCCCTCTTTGTGACCCAGTCCCTACAGCACCCAGCAAATTTTCGCAGCTGGTACTTTTAATACCAGCAGAAACCATGATTTGTGAAAAAAGATATATTATCGCTCAACAGCCCACATTTTCCAAGTATCACAGTAGAATTGTCAGACTTGGAATTAAAAAAGGTTGTATATTCAGTTATTGCTCCAATAATTTTCAGCTCTTCCAGAGCCTAAGTAGTGTATAAAATAAAAATGGTCTTTTTAAAAAATTGCTTTGTGTACAAACCGCAAACCGTAGAAAGAAAGAAAAAATTATAAATATTAAATAATCAAATACAGTCCAATAAAAAACCCCAGGGACAAGGAAATTCTGAAACAGTGTTCAAGAGTAACCCAAATCATCTTCATCTGAAATACCTATATTAAACTGTTTTCTCCAGAAGATAGTTTATAACGATATTATAAAGAAATATATCCAAAATCTATCTTCGTACACATTTTATAATTTTTTTTTTGTGCTAACCGAAGCTTAGTATCACCAGCCCTAAGCAAGATTATACCACAAAGGTCGGTGGCACAGTGGTTAGAGTCAGTATTGCAGGCTACTCTGCTGACAGCTGTCTGCCTGCAATTTGGCAGATCAAATCTCACCAGGCTCAAAATTGACTCACCCTTCCATCCTTCCGAGGTGGATAATATGAGGACCCAGATTGTTGGGGACAATATGCTGACTCTGTAAACCGCTTAGAAAGCACTATAAAATGGTATGTAAGTCTTAGTGCTATTGCTATTTGAATGTATCAGGAAAATATCAACAACCAGCTCCTCTCCATCTTCACAAATGTAAGAAGTGGTTGCCAAGCTTCACAGAGATAACCCTCCTTTCATTTTTCTCTAAACTATAACTCCTAAATGTAGGCTAACAATGCTAATTATGTTCTTGAATAGTCGGGGAAGGAAATAAGTACTAAAGCCACTTGACTTTGGGCTTGAAGTTTGTTAGGATAGCGATTTGGCTGCTGTAAATAAGGGCAAAATCCTTATATTTTCAGTTTTGGATGGTTCAAAAACAGATTATTATTATTCAGGCTGGATTTACCAAGCAACACATCAGGCTAGGAATATAGTTCCTAAAATCAGAATTACTGAGTCTCTAGCTCTCCTGGTCCTGAAAAATGCATGGAGATGCCTTTTAAACTCTTCTTTTTTTCTTAGTCTGACTCATGCCAAAATTTCTGCACAATCACATCCAATGGCAATGTTCATCCTTCGCGTACAGTTCTACAAATTCCCAGATTCAATAATTGGGACACAACTGTTACCACACAGCACACTTTTTAAAGATCTCTTGCCTGCAGGAACTGGAGGGCAAAATGCACAATACATTGGTTCCTTTTATATTATGCAATGTAAGGAATACAGTTCGTTCTGTCTGAATCTGGTTTTTTAGTTACTAGATTATATTCAGTTTTGCACATAAATACCATATTCCTATATAAGCCAGATATCTGAGTGGGTAATACAAATCTTACCCAAATCAAAATTTGAATTTAGTATAGTTGTCAGAGAAAGGATACAGGTTGCATTAATGCTAAAACTGCTATAAATTTAATAATTGTACTTTTTCTTATGACACAATACATTTGCTTTTGTTGCATTGGATAAATTTGTAAAAGAATGGAATCCTACTCAAACATTTCTCCATCTTTTCAATATTCCTGTATTTCCCAAGGTCTACAAAGAAGAATAAGAAAAGGAAGTGTATAGCTAAGTTTTTCTTTTTTGTTTCTTAGGAGTTTGAAGTTATGTTCAAACTTCACAGATGTTTAAGTTTGCATGCTGTTTAATGTCAACTTAACAGCACTTTTCAAAAGCATGTCCTTATCAGCAATTCCTTAAGGGCAGCTCGTAGTCAAAAAATGAAAACAGAATTCTGGATAGACTGAATCTTTGGCTGAAACTAGCAGGTTAATTCCTTTACAATGCAGAGCTCCTTAAAGCATATCTATATTTTTGGCAAGGAGTGATTGAAAAAAAAATAGTTAAGCCACTCGGCACCTCCTCACAAAAACACTTGGTATTACTAAATAAAAAACATAACTGCCACAAGGACATCAAGAGCTAAAAGAAAATATTCGTCATTTTTTTACTCTTCTATAGAAATGTCAAGGAACCACTTCCAGAACTTGCCTTGAATTTTTGCTAAGAATTTCAACTGGAAGGGAATTGCTTTTCAAGAAAAAGGGAACTCAGTATGCCTTTGGCAGCATAGAAATGGTCAGTGTAGATATTGTATGGGTTTTAGGCTAGCTTCTGTTGCACAAAAATTTTATAATTCATCAGACAGAAAAATCAGAAGTCAGCTATGTATTTAGAAACTGATTTGGTATGGATGAACCACTCAGAATTTTAAACTAGGTGAACACAGCAGTGATCAGATAGTTTGACAGAGAAAAGATGGAATATCAGTATTTCTTCTTCAGCCCTTTCATTTATCTGATAGCTGTGGAGGAAATAAAATTCTTTTTCTACAACTAAGATGACAGATCAAACTAACAATCTTCTCATAAAGCTATAAACTTTTTGTGAAATTACTGATAAACCAGAAGAGCTTTTCTTTAATCTGAACAAGCCATTCCAAAATTTTCAAGCCAAGGATATCTGAAACTGGAAACAAAAGTCCTTGGACCAAGTAATTGGACTAGCTGAATCTGTATAGAATAGGTAGCAAATCAGAAAAAAAATTACTTTGGGTGATTTTAGCTTTGAATTTTATCCCGAAGACCTGAAATCTGATTTCAAGGACATTATAATTATATTATATATTATCAATGGAGCCAACATACTTCACAACCAATGATAATAACTTATCAGGTTATTTAGCTGATAAAGGCAATTTTGCAAATTTCTCTTTAGACAAGAAATTCATCCTTGTGGCCTACATAGCAAACATCATTGCAACTTTCTATATCCAATGACTTAATCTCTCACTCAGATTTATCTCTGCTTCTGGAGATATAGCATCTTCTTCAGATAGCTTCCACTGTCCCAAGATCCTAATTTTCCATGACAGAAAAGTTGACATCCTGGAAATGGCACAACTCCCCCATCTTTTGTCAATGGCATCCAGTTGCTACATCTATTTTGGCTATTTCCCGAGTTGCTTTCAATTATTGTTGGGTTTGTTTATTTCAAAAGCTAAATCATTTACAGTTAAAAGAAGACCTCTCTAATTTCAGTTCAATGTTTGGTTTGAATACCTTGACAGTTTCTGCATGAACCTGCAGGATCTTCCCTGTGTTAAATGGTTTAGGATTCTTAAGGCAGGTGTTGAAGAAAAACAAACGTTTTTTTAATCTCCTAGAAAATGCAATCTTGATTCTTTCAGGTGAAAATACACAATCTTTGTCCTAGAGTAATAAAATACTAGCAAAAAAGCTGAATTCAAAGCAAAGTCCATAGTGGAAACTGAGATGTAATCTAGCTCACCCATAGCTCCCTTTGATCAGAGACGCTTGGATTTCTAGAGTTTTCATCACTCAACAGTTGTCAGTACAATTGTTGGAGGAAAATAAACTGAGGTTCTGAATATCCCGTGATGGAAGATCGCAGAAGTGTGTCAGATGGGGAAGACTGACCATCTGTGACAGGCAGCAATACCTGATGGTCCTCTGTTCCAATGGGCAGAGGCAATATGTCTGAAGGTTTTACATCAGCAGATTCCAGCAAAAGGCTTTTCTCACTTGGAATTGAATCTTGCTCGCTGAAGGAAGGGTCAAGTGCAATGGAATCCAATGGGTTCTCAGAATCTGAAAAGTCAAACAAAGCCAAAGAATTAATCTTGAAAACAAAGATCTACTGTATTTTTCGCATTATAAGATGCACCGACCATAAGACGCACTTAAGTTTAGAAGAGGAAAACAAGAAAAAAAATATGGAGCGTCAAATATGGAGCAGCAGTATAGTGAGGGCAGGAGGTGGAGCCTGAGAGGACCATAGATAGGTGTCCTCTCATGTGCCAGCTCTGCCTATTGATTCCTGCACTGTGGAAAAGAGACAAAAGAGGTAGGCAATGACAAAGATGGAAGAGGCGGGATTTAGCACTGTAAAATGACCCCGCCACGGTGGCCCAGCTGCTATTCACCAAAGGACCGGAACTGTCCACCATTGTGACCCTGAGGTAATACATGTCATAGTCTGTGATGCAATATTCGCTCCATAAGATGCACAGACATTTTCACCCCACCTTTGGGCGAAAAAAATGCATCCTGTAGAGCAAAAAAATGTGATATTTAATATATACCATGTAACATGGGCCCAAGGAACATTATATTATATTTATTTTGTATTTACAAACTATAGATACAAAATAAGTATATCAAACTTCTTAACCACCCATCTCCCTCACAGAGGAGCTCCGGCCAGTATGCAATTTAACCAATACAACGAAACATTTCAACCAAATAATTTTAAGATTAAAAATTTAAAACAGCATTATAAAACTGCAAGAGATGGGAGAGATTGAAGATGGGAGACTAAAGAGCTGTTAAAACAGGCGAGGGGTCCTCATGGCAAGGCTATTTAGCTAGGTTTTGAACCCTCTACGGAAAGCCAAGAGAGTAGGGGCTTTCCTGACCTCTGAGGGCAAAATGTTCCACAAAGTAGGGGCAGCAGCAGAGAAGACCCTCTTCCTTGAGCTAACAAGAAATTCTCTGACTGATGGGGTCCGTAGTATATTTTTCCTGCCTAAACTAGCGGGAAGGGCTGATGTGATATATAGGGTTTTATAGGTAATGACCAACATCTAGCAATGCCTAACACAGCAATTAGCTTCTAGATTTATAAAGATATTTTTAAAAGTTGTTTCCCTTTCTTTCCCAATCAACCCCCATAATACTTAGCTGGCAGAGCCACTAGCACTAACAAGAATTAGACTGCAACACGAGGAAAGAAGGCGGAGCCTCCTCGCCGACGGATGGTAAATCGCAACTCTCTGCAGCTATCGTTCATGCTCTTTTGTCAGAGAGCCCCAATTATCCTGATTAGGGGCTGAAACTGCCTTGGAGGGGCAGTGGAGTAAGAGGAAGCAGCAAGTCTGTCTGTGGGGAGCCGCATCTCCCCGCCCCCCCCCCCCGGGCTTGGCTTTTTTTCCTCCCGAAGACGACTGCAGTGATGGTCTAAAATGGCCATCCCGAAGAGGATGACTCAGCTTGACTAAGATTTGTGCAGGAGGGAAGAAAGAGGTGGATAACATCTGAACCAGGACAACTGGGCAGTATAACCAAATAAAAGTACCCTGGGATTTTTAAGAAAAGTGAGCGGCGAAATTACAAAGAGACAGAGAAAAAAAAGGAAAATATTTTTGACAGCGAAATGGGGCTTCAAACCGGGAAAGGAAGAAGCTGGAATTAAAGATTTAATGAAATTGGACTAAAATAATTTGGGAATAATCAAGTATAAAATTAAAGCTGGACTTAAGATTGCCAAAGAATAATAATAATAAAGTTTATAAATTCGAGACTGGATTATCTTGGAATATTGAGGTTCGAAAAACCTTAAATAAAAATATAGGGGAAAAAAAAAGTGAAGACTTTGTATAATGGAGAATGTCAGCTTTTGATAACAATTTAGTTCAAATAAAAAGGAAAGCATTTTGTTTTTGAATGAACTGGCATAAAATTACAGAAATATTGAAACAAAGTAAGAATTTTAGAAAGTGAAAGCAAAACCAGAATAAAGGAAAAAGCAAGGAAGGAAAGATTGTTTGTGGGACTGACTGTTTTTGGTATGAATCCTGAACTGGAATAGCTGAGAACTTTAAAAAATTGAAAGAAGAAAGAAGGAAAAAGTGTTTTGTTTTGTTTTTTGGTGAACTTTGAGGATTATAAAATATTAGAATGATGATATTTGGGACTTAAAAATGGATCGCTGGCCTAAATAAATAAACGCCTATGTGGTGGAAAGTATTAATTTATTTGTAGGGAAAAGTTTATACTACTCCAGCAATTTAGAACTTATTAAAAAATGTGTGTAATGGAAAGGGAATGTGACAGACTAAAGAACCAGCTAAATTAATAAGTTTAATATAGATTATTAAGCAAGGAGAGACATTGGTAACTTCATTATTACCACTATTAGGCAAATATATATTGTTTATTTGTATTTTTAAAATAAATATTAAGGATTATATTTGAAATAATCAAAATTAAAAAATGTTTTGATTGGGATTAATGAAAGAATTTAGAATTAAACCTTATTAGTATTTATTAGGCAAATACATATTGTTTATGTTTAAAAACAAACACTAAAGGATTATATTTGAAATAATTGAAATGAAACAAAATTGATTGAAATTAAGGAAAGAGGCTAGAGTTAATGTGTTTGTTTCTCTCCTTACTGAAAATTTGGAATGGAAAAGGTAATAATAGAATTAAGTATGCATATATCAATGTATAATTTCTGTCATATTTGTATGTAAAGATGATGACCCGGAAATATGTTGTCCACCAAAAAGAGATTTTTGTTTTTAATGTGAAAACTGAATAAAGTTTGTTAAAAAAAAAAAAAGAATTAGACTGCAACACATTATTTGCTTGAGTTATATCTTATCCTTCATTCAGGAACTCAAGGCAGCATACCACAGTGCTCCTTCTGTTTTTCCCCACAGCCACGTTCCTATGGGAGAGGTTGAACAACTGGTCTCAAATCGCCCAGTCAGTTTTGGTGCCTGAGGACTGACTAGAATCTGCAGCTCTCAGGTACTAGTCTAAGACTTTAACCACTGAGGCATACTGCCTCTCTTTAAAAAAAAGAAGTGTTGAGGAAAGGCTCTTCTAGACTTCATCAAAAAAGGATAATCTGCTGGAGTAGTATAAATTTTTCCCTACAAATAAATTAATACTTTCCACCGCATAGGCGTTTATTTATTTAGGCCAGCGATCCCCAACCTTTCCAGCTTTGTGGGCCAGTTGGAGGGGAGAGAGGGAATGGTTACATGCGAGTGCTAGTGAAGATGCGCGCAGTTTCATTTGCACAAAGGGTGGACAAACGCACCTGTCGCACAAGTAAGAGTTGTGCTCACTTGCTCACTGCTTCCATGGTCCAGTTCCAAGGCCCGATAATGGGCTGTAAGGGCTGGGGACCCCTGATTTAGGGCAATGCACTGTTAATTTCCGATAAAACTAGAGTTTGAAATTCACATTTTAACAGTTCCGGCAACAGGTCATAAAGGTCTATCCACTGATGACTAAGATCCCAGTTTCAAGGGGAAAAAATTGCAAAGAGGTGGCAGGAAGATGAAGAATGTCAAAGCAGTATGCCTGAAAAGTAATCACGTCTTTGCAGATATATTAAGCCTTCAAATGACTGTACCTAAAAACTACATAATTGGACCCACTACAACAGCCAGAAAAATAGCCAAGCACCCATACTGTAGCTGAGGGATATCTGACACAGATATCACCATAAATCTTCCAAGTATTTGATTGTTATGTCAAACCCAGCACTGGAATAATGGATTTTTGTAAGAACAATAAAGGAAAGACATGCAATTAATTTTTACAAGTTACATGAGATTCAGCCCTGCGTAAAAAAAAGCTAATGATTAACCTATGTAAACAAACAGTGCAGAGGGACAGGGAATCGTTTCAACTAAAGAAAAGCAGGACTGAAAACGTGATGCAACACTCCCATATTTTCCCGCCCATTTATCCTTTCCTGGTTCCAGTTTGTTTTCTTAGTTTCTTTCAGTATTTTAAGCAGGGATAGATTAACAATAGAGAATGTCAAGATGTCACTGCAAAAAAATCCAGCATTTAACTTTGTTAACTTAAGAGGACTGAGGCACAGATTTCTCTGCTTTGAACAGATGAAGTAAATGCTTTTTATCTAGGCCCGTGATGGAGAACCTATGGCACACAGAGTCATCTCTGTGGACACACGAGCTGTCGGCCCTGCTCAGCTCTGCCACGTGTGTGTGCATGTCTCCTGCTGGCCAGCTGGTCTTTGGCTCTGCTGTGCATGCATTGGGGGGGGGGGGGGGCAGAGGGCATGCATGGGGGATGGGGCTCATGCATGGGGCATATGCATGCATTGCATTTTGAGGGTTTGCATGCATGCGCTTTGGGCCCTTGGAGCCAAAAAGGTTATCCATCTCTGATCTAGGCTATGTAAGCATTAGGTATTAAAGTCAGCACTTACCCGAATGAACTTTCAATTTGTGTTTCTTTAGGTTCTTGATATCTGTATAGGAGTTTCCACACAGCTCACAGATAAATGGTCTTTCACCTGAAAGCAAAATTTCTAGTCAGAGTCCCCAAATTCCAATATGGATATTTCAACAGGAAGGGAGTGGGGAATGAAATCACAATTAGCAATTAGCAAATGAGCAATAGTATAGCATTAAGCAACATTTCATGCGTAAATAATGGATTTGCTTCAGATTTTACCTGTATGAGACCGGAAGTGTTTGTTAAGTTCTCCTGAAGAAATGAAGCTTTTGCCACAAATGCCACATATATACGGTTTCTCTCCTGCAAAGAAAATAAAGGATAAGTTATCAGAAAATGCTACCTTTCACCTATACTCTAATAGAGGCAGCATAGTCTCTTTATGGTGCATAGGTAAAGGTTCCCCTTGCACATATGTGCTAGTCGTTTCTGGCTCTAAGAGGGTGTGGTGCTCATCTCCATGACAAAGTCGAAGAGCCAGGGATGTCCGAAGACGTCTCCCTGGTCATGTGGCCGGCATGACTAAATGCCGAAGGTGCCCGGAACGCTGTTACCTTCCCATCAAAGTGGTCCCTATTTTTCTACTTGCATTTTTACATGCTCTTGAACTACTAGCTTGGCAGAAGTTGGGACAAGTAACGGGAGCTCACTCTGTTATTCGGCACTAGGGATTCGAACTGCGAAACTGCCGACCTTTCTGATCGACAAGCTCAGCATCTTAGCCACTGCGTCCCTTTTTGATATATAGAATGGTCTTAATCAGATGCCTGGTCTCCAAATTTTTTAGTCTGTTATACTTTCCTCCTGAGGGCAAAAGACACGTGAATCCACGTTTTGCCTTTCAAAACTTCCCTTTTTATAGCTACACCAGCCCAGTAAGGCCTCCCCAGTTCATTTGATTTCAGGATTACCTGTATGCTTTCTTGAGTGAGTGATGAGCGAACTTGAAACAGCAAACGTTTTCCCACAGGTGTCACAGACATAAGGCTTTTCTCCCGTGTGTCGTCGCACGTGGTAAGTCAATGTGCTTGCTTGTGCAAATCGCTGCCCACACCGATCACAGACATATGGCTTCTCTCCACTGTGTTTCCTAAGGTACAAAAGTAAACACCTACTATCCATGCCCTGGTGGCTTTTCAGCAAACAACATCCCTCTTTAGCCAAATTTCAGGTGATGCTCATTCACTCACCTGGCATGAATTTTTAGATTACTTGAAGTTGCAAACTGCAGGTTGCAGGCATCACACTTGTACGGTTTCTCCTCTCCGTGATGCATTCGGCTATGGAAAACAAGCTGGCATTTCTGAATAAAACCTTTGTCACAGAGTTCACATTTGTATGGCTTTTCACCTGCAAAGGGAATTAAGATGTTACTTTAGTCATGCCTTCTGAAGGAATTTTCATTTTCCATTCTGGACAAAAATGAATTGTGGACAGAGACAGGGAGATATGGCTGAATTTCAGAGAGTGGGCAGGAACCCATCTGGTGACATCATTTGGACCCTAGGAGAAGTCCATCTCCTTGGCTGATGACACTCTTTATTCCAGCTTAACAGCACTTTGATTTATTGTCAGTAATAGATGCAATGGAGAGATAGGTTTTTCTTGATTATCCATAATAATTTAGCAGTAATTGCTCACGTAATGCTGAAATTTTTTTTGCCACAAATCAACCCCTTGACAAAAAATGTTCAGGAGCTCTAGGTATTGTCTTTCTGCTTGATTAAAGCTTGAACATTTTCAGGTGCTGTTTACTCCACTAAGTTTTGGAATGATTACACATTTAAGAGAAAGGAAGAGGTAGGTAGCAGGGATTGTGTGTGTGTGTGTGTGTGTGTGTTCCTTTCATGATTTCACAGTTGTTTATCAAGTCAGATTTGACATTCCAAGTTTATTTATGTATTCATTACATTTACATGCCATCCATCTCACTATCAAGCAACTTTGTATGGCTTACAATGTCATAAATAACAGTATAAAACAATTAGAAGGTTAAAAACATTGGCTATTAGAAGTTAAAACACAAAGTTGCATCCTGTATACTGCAAAGACAATTCAAACCAACAGAGTTATTTGTTCGTTCTAGAAGACTGCACAACAAAATATACTCTTTAGAAAGATATGATTTAATTGTCACATAATCCTCATCAAAAAAAACCCAAAACAATGAAAGGAACTGTGATAATCTCACACTGTTACTTATTAAGATTTTAAATACTGTGCGCTGGAGCCACATATTCCGTACACTTCCATAGCAAACATTTTTTAAAAACTGCCAGGAAAAAAAAAAGGGGGGGGGGACTATTGTGGGTTTTCTTTTATCGTGATCAATCTGAAGGATTACAACAAGATTCCTTTTCTGGTGAAGTAGAAGCTTACTGGTTTACAGGCAATATGATTCCAAAGAAAATGATTTTCCTCACCTCTCCTTCCTCCTAGCTGTCTTCAGCTTTCAGTTTTAGATTCTGGGCATCTATCCAGTTAGGACCTGGCATGTCTTTCCAGCCAAGCAACATGACCTTGGATGTCTTCTCAAAACACTGACTGTGAAAAACGAACCCTTCTTTGACACTCCTTCAAACTCACAGAGACCTAAGAAGGACATTACTGTATTCCTTTTCAGTCGTTTTGCTTCTCTCTCCTATGTTTCCTGGCCTGGGGATTCCCTGCCTTAGCATTTAGCCAACCCCTTCTCTTGTCCAGCCCTTGCCAGATATTTGGCAGGACCAATATAAGAGCTCTCTCTGTTTCTTATTTTAGCACTCTCTTTTACTGATGATTTGATGCCTGAGCTGGTTTTGTGACTATTGCTGGACCAGATCAGGAGTTGGCACTTAATCACTGTTCTTCCCACCGGACAGGGCTTCCAAAACCAAGCAGAACAGGAGGCTCATTCCTTGACTTAGCAGACAGGTCACTAGTCAATGTCCTCGGAAGTCTGACCGTTCCATTACTGGATTCCCATCTTTCTGATAACACTGCAATACCCATAAACTTCAGCTGCTATTTTAAAGCTGAACTGCCAGGCCTCTGGCTGTTTCCTCCTTATTGGGCCCCATAGCATAAAATGTACGTACTCCTATCTTCATCTGAGTCTTTGGTTTTCTTCCCAAGCCTCTTCCTCAGTGTTCTTCAGCCTTCTTCCACTAGCTCTCTGTCATACCAAATGTTCAGTGACCACTATGTCAGCTACCACTATGCTATGAATACACCATCACCCAGTTGCCACCCAACTTCTCTGGAATTAGCCTTTTTTAAAGCCTTTTTGCCTCACACATGACCTGCACAGGTGCAAATATTTATGTACAAGACAAGTAAAGGGTGACACTGCAAGGCAACACAGTGCTTTCTCTCAACTGTTTGTCACATAAACCATAAGATCCTCTAATTTTTTTACAATTATGACAAAACACAAACTTACTGTTTACATCAAAGTAGGTCTGCACCGTCAACCAGAAACCATTTTGTGCATCAGCAACCAGCAACCATTTTGTTTAATAAGATCTGGCAGACACTCTAACCATGTTTTTGTAATGTATTGTGGGCATTTTTTTCCTTTCCTTTCCTTTTACTTTTATAACGTCCCTACCTAAATAGTCCTGGCAAGAAACAAATATTACAGAAAGGGTAATACAAATATTACAGAAAGGGTAGAACAAGGCTATAGCTTATAAATCAGTTTATCAGGACAAAGTAATACATCTAGTCGGAAAATGCCCAAGACTGAGCTTTCTGCTCAGAAATTATATTTGGTAAAATCTTCTCTCTCCTTGCAGCTTATAGAAGCAACAAATACTGATATATCTAGTTTCATTTGATAAGGTATACCTACTTCCTTAAAAAAAAAAATGATGAAGATGAAGAACGTTCCTGAATCCTACTTATATAACTGATCACAATAGCAATAGCACTTAGACTTATATACCTCTTCCAGTGCTTTATAGCCCTTTCTAAGTGGTTTACAGTGTCAGCATATTGCCCCCAACAATCTGTGTCCTCATTTTACCGACTTAGGAAAGATGGAAAGATGAAAGTTGGCAAAAGGGAATTTATTTGAAAGATGGGTGACCTTTCCTGCTCATTGTGACAGGATGTAATTCCCAAACCCAAATAAACAGCCTACCTGTGTGAGTTCTTACATGCGTTTTCAGCTGGTTGCACTGGGTAAAGGCCTTGCCACAGAGCTGGCACACATATGGCTTGACTCCCTTGTGAATCCGCATGTGCCGTCTCAGACTACTAGATTCCGAAAATATCTTCCCACATGTATTACACACTGGCTTGGCCTTGGGGTATTTCTGATCCATGTCTTCTCCTGAACTCTCCAACTGATAGGAGTTCTTGTCACTGGTAATGTTAGATAAGCAGTGCTCTTTCAAAGCACAGTTTTGACGTGGTTTGCCTTGTTTTGGCTTCACGGCCATAGTCTGCACAAGGATTTCTTGAGCAGCAAAAGTTTCACTCTCCACCACAGGGGTAAGTTGCAGTTCAGAATTATCACTGCCTTGGGCAGCTTGTTCTGTTATCTCGGTGGCCAATTTATTTGCATCTAAAAACATCTCCATGGCAGAGTTTTCTGCTACGTCACCTGGATATTGTACTGGCTTGCTCGGTGGGTGTTTGGGAGAACTGAAGGCCTTTTTTCGTTTTTTGGGTTGGACAGATTTTTTCCCCAAGGCTACTGTTAAGACTGAAGATTGAACTATATCCACCGAAGGGGCATCTGATTTCTCCTGGTTATTGTAATCACGAAGTGTTAGCAGGCAGGTCTGTTGGTTCAATGCAATATTCCCAGTGATACTAGAAGTTTCTGTAGAAGAAGGATTAGCAATAAAAGCAAAATCTTCCATTTTAATTTTACATTTAGTGACTACTTCCTCCACTTTAAGGTAGTCGGCAGCCTGGTGAATTTCTTTAACATTCCAACTGCAAGAAAAATATACATGAAGAAAACTGATGGTCTTAAAAATGCATGAATATTAAATTAAGAAAAGATACAATTTTTAAACAAGATTTTTAAAAATCTAGATCAGAAATAAGACTTATGCTTCCTTTTCCTCTTTGGAAATGGCCATTAAATCACAAAAATAAGCATCCGCCATAAAAGTTATGTCACTGCTATATAATCCAATTTTACCAATCAATTCACCTGAACTATATAGTCTAACACTGTTATTCAGATGGACCAAATCTGATACTGGACTGTAGTTGACATAAAGCATGTCACAACAGAAGTACTGCCACATAAAAAATATGGTAAATATTAAGACATGAGAGCCAATGCTTAGATGGACCACTGGGCAAATTTTAAGCCTGAAAATATTGAATTCAGTTTAGTCTATAAAAATGTGCTGAATGGAAAATAATCACCAACATTTTTTACATATTACCAAGTGATACTAACTGAATTATTCCTTCAGTCACCTGTGAGAGGCAGGGTGATGTAGTGGTTCAAGTATTTGGACTAGTTGTGGGGAGATTTAAATTCTCTCTACCTTCAGTCATGGAAGATCATCAGGTGACTTCAGACCTCCTCACCTGGTGGTCCTCATGGGGATAAGTAGGAGGAGCAAGTACTATTGTTGGCTTCTTGAATTATTGTACAAAGACAGGCTATAAATCTAATATCTAAATACATGACAAGCGGTATCAGTTCTAATTCCTTGTAACAAGCTGTTGTCATACAATCTGTTAAGCTGTTGCTTGTTATGACGCTTGAATTGAAAGACATTTCCCCCCAACTTCCTTGCTTAATACTGATTTTTTTAAGTACACTACTCATATAACAGAGGATTTTTGTACCATGAAATGAGGAGCCTGCAAATTGGATTAAACTAATCATCATGTGACATTGCACATCACTTTGCCTATACTAGTTTCCTCTTCTGCTCCTGCCTGCTTTATTTCTGTGACATCTTAACTTACATTGCATTGTATACCTTAAGCAAGCATTCTGTTTCATTCTGTCTAGTATTTCCTTTAAACACTAAATAAATATCCAGCCATACCTATCAAGTTTTAAATCTCCTGTGTATATGAATTCCAAAAGTTTCTGAAATCCATCAGCCTTCACTTGATTCTGATCCAGAAATATATTACTCTCTGAAGTGTCCCTGTAAATAGCCCAAAAGTACTCGCTAAAGGATGCAAGAACATTTCGATGAGCTTTGAACTGGAATTCACCAATAATGATGGTGCAGTCACAAAGGAAGCCCACTTCACGCTGCCTGTTCAGACTTTCCAGTAGATGCTCAGAGTGATGGGAACACTGCATTTTGTGTAACGATGCACAGTTTCTTCCCTTTGGCCTGAGAAGAAAAACAAATATATAAGCATCAGGGTTCCTCATTCCAGCAGAAGGAAAGAAAAAAAAAAACTTATTCAAATATTTGTCTCTATCTACTATTTTTGAATTATTTAGACAACAGAATCTAATTATTATGAAGAAAAGCAAAATGCTCAGACAAAACTGAAACTATTTCATTCGCCAAATTCAACATCCCCACAGGTGCTATAGCTCACAAAAAACATTTGCTGGGGAAAGATGTTCTAGAAAGTATGAGCATTCAGTTTCCAAAACAAGCAAATTTAAATCACATCAAAAAGGAAGCAGGTTAGATACTATTTTAGAATGTAATAAGATTTTGAAAACTGGACTCTCTTTTGGCTTGCCAACCAGAGGCTGAATTGGATGGGTGCCCCATCAGATCCTGTCTTTATGTAGGGAAACAAAGGGCAGAATAAGATTTGGAGTGCCATCTGCAATCCTCCCCAAAGACATCCTTTTCCGTGTTCTTAACAGGGATGCATAGAGGTAGCTCCTTTATTAAATTTATTGGCTGCCCGTCTTACCCCAGGGTAACTCTGGGCAGTTTAAAATATGAAAAAGATAAAATTATACAAATGAAATATGATATGCAACCCTAGCTGACAGATGGGGAGGGAGGGAGCAGGATGAGCAAGGGAGAAAAGTGGGATGCGTTATTAATCTAATCCATCTACACAGAGTGGAAAGTTGGACCAGGACTGGACAGACCCAGATTCAAGGGACTCCCCAAACTTCCATTAAAGAAAGCTACTGGGTGATTTGGCTCAGTTGCCCTTCCTCACCCAAACTCCCCTAACAAGGCTGTTTAGGGGTTCCTTCCCTGTGCAAAATGCATGGAGCCCCCTAATAACAAATACATTGGGGGAGGGGGGGTGGCAGTTTTGGGGCAATTCTGCAAAGTGGCATCTCCTGTAAGAGCAGAACACAAACTGGCACCAGCATCTTTTCGCCTGAGGATTTGGCTGAGGGGGTAGGAGGGGGAAGAACTCCGTCTGGTTCCAAATCTGACCTCCCCAAATGCCGGCTCCCTCCTGTCACTCACGCCCGCCAACTGGGATGTCTCCCACCCACTTCTTTTCCTTGGTCCTTCGGATTTCTCTCCAGCAAGCCCGGGTGTTCCTTCTCCTTCCTTCTCCTCCCCCCCCCGCCATCCAGACCAAATGGTTCCGTCCTAGTCCGCTTCCTTTTCTTCTCCCCCACCCCTCCCCTCTCTTCAGAGTTATAGTGGGCAAACACACCTGGCAGGGGTGGCAACTCGAGCGGAAGAGGCTTCCGCTCAGGGCGCCATTTTGTGATGATGCGGGTTGAATCCTCCCTCTTTGGTTGGTGGCTCACTTCCGTTCGCAGAACAATTCCAGCCAGGAAAGAGTGGCGGTGGCTGCGCTTGGAATCGGGGCGGGGCTTCATTACGTAGTTGTGGGGAAATGGGCGTTTCTCCAGCATAAACTACATTTCCCATGATGTCTAGCGCTATAAATTATTAATTTTTAGGGTGGGTGCGAAAGACTTTGATGTAGAGACGGATGTAGAGACGGATGTAGTGAAATGTATTTGTCCTCTGATAAAGTGGAAATTAAGTATATTAGGATTCACTGGTCTGGAATGTCTATAGTAGATCTAGGCAGAAATGCGCATTAGCCACATAAAACCATTACTCTTACTTTTACGGCGCAAAGTCGGAAACAAAAGTAATAAACATTTATTTCAAAGCCGCACGGTTTGCAATATTAAAATGTTGAGGTGCACGGTTTTTTTTTAAGTTTTTTTTTTTTTAAAGTTACCCCTAGCCGGTGGGAGCATGTGTAGTAAATATTAAAAACAAATTTATCGCAACAAGTTGAGGGAAACAGTCCATTTTTAAGCAATTTCTGTCCATTATAAATAAAATAAAAAGAACTTTGAACAATGTTGTCTAAATAAAAGTCGTTTTTGAGATTAAAATGTTTCCGCCCGGTTTCGAACCGGGGACCTTTCGCGTGTTAGGCGAACGTGATAACCACTACACTACGGAAACCGTTATGCCCAAGTCTTTGGAATTATTTTCCTTACACGCCTTTACTTTTATTATACCTAGGCATCCTCAAGTAGAATTTGAGTGCAGCAGCGTTCAACAGTGAGGCCAAATGTTTATTCACAAAAAACTAACTAAAATATAGATACTGCAGTCCCAAATGGAGATTTCCTCTATCAAGTCATGCTGCTACACATCTATAGGGTAATGATACCTAACTGGGTAATGAAATGTCTGCTAGCAAGTAACTCAGCTCGAAGAGCAGTAAATATATCACAATTCAACCTTGAGCTAGGTATATTCACAACTATAGAAAAATTAACATTTATGCTTACAAAAAATAATATCCTCATTTTCTGTTCTTAAAAGCCCAGTTACTTATGACTTGATAAAAAGGACGGATTATTAACTTGATAAAAAGAAGGGGTTGTCATTCTGTCACTCCTTGAGACAATTGTTGAGAATTAAAACAGTATAAACGAAAAGTGGTAGGTTATATTCTATAAGACCCTATAAAATTAATTTTAGAAAAGGACATTATAAGATGAGCATAAATGCCAAATTGAACACAGCGGGATTTCAGGGGTGAGCAAGAAACAATGGGTTTGATGGATGATTAAATGTAGATTCTTTTTCCATGCTTTCCTTTATTTCAAGGAAGGAATATAATTACTATCTCATCCTTATTTCCACTTGGTTTCCAGGTGAGATCATCTGAATGTTAAAATAATATCTATAGAATATAACTTGCCCAGATTTTTCCCTCTCCTTCCTGTGGTGACGTTAGTTGAATTTCTTGTTTCCTAATAAATAGAGCACTTTAATGATCTGTAACTATTACAAAGTAAGTACCTGTTCCATCAAAGTAAATAGCACCATTACACAAACACAACAGGTGTTGTGGCAGGTGTTCCTCTCCCTCTTCAAACTTGTGGGAGTGGAAACCTTGTGCCAAAGCATAGCTTCAATCTTCCATTTTAAAAAATCATGAATTGTTCCCTACAAGTGTTAGGAAGAAGAAGAAAAAAAGTGCCCACATGAAAGATGTTGCAAGTCCCCATGGCTGAACTGAGACTTAAAAGATGACACATGATATTCATTAGGATGATTCATATGACATGCTTATTTGTTATCAAATTATTTTGTTGTGCAATTAATTCAGTTTTCTTGGGGCATGTGGCATACTGAACTATAAACTCACTACAAGAACCAAGCTCCCACAAACACTCTGGGCTAAAAGATGGTTTGATACTTATGTGGGAGTAAATCCCATTGGCTTCAATGGGGTTTACTTCTGATTAAATTTGGGATGGGAAGCTGATGAGTTCCAGATTTCCCTTATGATTGTTGGCTGAGATAGACACAGCCATAATTCCAAAAATTTGGAAGCTTTCTCCTTCCTGGTGTAATATGAAGAATTCCAATGAATACCATTCAGTCATTGCTAAGTTTTCTTCACAAGTGAAGAAAAAGTATTTGTACATACCTATTTCCCCACTTTTAAGTGCAAGCGTGTTAGTGCTTGCTTGCCATTCTTTGCCTTTCAAATGGAAAGATCATTACATTTCTTTGTCTTACAAACTGGAAGAAGATTGTTTGAGTGAAGACACTTCCGTCACCTGTTTATATGGGGCTATACACTAAATATAGAATGAGGAATTTGCTGTACATTACCATAACACATTGCTGCCCTAGTCCTGGAGGGGGAATAACCTCTTCTTCCAGGAAGAGAAGATAGTTTTGCCCACTTCCCCAATCCCTGCCCAGATTCTATGCTTCTTAAACATTCCCCATATCATTGTCTTGCCATTGTCTTTCTCGAAAAGCCAAATAAAAACCTACCAGAATTCTTTTGTGGGTTTGTTATATCAGTAAACTTATCTGACCGGTTGACTTTTTATCAAAATAGATCATTCCCTTTTATCAGATCTTAAGAGTCTTTGTTTCAAGGCACAACAATCTTTGAATCAAGATTGTAGATCAAGAAAGATGTACTTTGAAGTCTTTTTCACCAAATCCTGAAACCCATAACAATTGGCTGCCATACAAGTTGGGAACTGTCACTTCAGTGGGAAACTGAAGGACTTCAGACTAGGAGAAGCAGATGCATTTCTTTCACTCCCCAGACTTATTGGGAAGATAATTATGAAAATATCTGCTTCCCAGAAACATAAAGTGCTTACAAAGAAGGTACCACAGATCTAACAACCTGGTTGTCAACCAAGTATTTCATTAAACATAGAGTCCTCTTCCAATGAGAAGCAAGTGGTGGGTGAGATTCAAGCTCAAATTATTATTTTCTGTTATCCTTAGCAATGCTAGGGCTGCAATTCCTGAAAGCAGCAATTATGTGAGGGCAGCTTCACAACTAGGCTTAGTATCCAGGTCCTCTGCCAGAAGAGCCTGAAAGAATTGGAAACAGTCAGAGAAAGGCCAGATATGTCCAAAAAAGTCAAGAGGGTGGCTGTGACCATATGATTAAAGCTATTATCTGTTTTTATATTCAATGCATTTTAAAGGTAGGTAGAACATCCATAGCACCATTGCAGCTGTTTTAGCTCTTTTCACTATAGCCTGACACTCCCAATGAAAGCAATAGTATTGATGCATCTTTTTAGTGCAGGTTGACTCATTTATTTTTATTTTTCTGTTCCATTATCTGTTAGTTGGTTGATCTATTTATAGATATTGGCTAATTTCAATATATAAACTTCCTAGATTCATTCCTCTTGAAGTAATTGTCTTGTTTCAATTATTAAAATAAAAACCATTCTTATCCAATATTAAGTTTGCATCAGCCCTACACGCTCCACAATATCTTGGGCTCAGTAACAGAAACTTTAGTCCTGGGGAAGAGGGATATCCTGTTCAGCCCCAACCATGTTTGGGTAAAAGAGGGACACCTCCCCATTAAAAATTATCTGCCCTGGTGGCTCATGCTTAAGTCACCCTGGTGAGAAATTGGAATGGTTGGAATGGGAAGTGTCATCTTGTATGTATCTGGGCCTTTAGTCAAATTTAAACAGTTTCCCATTTAAATTACATGTCCCCACAAGAGAAAAGACTAACCACAACTGGACAGTTCTCGAACCATGAAATAGACTTCACTGAGGAATGCAGAATCACTGTATTCATCCTATCTTATCCAAACATCTATTCAAGGCTTACAAAGCTTTGCTCAGAAGGTATCATAGCAACATGGAGGTCACAATAGCCCGAGCAACACCTGTCTGGAGAGATTGTTAGCCTTAATCTTTCCCCAATATAAGACAAGCTCACTGAGGGCCACTGCTCTGTGCAGGAACCAGAACCATCAACAAGGGATGGGTGAGCTACCACCAGCTATAGTTTTAGACAATGGCTCAGGCCTGCTCAAGGCTGGTGTTGCTGGAGATAAGGAACCACGTGTCATCTTTACCAACTTAATAGGCCGTGCCAAGGCCAAGTCTGTAATGCTCGGTGCTGGCCAGAAGGATTTCTACATTGGAGATGAAGCACAAGCCAAGAGAGGGATCCTCTCCCTAAGGTGCTTTAGAAAACACTGGGGAATGTAAACCATAGGGGATAAATAAGAGTTAACTGGTCAGAAGATCATCTTAAAACTGTTTACTTAGGGGAGGGAGTAACTTCAGAAAAAGGAATCCTAAGAATTAAAAGTTTAAATGATGATGTAAGAGAAGATGAATTTACATGAACATGTAGTACTATAGATGTCAATGACATCTATAGTACTACAATGGAAAAGGGCTATTCTGAACAATAGAACGTCAATTTGATGGACTAATGCATTCTGTGATGATTGACAGTGAGTTCTGCCTTGGATCCATGTAATTGGATATTAACTCCATAATTGGCAGCAGTTGGCAGTCTTTCAGATTGGTCATGCTGGTTGGACGTATTGCTGCTTGGAGTTCAGTGTCTAGAAAGGTATACGTTGTCCATTCAGGTGCTATTAAAAAGAAGTAGATGTACGTTTGCTGGTTTTTGGAGGGCAATGAAGGCTATCAGGGATTCTTCTTTACCCACAAGAATAAAACCCTGATTTTCTACTATATTACACCATAACAGGGTTACAACTTCTCAATCTATGGATGGGAAATCAAGAAATGCCAGAATTAATATCAGAAACAGAACAGGTTAGGCCAGGGGAAAACATCTTGAAAGAAGACTATTATGGCAAGGCATTTTTTTTATTAGTGTCTTTTATTGAGAGTACTAGATGAAGGAGGCATAAAAAATGTTTGTACACAGAAGATTACTTTCTTCAGATTACAAACACTTTTCAAAATGGGAGGAGGGACTTACTTGGTGTACATCATATTGAATTATTTAATTTGTCAAATGAAAGATTGCTTCCTTTTCTACTATCTTTGCAGTTTCTATCCAGATTATCTAAACTATGATGGGTATTTTTTCCCTTATTTAATTTAACAACTGTCATGCTTCTTTGTCATAATTTTGTATTAACATACCAGATGTTAACAATAAAGATCAGCTTGGGGTATGCTGTTAAAATATGCCCGCTTATGTAAAAAGTTGAGGTTCAGTTAGAGCATTGCATAGTGCTTAATTAAGCATAACCATGGTTTAACTCTCTAGTTAGGAACTATAATAAAAATATGTGGCATGCATAATTACCAAGTCAATTCATTTCTTTAAATGGCCTAGTTTGCAAAAAGATTCAGAGCTGAAGACAAAATGTCCATAGTCAAAAGAGGTGTATTTTGTGTATGTGTGTGTGTGTTGTAAAGCCTAATAGATGATTGTGTCTGCCAAATTAGGTACAAATTATTCTGGAAATGTTATTATCCATATCCACACCCCCACACCCACACCATCAAAGTCAATATTTAAATATGCATATGTTGTCCATTTCTGATCTACAGCAATTGATCTCACATAGAATTTTCTAGCTCTGTTGTAATGCATATAAGAAAATCAATTGAAAATACAATAATTTGTTTTAAGTTTCTATATATAAAATGTTAGTGTAGGCCCTCTTCCTACCAGGAATAATTTCAACTCACAAAGCTTATTGATAACATTTCATACATAAAGATGTAAATGTTGTGCAACACTTAGTCTGCTACAGCTTGCAAAATTTAGGAATAGTAATTAGAATGATAAGAAGCCCCAGGTTCCATTCTCCAGTTAACTAAGGAAGCACCCTGAATGACAACCAATGGAACAGCTTGCCCTTGGAAGTTGTGGGAGTGTCATCACTTGAGCCTTTCAAGAAGAGATTGGAAAGAAATGATGTAGGGTCTCCTGCTTGGGCAGGGGGTTGGACTAGATGATCTATAAGGTCCCTTCCAACTCTGATTATCTGCTATCTGACTCTGGCCAATCGTTACTTCCCAGCTTATCTGAGAGTGATGAGAATTCAGATGGAAAAGAAATGACTATACACACATCATCCCAAACTTCTATAGAAGGAAATGAGGAATACGTATCTAACAAAACTATAAACGGAGTATAACTAATGTTAAACAACTACAGTATCAAATCTTCCACAGAAGAAGCATTCTAAGATTATAAACTGGGAACCATGAAAAGATTTTTGGAACTGAGATTTTACATGGAAACATGTCCTTTGTGAATTTTTAGAATTTTGTCTGCCCCAGTTCAAGTTGTTTTTAGATATGTGCATGCTTCTTTAATTCTCATTTATATCCAACAGATATCCAGTAGAACATGGCATTGTCACTTCCTGGCCAGACATGGAGAAAATCTGGAAGCATACTTATGAGAATGAACTGAGATTAAACTCCGGCACAAGGCCTGCACTGATCACCGAGGCACCACTTAACCCATTATCCAACCGTGAACAAATGACGAGGTTGCTCTTTGAAAAATTTGAAGTTCCAGCCCTCTACGTGGCCATTCAGGCTGTGTTGGCCCTCTATGCCGCGGGTCTCACGACAGGCTGTGTGATGGATTCTGGAGATGGGGTCACACATACTGTCCCAATCTTTGAAGGCTACTGCTTGCCTCATGCTGTTCTCCGACTTGACCTGGCGGGCCGGGATCTTACAGATTATTTAATGAGAATCCTGAGAGAAAGTGGCATTGCCTTGGTGAGCACAGCTGAAAGGGAAATTGTGAGGATCATCAAGGAGGCCTTGTGTTATGTGTGCTTGAACCCTGAAGAAGAAATGGCCAAACAACCTACTGCAATAGAAAAAACATGGAAATTGCCTGATGGTCAGATTATCAAAATCCACAACCAATTGTTCCGCTGCCCAGAGACCCTCTTTCGCCCATCTAACATTGGCATGGAAGCGCCAGGAATCGATAAGCTCTTATTCAATACTATCATGAAATGTGATATTGACTTAAGGACCACTCTGTACGCCAACATCCTCCTTTCTGGTGGCTCCAGTCTCTTTCCTGGGATTTCAGATCGCTTGACAAAGGAGTTGATTCGCATGGCTCCCAAAGACACTGAAGTCCTGGTCCAAGCCCCTCCTGACAGGAAGATCTCTGTCTGGATGGGAGGATCCATTCTTGCTTCTCTCTCAGCCTTTCAAGAGATGTGGATTTCCAAGGAAGAATATGCTGAAGTTGGGCCTAACATAGTACACAGGAAGTGCTTCTAGATCCCTGTGGTACAGAAACATTTTTATTTAAAAAGCTGTGGGAAGAACGTCACGAAACACTTGGTGAGATCTATTGCCTCACCTTTTTGAAAGACAAATAAAGGTAACAATTCCATGGCTGCTTCCTTAGGCTATATTTCTGTAAATATCCTATAATACAGTGATTCACTTAATAACTGTGGCAAGAAAGAAAGGTCGTAAAATGGAGCAAAACTCACTTAAATGTCTCGCTTACCAACATAAATTTAGGCTCAGTTGTAGTCGTATGTTAAGGATTACCTGTAATAATTCACAGACAGCAATACTTTAAAGCAGGGGTCTTCAAACTTGAATGCTTTAAGACTTGTGGACTTCAACTCCCAGAACTCCTCCTCCAGTCATGTTAGCCCAGGAATTCTGGGAATTGAAGTCCACAAGTCTTAAACTTAAGTTTTAAGACCCTTGCTCTAAAGTGCTATGCACTATTGCCCTTGCTGGTTTAGATTAAGGCTGAAATGGCATAACAGAACAATAGGGTAGAAATGGAGGAACCAATCCTATTCCCTCTGCTTCCCAAACAAAGACAAAGAGGAATGCAGAAGTTAGCATTTGTGGTCTGCATTAAAAAAAGAAAAGAAAGGAAAACAAACCTTGTTCATGACACAATTTTCTCACACTTTAATCTATTTTGTTTTAACTTTATTCCAGTTATTCACAACATCTTGGAGAGTTGATAAGGTGGCACAGGAGTGCTGTGACTGGCAAATGTTTTTTTCTATCAGCTGATAACCTGATGGAAAACAGCAAAGCTTAAAGGTTCAACCAACTATCACATTTGCTACACACAAAATCAGGACGCTACCATTTGGCAGGGAGTCAGAACAGACTTAACGGAGGCAAGATGGGGGCAACCAATTTTAAGCCAACCTTGTTTTCTTTCCACTCATGAATGGATGAGAAGTGATTGGAGTTAACTGTGGAAAGTTGTCAGAGGCAAGTAAGCCATCTAGCAGCATCTACTGGTTGAAATTTCTTTTTGAAGACAAAACAAAGTGTTTGAAAAGCATTTAAGCAGAAATAGGCAACCTTTGACTAAGGGCCTGGCAAAATTTGGGATTGGGGTTGAGAAGTGCAAGATGGGGAAAGAGACACATCATATATGTTAGGATTAGACTTGATGGGAAGTTCTGTGCTGTGTCTGTTTTTAAAACTGTGATGTTGGTTTTAAGACACTTTCAGTTTCCATATCAGAACAGGCTTGGGAGAACCATAAAGGGTGACTTAAAAAGCTCATATAGCCACAGACAACCCATCCTTACACAACAGGATTGCAAAAGGAAGATGGGATTGCAAAACCCTTCTCAGTTTATGCCAGGGGTGTCCAACCTTGGCAACTTTAAGACTTGTGGACTTTAACTCCCAGAATTCCTCAGCCAGCTTGCTGGCTGAGGAATTCTGGGAGTTAAAGTCTACAAGTCTTAAAGTTGCCAAGGTTGGACACCCCTGGTTTACGCCTATGACTAAAACTGAGACTCGGTAACTTTTCATTCTTTCTTCCCAAACTTGGGCAACTTTTCTGTTGAATTTCCTGTTGTTGCCATATGCTTCACAAGAGAAATATGGCAACTCTATGCTACCAGTCTTTCCCAACCTTGGCAAATTCTTAATGTGTGGTTTTTAGTATCCAGGATCCCTCAGCCAGCACAGCAATTGCTGAGAAGTTGGGAAATTGTCCATACATCTGAAAGTTGAGACAGTGATGTTGGGAGAAATATCCATCTGGTTCAGTTCCAAGCCGGGAGAAAGACACTAGAAACATGGGAGGCTGATTGGCAAGATGGTTTAATGGTGAAGCGTAAGCACGTGGGTGGTTCTAGGCAGCTGACCACATGGAGTTGAGAATGAGAGGTATTTATACCTTCTCTTGGGCTTTGAACTTGAGCTTCCTGTTCCTGTGCAAAAACATGTATTCTATTGGTTGTTTTAGGGGTCATAGCTGGCTCTGTGGGTTGTCCCAGGTTTGGCTGAAGTTTGGAGGGTGTGGTGCAACTGAGATAATGCAATGAAGGAGCTTGTGTTCGGAAAGGGTGTTGGACAATTCCTATTATGGCTGAGGGCTAATCTTACTTACCTTTGCTCAGACCTTGCTGCAGAGGATTTGCTTATGAATAGAGCTAGCTACTGTATCTCTTTATCTCTTAAGTGCTGGCATCTGCTGAGGGCTTTAACAAAGGTGGGGGCTATTAAGAGTGAGTCTGCTTCCTGCCTGTAAAAAGAAACATGTTTCCAAGAAATTATAATATTCTGCCTTTTCAATATTTTGAGAAATATTTTGTCAAGATATTTCATTCTTCTAGAAGGGGGTCTTCCCTCAGTGGAGAAACACTGACGCTTTCTGAAGTTACACCCTTCACTGTGCCAGTTGGTGCTGCCTGCTGCTTTTTAAAGAAATCACTCATTTTAACATCTGCCTTTTTTCAATAGCTGAACTGACCGATATCAGCTTTTCCCAGGCCTGATATTGTAATCCATCACTTCTATAGAAGTCTGGATTTTGGGTTTGCCATAGATTAGCCTTCCCTAATTTAGCACTGTAGAGGTCTCCAGGATTCCCAACTTTCAGAATCTCCAACCAGAGAGGAAGAGAAATCAGGCATTTATACTTCCATTATGCCTATGGACACCAAGGCTAAGCAAAACCAGGGTTGCCAGATCGCAATTTGGCTCTGCGGCCAAACTCAAGTCAAAATACGGCCAAATTATTTTTTGCGCATGCGTGAGGGAAGGAGAACGGCTGGGTTGCCATCTGGCTGATTTCACAGCCAAGCAACTTTCATACGGCCAAATAAATTTGGCCGGAGACATCATTTTTTTCATGGCCAAGCAGATAGAAATACGGCCAGATTTTTCGAATTTGGCCAGAAAAATGGCCAGATGGCAACCCTGAGCAAAACCAACTCTCCCTCCCCTCATCCCTTCATCAAAACAGAAATCTGGTAGCACTTTTCTTCACTAACGCATTTTATGAAAACTCATAAACTTTCATGCCCTGCAGCTCTTCATGAGGTGCTACATCACATCATTCATTTATCTTTTTAACAAACATGTACAACTGTCCTTCTACCAGAAGAAACTCTGGACCAGGAACATTTTAAAAAAAATATTGGCACAGTAATGCAGAGCATAGCAGTGCATTATATAGAGGTGCTTAGCATAGCAATGCATAGCATAGCGGTGCACAGCATAGAAGTACAGAGCATAATGCACTGCAAGTTCATGGCATAGAAGAACATTGCATTACATTGCGTGGTGCTGCATTGCATTGCGCTGCATTGCATTGCATTGTACTGTGCTAGAAAAGGCACTTGAAACAAAAGGGCACGAAAGCTTATGCTTTAAAAAACGTGTTAGTCGGGAAAAGGAGGATCGTGTCTACCGCAGACTAACATGCCCCTCTCGCGATTTAAAGCACGAGCTTGTAGAACAATCTTGGCAACTTTAAGATGTGCAAAGCAAAACCCGGGATTTTCCAACCAACATGCTCTGCAGGAAAAAAAAACCTCAAGCCCGGGCAAGTTCCGTTACACACAAAAAAAAAGCACACGAGAGAGAGAGAAAAAAAACTAATGTCGTCATCCGCCTCGCACCAATGAGAAACAAGGCATTCTCGCTCGCTGACCAATGGGACGCTGCGGAAGAAAGGTATTTAAACTCCGGAGGCGGGAGGAAGCCGGCAGCGGTTGGGAGGTTTCCCTTCTCCACTAACCCTAACTCGCTGTCTCCGACGGCGGTTGGCCTAGTTCGCTGTTTTACTCGCTGACTTTCAGCGAACCGAAGCTCAGAAAAAACGTCAGCGATTCGGGGGAAGCCTCCTCCTCCGCCAGCCGGCCACGCGTCGGTTCCCTCCTTTCTCCGCCTCGAGCGTGCTCGGCTCCTGAGCCGGCGCCGCCGCCCCCGCTCGAGGCCGCGGTCAGCTTGGTCCGGGCCGCTGCTGCCGCGAAGGGTTTAGCCCTGCCTGCCTCGGGGGAGGCGAGTCTCACCGAAAGGCGGAGGACGGCGGGGAAAAATGTGCTCGCAAGGCCCGGGCGTGAGAGCAATACGGACGGCGGCCTCTGTCCCACTCGCCCTCGAGTAGTGGGGTGTGTGGCGGGCGCCGTCCGGACATGCCAAATTCGGGTTCCCCGGGAGAAAGAAGGGAGGGTTCCGTGTCGTCCAAGTAAGCGCTATGGCGAACGCCAGCTCTCCTTGAGTTGTGCAGTTACGCTTTCCGGGCATGGCGACGACGGTTGGACCGGCTCAACCATTGATGGGGGGGGGGGAACGGCAGTTGTAAGGGGGGCTTGGCGTTGATTAGGCAGCGAATGCGGATCTCAAGAGCAACGCAGGGGTAAGGAGGCGAAAGGAGTGTGCCGCATCCCGGGGATGTATTTTATATCCTAGGTGTGAGTCCCACAAGTGCCTTTTCAAAAAGGCAACTGGACTTTCTTTTTTCTCCCTTTAAGGCCTTTCGCTTCTCATCCAAGAAACTTCCTCAGCTCGCTGAAGAGTTGAGGAAGCGTCTTGGGTGAGCAGCGAACCATCAAGGGAAGGAAGGAAAAAAAAGGTTGCCTTTTTGAAAAAACCACTTTTGGGACAACCCTGATCTGGGTGGTGACTTGGTGGTTTTCTTAGATTCTGCCCCTACTTAGACCATCTCTGACACAACTGTTTGGCCTGGAAAAGCTTTGTGAAATATTTCGCTTCCTCTTTTTGTTTTACTCTTTAATACGAGTCCTCCAAAGTTAGGTGGCATCCAGGTTTAGCAAATGCTTATGAATACATTGCTGGGTGCTTGGTTTTTCACCCTGTCTTTTGAAATGTATTTTTGAAATATGGTAAGGAAACACAAGTACATTAGCAACATTCTGCAAGACAGACAAGTTTAAAAAAGGGTGGATTCTTGGCTTCTGTTCTGGCAACAGTACAGGAAATTTCTAAAATTGTGGTTCCATCATAGTTGGGGAAAACTGGCACATATTTTTTCCCTAATTCTCATTTCCCCCCACTAATTAAGAATGGAATAAATGATTTAGTGCCCCCATGTTTTGAAAGGCTCTTGCCAGAGTTGTAAGGAAACTTAACAAGTATGGTATCTAATTTCTAATGCTGTACAAACCTAGTTAGATCAAATGATAGTTCTGGAGATGCTTTTGAATTGTGCAGTTTTAAATATTGCAGGAATAGCTTCAGGTATAGATGGTTACTTGCACTGGCAAGTCCATAAAGGCTGTGCGGTGATCTACATTCAAAGGGTAAGGGTGATTTGGGGTGCATAAAATATGTCAGCATTTCCTTAAATATGTTTTTTAAGGAGTTGCTGACAGGTACAGTGTGTTCCCTACATGTTCTGAATCCCTTCCCCCTTCATACCCAGAATATTGCAGAGCCCTGAATCAAAAACTAAAATCATCCAGCCGATATTTTTTTCCCCTAAATATAATTAAGGGCTGCTAAACAAAAACGATTTCCTAAAACTTGTTTTGCAACCTCTTACATTTGTATTCTTTTGCAAACATGGAACAGAAAACATCCACCAGCTTCCTTCTAAATTAAAGTGTTCTCTACATTTGTTAGGACCGTACAATAAACTGCCAAACTTTGGTCAATTTTTGTGGCTGCCTGTGTTCTGGGAAGTCAGTGTTCTCTTTAGAAAGTGTAGGTGGAACCTATCTTACTCAAATACTTCCTTCAATTTTCTCTTTGTGGGATTCTTGTATCCATATTGAAAAACTTTTCCAATGACTAAAAGATAATGATGTCTCAAGAGCAGACTCTTGAGACATCATTATCTTTTAGTCATTGGAAAAGTTTTGGATTGAAAAAGAGTGTTAGGGATACATACCCTAGCAGAACGTGCAACGGCAGTCTAGCAGGCAGGCAAATGATTTGAGATAAACGTTGTAGTTTACACTCAGTAAGACAGATACACTGTGCCAGTTAAATAGTTTTTTATTCCAGCAAGAGTTATAGCATAGTCAAAACAGTCCATATGTCATAAATTAGTTCAATCCATCCAGGGGTTAATCAGTTGCAAAGTCCAGTGTTGAAAATAGAGGTCAGTAAACTTACAAATAATCAGTCCAGCAATATATCTCTTTTGCAGTCAGAGATATGAAGAAAATCAAACCCCTTCTCTCAGTAACAGCAGGGAAACACAAAGTAATCACCATCAATCCAACATTGTCAGCTACCACAGTACAAGCCAGCAAACAGTGAGCTCTCTTGCTCCCTCTTATGGTGATTTTACAACAGCACCCAAAATACATGTTTTGCAGTTAAAGTGGTACACTTAAACTCACTAACATAGTTTATATATTATTTTTACCCCAACTAAGTTAGGTAACCAATGTTATCCCTAACATTCTCCCCTTTTGGGTAATATAATAATATATAAATCTATTTACAATTTCAACCCATAGTTTTCACAATTTTCCTTGTGCTTGACTGCACCTTGGGCTTTTGTAAATCCATCAGCAATGTTTTCTTCAGTCATGCAATATTCCAATCTCATTAAACCATTTTTTACAGATTGTCTTACATTCAAATATCTAAGGTCAGTATGTTTAGATCTAGTTTTTACAGCAATATTTGTAGCCAACTGTATGGCTGCTTGATTGTCCTCATAAACTACAATGGCATCTTTAACAGTTACTCCCATATCTAACAATAACTGTTTGTACAGAATTAAATCAGTACATAATATAGATAGACATGAAAATTCTGCTTCCATTGTAGACATACTTATGTGTTGCTGTCTAATTGACCTCCAAACAATTAGTGTTTTACCTAATAGTATAGCCATAGTTGAAGTTGATTTTCTAGTTTTTATATCTGTTGCAAAGCTTGCATCAGCATATGCACTTAAAATCAAATAATCTTTTGGCTCCAAATACAATGCATAGTGCATTGTCCTTTTAAGATAACTTAATATACGCTTTAGTGCTTGCCAGTGTCTTTCATTGGGTTCAGCATTGAATCTTGCCAATTGATTAATGCTATAGGCAATGTCTGGCCTTGACCAATTACTTATATATGATAAGCTACCTATTAATGATTGATAAATGGTCTTATCAAATTTTGAACTTTGAGCATCAGTATGGCAAAATTCCTGACTCATTGGAGTTTTTGCAGGCTTACAAAGTTCCATTTTATACATTTTTAGCAATTGGTATATTTTATCTTCTTGTGATATCTTATATCCACTATTGGTTTTGTTTATTGTCAATCCTAGATATTGTCTTATTTCTCCTAATTGCTTTAATTTTATCCTCTTACTTAATAATGATATTATCTCAGTAGCTTCATTATTAGTCTTAGTAATTAAAGCAATATCATCTGTAAACAACAATAATAATGACACAGTTCCATTTGTCTCTCTTTTAAATAAACATGGATCAGCTAAACATTCTTTAAACCCTATATTAATTCTTTTACAATATATTGGTTACATTCATAATCAGATTGTTTCAATCCATAGAGACTTTTATTCAGTTTCCAACAGTCATTATTATTTTTATCATCTTTTATACCTACTGGTTTTCTTAAATATATAGTGTGCTGCAATGGTGCATGCAGATAGGCAGTTTCTACATCTAAGTGATTTTATGGTACAGTTTTTCTTAGCTGCCCACACTAAAGCTGCTCTCAAGGTTATTGCCTTTAAATTTGGTGCAAATACCTCCTCATAATCACATGCAGTTTGATTAAATCCTTGAGCTACCAACCTAGCCTTATGGGTAACAGTCCCATTTTTACCAGTTTTTAACTTAAATATCCATTTGCAACCAATGGACTTTTCACCTGGAGATAATTTGGCATTTTCATAAACTTTCATTTCTTTTAATGAATTTAATTCCTTCTCCATTGCTCTATGCCAATTTTCCTGTTCCTTTGCAGGATTCTAAGTTCTTCAACAGTAGTTGGAACTTTACTAACTTGGCAAACTATACTTGCTTGATACCTGTCAGGTGGTCTGGTTACACGTGTAGAACGTCTAGGTATTACAGGGCTTACAGGTGGACTTTCATGTTCTACCTGTTCCTGGTTATCTATTTCTTCCGGTTCTGGTCCTATATGCTCTTCCTGTACTTCCTCTTTAATTGTACTCTTCTTATTACTGATTTTTTCTTTTGGTCTTTTGTAGGTTTCTATAATTACTTCCTTACTTGAATCTTGTTCCAGTTTTTCCCATCCTACATGTTCTAGGAATTTGGCACTAGCACTACAGTAAACTCTAGATGTACCTTTTTCCCAGAATCTGTATGATTTGTGATTAGATTCATAACCCACAAAGAATAACTTTTTAGCCCTATGTTGCCCCTTATTTCTCAGTTGTGTAGGAATATGTACCCATGCTGGTGCTCCAAATGTGTGCATGTAGCTTAGGTCAGGTTTTCTACCATGCCACCGTGTGAATGGTAATTCACCTGTTGTTGAGTTAACAGCATTATTCAATATATGATTACCACACATTATTGCTTCTCCCCACAAGTTTTCAGGTAATCCTGAATCTGACAGCATAGTACGAGCCATTGCTTGAATTGTTTGGCCTCGTCTTTCTATAAAGGCATTATGTTGTGGCCTATATGGTGCAGGCTTTTTATGTTCAACACCTGCCATCTTCAGTTTATTTTGGAATTTATTGTTTATAAATTCGGTACCATAATCAGTGATAAGAGTTACTAACTTCCTTTTAGTTTTTCTTTCTGCAAATTTAAGCCAATTAAAGAAATTTTGATATGTTTCCATTAAGCCAATTAAAGAAATTTTGATATGTTTCCATTTTGCTTTTCATTAGATAACAGAAACCATATCTGGAATAATGGTCCATTATACTTAGTATATAACGAGCACCTCCCACACTTGGTTTTTTAGGACCTATAATATCAGCAAATACAACCTCTAGAGGCTCCTTTGTTTTAAATCCATTAATTCTATTTGCTGGTATTTCCTTGCCTTTTTCTTTACTACAAGAATTGCAGTGCAAATACTTACTGCAAGGCTTCAGTTTTATACCCTTAGTTCTACCGTTTGTTTAAGCATTTTAAAATTTATATGCCCCAAACGTCTGTGTAACAAATGTATGCACTCATTATGAGGTTTAACATTATTATAAACTGTTAGCTACCTCTGAATTATCATTATTTAACACATACAATTCACCTTTTAGAATAGAATAGAATAGAATAGAATAGAATAGAATGCCTTTTATTGTCACTATCCACATGTACAATTTGCATTAAACGCATACACAGTGAGATTAGAGCAACTCATCGTTCAGTGCAGACATGCATGTCAAGAAAATATACATCTAAAATATAATCACATAATTTGTACCTATCACAGTAGGAGTTATTGCACATGTCAGCTAACACAGTAATAAGAAAAAAATGATATTGCACGAGATTGTTCACAGTTGTCCCTGAGTATATTTACAGTATATTTGGCAGGACTTGGAGTCAGTGCATGTGTGAGTTCAGGGTGGTTATGGCTTTGGGGAAAAAACTATTCTTGAGGCGGTTTTAAAGTTGCAGTCACTTTTTTACCTTTTTCAATTATGCAATTGTCTCCCCAAAAGGTAATTACATAATTACCAAAACTCATAGTTAAAACTCTAACTGAAAGCAAATTAAACTTAAGTTGTGGTACATATAACATTTTTACATTTTCTCTTATGCAAGAACAATATGATATACCTTGACCTTTAGCTTTCAGTTTCCATCCATTAGCTAACAATATCTGCTGTGAACTCGTGGACATCTTAATAAATCTTTTCTTATCTTTTGTTATGCAGTGCGATGCTCCACTATCTTCCACCCATAAATTACTATTCACAGTTTCGTTGCTATACATGGCTAACTCTAAGCATTTTTCTTTCTTTTGATGCCTTTTATCTTTCTGGCTGGCATTTTGGCTTTTTCCTTTCTTGCAGAATCTTGCCAAATGTCCTTTTCCTCCACAATTAAAACATTTTCTAATTGTATATGCTGACGAAGATATTTTCTCTTCTTCACATTGTGGTTGTTCCCTTCTGAGTTGATCCCTTTCAAGTCTTCTCCTGGCTTCTTCAATTAATCTGCCAGTAATGTCAGTTAATGTGAGGTTATCTTTTGGCAGAACCTCAAGTGAAGTTGCGTAGTCATCATAGCTAATATTTAAAGAAGACAAAATTATATAAACTTGGTGTAGTTCTGTGAAGACAAGTTCTTTTTCATGCAGTTCCTGAAAAATTCTCTTATTATATTTAAATGAGTCATCATATCTCCATTCTTTTGAAGATGTGTTCTAAACAGTTTCTGTGTAAGATTTATATGTGCTCCTACACTGTCTCGAACATAAATCTTCTTTAAATTCTCCCAACATTTGGCAGCTGTTTTTTCTTGTCTATGTACAAGCTGTTCATCACAGAGTGTCAGTCCTATTATACAGAGAGCTTGCTCATTCTTCAGTTGATATTCTTGTAATTTCTGGGCATCATTCTCATCTTCCAGATCCCAAGCATCTACTTCTGGTGGGTTTTGAATTGTACTCCACGAACCTTCTCTGTGTAGAAGTAGGCTACATTTCATAGACCATGAAACATAGTTTGTTCCATCCAGCTTGGATATTAGAGACAAACTTTGTAAATTGACTTGTGCCATCCTTATCTGGATATTAAAACTATAATTAATAAAACACAGCTGTCTGTTTACAGTATTGTGTAACTACACAAACACTCACTTTAATCTAAGCCTGTTATATCCTGGTTAGTCTGACACTGCACCTGGGCCCATAACCAGTGTTAGGGATACACACCCTAGCAGAACGTGCAACGGCAGTCTAGCAGGCAGGCAAATTATGTGAGATAAACGTTGTTGTAGTTTACACTCAGTAAGACAGATACACTGTGCCAGTTAAATAGTTTTTTATTCCAGCAAGAGTTATAGCATAATCAAACAGTCCATATGTCATAAACTAGTTCAGTCCATCCAGGGGTTAATCAGTTGCAAAGTCCAGTGTTGAAAATAGAGGTCAGTAAACTTACAAATAATCAGTCCAGCAATATATCTCTTTTGCAGTCAGAGATATGAAGAAAATCAAACCCCTTTTCTTCTCTCAGTAACAGCAGGGAAACACACAGTAATCACCATCAATCCAACGTTGTCAGCTACTACAGTACAAGCCAGCAAACAGTGAGCTCTCTTGCTCCCTCTTATGGTGATTTTACAACCGCACCCAAAATACATGTTTTGCAGTTAAAGTGATATATACATTTAAACTCACTAACATAGTTTATATATTATTTTTACCCAAACTAAGTTAGGTAACCAATGTTATCCCTAACATTGAGCACCAAATAGTTGGACAGCAATCATTTGTCCAGAATACAATCTACAAGTGGAGATTTCAAACAACTGCCTATTTGGCTAGGCTGTCCCAGCAAGTTCAGTCAAAGAGCAGAATGTTTGATGCTCAAAGAAGTCTAAAGATCCCCAGATTTCTATCACATGATCTACACATAGATCACATTGATGTCAAAATATGGACTACTATTGGAACCTGCACAAATGCGATCTTGATGGAGGTGCACCAGGAAGAAACCTTGGCTGTCCAGAAAGAACATTGGGGTGTAACGTGTTTGCCCATAAACAGACGTACAGTAGACCAAGCCTGGAACAATATTCTGGACAACAAAGAAAAGATTTAGCCAAAGTACTAGAAGACATTTTGTGAATACCAAAGCCATTTCACCAAAAGAACCTGATACTAATTAAATGTGTTGGTGGAAATGTTATGGTTTGGGGCTGCTTTACTGCCTCAGCAGTGCAGCATAGAATTTCTACTTTAGTTTTACTAGAGAGTGCTTGAAAATGCAAAACTTGGAAGACGGAAGTTCCACCAGAAGTGGACCTTGCTCCAAGACAATGACACTAATCCTAGTAAATCCTTCAAGGAATGGATGAGGGGAAAGTTGAGGGTTCTGGAATGGGTAAACTGAATCTAAATCCCATCAAAATGTGCGATGATTTGAAATGGTTGGACTGCATATGGTGGGGGAACATCAAGACCTTGCACAGCTGAAATCTGCCTGGTGAATTAGGAAAAGGGCAAAGCAAATGGGCGTACTTTTTCTACAGAAGGAAATGGCATATAGTTTTTGCTGTATAAGTCAATTTATGGTTTTTTTGGCCCAATTAATCTATTTGAAAATAAATTACTGATGTGTGCACATGTTAAAAGAAAAATGTTGGATGGGGTGTAGTTCTTCACCTGAGTAAAAATGCCTCATGACAACAAAATGCAAGGGTTTATAGGAATATATATAGGAATAGGCTGTAGGTTATCAGACGATACATGCTTGTTGGGATTAAGCCTCCTTAGAAAAAGTGCATACAGTTGCATTCTCTTGTAATTTCTGTCACTTGTTTTATATATTGGCATAATTATTTAAATATTTAGATTTTTTTTAAAAAAAAAATATAAATATGTCTAGATGCAATTTCTGGTAAAATGTGGTTTTCAGTTTGATCAACTATTGCCATCTAGTGGTATCTTTTAGCGAAGTTGAGAAATCCAGCAAACCTATGTTTTCTAATCGTTAGCAAGCATGCTCTTAATAGCCACCACTTCTATTTCATTACCATTTAAATCTGGCTGTGAAGGAACACAAGTGAGAAATTCTTTCTGCTATCTTAATATTTAAGATGTCTAAAATTGACTTGTTTCTTTAAAACAACACGATTTTCAAAATAGGCTTTTCTATTTTTTACAAAAGTATGGGTTAGTAGACTGGTATACTATATACTGTACAATTGAATGAGATGAAATAGCAAATAATGGAAGTGGAAGCTATCAACAAAACTGCAACATGGGGAAGGAGTAAGTGCTAATTGACAATGCTTTTTTTCGCTTAAAACATTTTGTAATTTAAATTTTACATCTTAAATAAATTGATAATGGAACTATATGGTAAGAAAACTTGATAGTCAAAGCTATGTTGATATCATGATTGGAGGATGATTCTTCTTTCAAATTATGTATTGATTACCAGCCAGCCATAATATTTCATAGACCAGAACTAAGCTTAGGGGAAAGTAAAGTCTGTAGTGTTGATAGTTATGTGGTAATGCTCTGGCGACAGTTACACCATGCATGTTATCCAGAAAAAATTAATCCCTGATAAGTAACATTGCTACACTTGTGGTTTGAACAATTAAGTAGTCTTAAGAATCTATCTAGTCCACTGTAATGGACATGATACACCCGCAGAACCTGTGTTTTAGTTTAAGTGTCTTCATGTCCTGGTTTTTCTCTTCAAAATTCCTGGGCAAAGGAATTTCAGACCCAAGCCAATTGCTGGAAAACATATCTAGAATGTCTTACTGAATTTATGCTGGCCATCTGGCAAATGATTATGCTGAAAAATATCCCAGTATTTCTTAGTTTCCGGTAAGTAAAGCTATGAAATTAATGCTTCATTGTGGCAAAGTGCTGAATTTCAAAGATACAGCTTTTGATTTTTTTCAGTGAACAAATAAGTTTGTTCATGTTTAAAAATAAAGCAATGGTTATTTGCAATAATGTTTTCAGATCTAACGGAAGAAAACCCCTGCTAGATGGGATATGTTCACTCTCTTAATATTATGGTTTTAAGTCCAGAATCAAAGCTATGTGCCAAAGCTATCCACAAATCATATCCAGGGCTGAGGAACCCCCAAGCCTGCATGGAACCAATTCTATTGTCTTCTGAACAACCCCAGATTGTATAGAGCAGGGCTGTCAAACTGGATTTCATTGAGAGCTGCATCAGGGTTGTGTTTGACCTCGGTGTGTGTGTGTGTGTGACCTGCTCAATGTCATTTGTGTTGGGGGTGCCTGTGGTGGCCTGAATGCTCTGCCAGCAAAAACGGGCTTCTGAGCTCTGTTTTTGGCTGTCATAGCCCCCTGCAATCCTCTGCCAGTGAAAATGGGAGCTTGGGAGAGCAGTATGTGGCCATCAAGCTCTTTTCGCTGTCAGCAACACTGAGAGCCAGTCCTTCACTCTTTGCAGGGTGGCCCTGCAGGCCAGATCTAAGTACCTGGTGAGCAGGATGCAGGCCCTGGCATAGAGAATGGCAAACAATTTTTTTTTCTGTACAATTTTGCCATAAATGAAATTGTTGGATCACTTCAGAACCGAGTGAAGAATGCTAAATTGTATGGACTTGATCCAGCATAAAGCTCCATCATTGGATAACGTGGAATCTGAATGCGCATTTGAAACTGCATTTTAAGTGGGGAAAAAGTTATGAAAACATCAGTTTTCTAACAGTAGATGGCAATATGTATTCATTAGCAAAAAATAACACCACAGAATTTGACTAAAATTGAAAATATAGGACTGAAGTGGATTTAATTTCTAAACACAAATTTGTGATACTTAGCCATAATTGTAACCTCAATATTTTTTACAGTATCTAAAACTACTGTATTTCTAAATATGTGTGAGTATCAGTTACACAAACACATTGCAATGCAGCTCCACTTCTGATTGGTGAAATGGTCAGATACGTCAAAGCATGCATTTTTGTTGAATTTTAAGATTCAGATTTACTAAATTAGAAAATTCTCCAAGTACTTTGTTCTTAAAACTCAATGCAACAGGATTAAGGTGGTTATTGCTTATTCCAGTGTATTGCATCTCCATTTTTGACTATTTGAAGGTTGTGACTGCTTATTTGCATTTACAGAATGCCACATCCAAAAGACTGTCAGAATTTCACAAGAAATATACACTGCTCAAAATAAAGGGACACAAAAATAAGACATCCTAGATCTGAATGAATGAAATATTTTTTTAAATACTTTGTTCATTACATAGTTGGATGTGCTGACAACAAAATCACACAAAAATTATCAATGGAAATCAAATTTAGCAACCCGTGGAGGTCTGGATTTGGAGTTACACTCAAAATTAAAGTGGAAAAAAACATTACAGGCTGATCCAACTTTGATGTAATATCCTTAAAACAAGTCAAAAGGAGGCTCACTAGTGTGTGTGGCCTCCACATGCCTGTATGACCTCCCTACAATGCCTGGGCATGGTCCTGATGAGGTGGCTGATGGTCTCCTGAGAAATCTCCTCCCACACCTGGACTAAAGCAGCCCCCAACTCCTGGACAGTCTGTGGTGCACTGTGGCGTTGGTGGATGGAGCAAGACATGATGTCCCAGATGTGCTCAATTGGATTCAGGTCTGGGGAATGGCTGGGCCAGTCCATAGCATCAATGCCTTCGTCTTGCAGGAACTGCTGACACACTCCAGCCACATGAGGTCTAGCATTGTCTTGCATTAGGAGGAATGCAGGGCCAACCGCACCAGCATATGGTCTCACAAGGGGTCTGAGGATCTCATCTCAGTACCTAATGGCAGTCAAGCTATCTCTGGCAAGCACATGGAGGGCTGTGCGGCCCCCTAAACAAATGCCACCCCACTCCATTAATGACCCACTGCCAAACCAGTCATGCTGGAGGATGTTTCAAGCAGCAGAACATTCTCCATGGCATCTTCAGACCCTGTCATGTCTGTCACATGTGCTCAGTGTGAACCTGCTTTCATCTGTGAAGAGCACAGGGTGCCAGTGGCAAATTTGCCAATCTTGGTGTTCTCTGCCAAAAGTCCTGCATGGTGTTAGGCTGTAAGCACAACCCCCACCTGTGGACGTCGGGCCCTCATAACACCCTCATGGAGTCTGTTTCTGACCGTTTGAGCAGCCACATGCACATTTGTGATCCACTGGAGGTCATTTTGCAGAGCTCTGTCAGTGCTTCTCCTGTCCCTCCTTGCACAAAGGTGGAGGTAGCAGTCCTGATACTGGATTGTTGCCCTCCTATGTCTCCTGAAGTACTGGCCTGTCTCCTGGTAGCGCCTCCATGCTCTGGACACTACACTGACAGACACAGCAAACCTTCTTGCCACCGCTCGCACTGATGTACCATCCTGGATGAGCTGTACTACCTGAGCCACTTATGTGGGTTGTAGACTCCTTCTCATGCTACTACTAGAGTGAAAGCACCGCCAGCATTCAAACATGACCAAACCATCAGCCAGAAAGCATAGGAACTGAGAAGTGGTCTGTGGTCACCACCTGCAGAACCACTCCTTTATTGGGGATGTCTTGCTAACTAACTGCCTATGCTTTCCACCTGTTGTCTATTCCATTTGCACGACAGCATGTGAAATTGATTGTCAATCAATGTTGCTACCTAAATGGACAGTTTGATTTCACAGAAATGTGATTGACTTGGAATTACATTATGTTATTTAAGTGTTCCCTTTATTTTTTTGAGCAGTGGTATAATAAAGGTATGCATATAGATCCAAAACCAAAAATGTAGAATAAACCAGGCTACAAGGAAATAAAAACAGAATTAGCCCTCAAATAATTTCTGGAAGAAATTTATTGTGACACACCTGCATATCTATTGGGAGTGGTTTCTGATAGGGAAATTATGCTGTTGGGTCAATTCTAATGGGAGAATACAGTTTTGCAGATAACTAGGCATCAAACTATGAAAGGCCTTTTGGGGAGCATATTAAATTGAACCTGGAGGCTTGTTGGCAATTATTGTAGGTACAGCGAGGTCCTGTGAATGCCATCATATAGATTGCTGCACTCAAATCAACTGCAGCTTCTGAGTGATACTGTTGCTTTGCATAGCTGTCTATCAAGTATACGACTAAGGGATTCAATGTCTTCAAAGGTCGCCCCTTGTAGAATATGTTTCAATACTCTAGTTACCATAGAAAAATCCTCTTGTCCAGATAGGGTTGCAATTGGCATATCAGCCAAAATTGGGGAAAGACAAAGGAATCATTAGATTTGCATGTTCATGGTTTGTCCAATTTCGGAATGATTTAGGATGCAAAACCAAAATTCTGGTGATACAAAAAATACAGCAAAGGAGCAGGATAGCCTCCCCATAAGTATGTGAATGATTGCTGACTTTGCAGAAGCAAGCATGATTTTAATTGCTTTTGCTTTATACTTGGAGGGTAAGTTGTGATACATTATACATTTAGATTACAGGACAGCTTTTCATTATATCAGAGATGGGAATTTCTGTCTTGTTGGCCTCAAAAGACCTTTCTATAAGCCAGTTGTGCTGGTTTCTTGAGTAAGGTTTGTGTTAGAACCCCTAGTGATCTTGACAAGTCATTTATGATTTTACTGTTCTATGGATGCAATTATATGACTAGATAGTCTTTTGCAATTAATGTGAAATGCAAGGGTGAAGAGTACAAGAACAGCAAAGGAGAGGACCATTAACCTATGATTTGCTGCTGTATTGATGCAAATATATTGTTCCCATTACTGCTAGGTCAGTGCTTTCCAGTATAGGTGCCTTCCTGTTGCGTAGACCAGCACCCAGAATTCCTCACCTAGCATGGTCATTGCTGGGAATTCCTGAAAATTATCCTAGTGAAATACTGGGCAACAAGATAGCTGAGCTTCAATTTTATGGACACATTATTCAATTTTATGGACACTCCCCCTCATTACAACATGAGGATACATGTTGTATATTTAAGATACATGCATTTATGTATCTTAAATACAACAAGTACAGAACATTTGCACCGCAATACTTCCTTTCTTTCTAACAAAATAGCAACTATTGGTTTATAATAGAAGTGTGCCGCATGAGGCCTTAAAATTGTATCTAACCTAAAACCATGGATTGCTCCCTCAGAGATTTATTCTAAATTGTAATTTTTCAAGTTGACAAATGAGGAAAATTATTAAATATAGAAAAATCATATTAACTGTTAGGGATAACGTTGGTTACCTAACTTAGTTTGGGTAAAAAATAATATATAAACTATGTTAGTGAGTTTAAGTGTAAGTATCACTTTAACTGCAAAACATGTATTTTGGGTGCGGTTGTAAAATCACCATAAGAGGGAGCAAGTTTGCTGGCTTTTACTGGATAGCTGACAATGATGGATTGATGGTGATAACTGCGTGTTTCCCTGCTGTTGTGGAAACGAAGAAAAGGGGTTTGATTTTCATATCTCTGACTGCAAAAGAGATATATTGCTGGACTGATTATTTGTAAGTTTACTGACCTCTATTTTCGACAATGGAGTTTGCAACTGATTAATCCCCGGATGGACTGAACTAGTTTATGACATATGGACTGTTTGACTATGCTATAACTCTTGCTGGAATAAAAAACTATTTAACTGGCACAGTGTATCTGTCTTACTGAGTGTAAACTACAACAACGTTTATCTCACATAATTTGCCTGCCTGCTAGACTGCCGTTGCACGTTCTGCTAGGGTGTGTATCCCTAACGCTATATTTAGTTTTAATTAAAGTTAAATGGGAATTGTTTTATTAATTTATAAAGCAATTTGTTGTGGTGTTGATGTGCTTAATTGGCAGGGTCAGATACAGTTGTAATTTAGCTATTATGTTTATAACATTTTTTCATGAATGGTAGATATTAGCTAATCAGTGATACTGGATAGTTCAGTGGTCACATTTTTATAGATCAAATTAAAAAATAAGAGAGTCTAATTTGATCACACAAACTTAGGCCTTGATTTTACTCAACTGTGAAACAATAACCTATGTTGAGGAATGTGGGAATACATATAATGTTTGGAATGTGAATAATGTATGTGGGAATACATATAATATTTGGAATGTGAATAATGTGAATCAGAATCAAAGCTGTAAGAGACCTTTGAGGTCTTCTAGTCCAACCCCTTGCTTAAGCAGGAGACCATATACCATTTCAGACAAGTGGCTGCCCAGTCTCTTCTTTAAAACCTCCAGTGATGAAGCACCCACAACTTTTGAAGGCAAGATGTTCCACTGGTTAATTGTTCTCACTGTTAGGAAGTTTCTCCTGAATTCCAGGTTGCTTCTGTCCTTGATTAGTTTTCATCCATTGTTTCTTGTCCTGCCCTCAGGTGCTTTGGAAAATAAGTTGATCCCCTTCTTCCTTGTGGCAGCCCCTCCAATACTGGAATATTGCTATCATGTCATCCCTAGTCCTTATTTTCTCTAGACTAGTCAAAGATAAATCATGCAACTGTTCTTCATATGTTTTAGTCTCCAGGCCTTTAATCATCTTAGTTGCTGTTCTCTGCACATTTTCCAAAATCAACTTTTTTGTAATGTGACCATAACTGAATGCAACATTAGTGGTTGTACTAAGACTTTATAAAGTGGTACTAATGCCTCATGTGATTTTGATTCTGTGCCTCTTATTTATACAACCAAGGGTTGTACTAGCTTTTTGGACAACAAAAGATAGCATGCTGACTGGGGAATTCTGAGAGTTGAAGTCCACAGCCTTAAAGTTATGAAGGTTGAGAAAACTTGTACTGTTTAATTGTGAATGTTTGATCAAAATTTCTCCCCAACCACTATACTATGATTCACTCTATTTTCTTACAATATAGTATCTACATTTTATAATGTACTTACAATGCATAAGCTAAATATACTGGCTTTTTGTAGCGTCCTATGTTTCAAGATTATTTACAACCCCATACTGGATTACAAAATCAGTGCTGTTCAATTATGCTTTTGTGAGCATATTTAAAGAAGCAAAAACACAGGAATAAAATCTGCAAAATTGGATTTGTATTCTTTTTTCATTTCCCAATTTCCCCAGATATTTTTCAATGTTTTTAAAAAGATGATTAAATATTAAACAAACTTCATTTTTTTTAAAAAAAAAATATACTGCTTTGAAGCAATCTACCAAGAAGTAGTTGTTTTCCTGATATTCCCACCACTGTGAAATATATGGTGTTCCTGGAAGAGGAACTGGTTTGCTAGTTGTGAGCTCATGTGTTGGTTTAATTAGCCTTGGTTTAATTTAATTAGCCTTGGTTTAATTTGGATTCCTGCATTAATGGTTTGGACTTGATGGACTAAAACAGCAGTCCCTAACCTTTGTGGCTCCAAGGAACAGCAGCAATGGTGGGGAGGGATGGTTTCAAGCCCTCAACCTACCTCCCACACATGTACAAATGAAGCTTGAGACGCTTATCCACTGCTTGTGTGGCCCAGTTCCCAATGGGCGACAAACCAGGACTGGCCCACGGCCCAGCGATTGGGGATCCCTAGGATAAAAGGCCCTTATCAACTCCTCAATTTTTTTTTAAAGTGCAAGTGGGTAAGGCACTAGGCTCGAAAGCAGATGGCTGTGAGTTCAAGTCCCATCTTAGCCATGAAAGCCAGCTTGGTGACCTTGGCCAGTCACTCTTTCTCAACTCAGCTCAACTCAAAGGGTTGTTGTGGGGAAAACAGGAGGAAGAAGATATGTTGGATCTGTTGAGTTATTTTAAAAATAAAAGCAGATACTAATAAATGCATACATACACGCATACATATAGATACAATTGATGTCACTGGTTATTTTGAAAATGTCTCTCATCCTACAAGCCAGGGGACATCTAATACTAACTTTCCTGCTTGGATTCAGATCTTTGTTTAATTGCACCTAATTATATGTTGTGATCCATATGGCTTGAATGTACCTAAACTTGATTCCTGGTACTTGTACCTTTAGAATTTTTTAAAATTGTTTTTGTAAACTTGGCAAGAAATGATATCATTCAGGACTTCTCAGATACCATCAATGTTTAAAGTTATGCCTTGCGGGAGACAGGCTTATGATAGTTCTGGTCTGTGGCTAGAAATAGGCTGTGATTCATGAAGAGTCAGCAATGAAAAGTTGGTAATTTCCTATGCATCCAGTGATTACATTTGTTAAACATTTAAATATTTAACTTGATTAACTTTAAAATAAGAATGTGTGGGAGTCTGTCAATTATTAAGCTGTGTCTGAGTTCTTACGGTCACCCAAAGGTAGAGGAAGGTCAGTTTTGTGGTTAAAAGCGACACATTTTTAAAAAAAAATTGCCTTCAAGGGCAGCATAGTATAGCAATTAGGAGTAGAGGTTAAGATACAAAAGAGGTTGGTTAAAAAAAAAATTAACTATACCTATTTTGCATCTGAAAATAGGATAAACACAAAGTATACAAGCAAAATATTGACCTTAGGCTCCAGGTATATTTCTGGGGCTGCAAAAATATGAATCATCTTTCATACCTCTATGCCATTGTTTAACCATGATTTGTTAAGAGACATTCATGCAGATGAGCAAAAACAATTGTGATTTTTGTTTGACCAATTCCTTGCATTCCTCTCCTTTTTAAATTTATTCTTGTCTTCTGTCACTGTAGAGCAGGGCTGTCCAACCTTGGCAACTTTAAGCCTGGAGGACTTCAACTCCCAGAATTCCCCAACCAGCTTTGTTGAAGTCCTCCAGGCTTAAAGTTGCCAAGGTTGGACACCCCTGCTGTAGAGAGTTAGTTCTACTATGCCCAGGAGGGTCCCTCTAAATACTAACCATGCCTTTTAGCTTCTGAGCATAAGCAAGGTCAATTAGGTGTTACCACCTGCTGTTAATTAAAGATTTGTCTTGGATGTATTCCACCATCATTATCAAGGTAGAGCTCTGAAACTGTTTACAGGTTTCTAATGAATGATAGGAAAGGATTAATGGTGCTCCTTAAGCACGTTTCAAGGACAAAATTTTAAAGGACTCTCAGATCAACATAAGGATGTTCTTGTATACCAATTAATACAGCTTCCCAATGATCCTAACACATCCAACGAAGTCCGAAATTACTTGAGTAAAGGTTACATTTGTTCAATAAGAATCTTATAAAGCTGAATTTGATACAGAAATCAGGGGAAAGTATAAACACATCAGTATGACACCTTATGACTAAAAGCAAAATGTCTCTACTTCTAGCTGTTTCCAACTATTCTGGACTACTGAAGTGTCTCATAAATAAATTTGATTGCAAAGCTGTTGAAGAAGGCAGCTTGAATAGGAAGTGAACTTAGACTTATTTGATCAGTTATTCATAAACAGATATTATTCAGCTGATTAACTTATTCTTTTTTAGGTCCATATTAGAATTGTCTGAAATACCAGACATTATTTTCAGCTGGATTCACATATCATTCTGTATAAAATTAGCACCCACCCCTCTCCGAGAAGAGTGAAATATTTTAGGAAATGTTAAAAAGGCAGAATATTACACCTCCCTGGATGAGAAAAGGAGAAGCATGCTCTTGGAAAGCAGCTCCCTACTTTTGTTAATAGTCCCAGAAAGACTGAGCCATCCTATCAACAAGACAACAGGTCTGCAGCCTCAGAATAATAGGATTAGCCCTCACTCCAGATCCAAACCAGGACAAAGCCATTAAGCCATAATAGGAATTGGCCAACACCCTTTCAGACCACAAGCCTCTTCATTACATCATTACCCTCCAAGTTTCTACCAAACCTGGGAACTCAGACAAAGTTAGTTATGACCCCTACATAGCCCCATGGGAGTCTGACAACAACCAATATAATACATGCCCTTGCCACAGGAACAAGAAGCTCAAGGACAAGGCCCAAGAGAGGGTATAATACCTCTCACTCTCCACTCCATGTGCTCTGCTGCCCAGGATCAAAAACCCATATGGTCTGGTTCACCAATACACTATCTTTCCAATCAGCCTCCATATTTCCAGTGTTTTTCTGCCCACTTGGAATTGAACCCAAATGAATATTTCTTCCAACAATTCTAAATCATGGTTTCCTTAATCTAGGGTTCTTGGAGTTCTGAAACATTCCATGTTCACTAGATGGCAGAAAAGAACTAGATTTTTTTCTTCACTTAGCTGCCTTCTATTAACCATCTAGCTTTTTCAGCCACAAGCTGATTTGTTTCTTTTTAACCAGGATTTAAAGAATAAGCTATGGCTGGTTATATGTGCCAGTCCTACAAGGTACACTGGACTATGAAACCAACTCTACAGGAAGATTAGAACTCTACTTTATCAAGTAGGCCATAGCAATGTTTCTCACCTTGGTAACTGTAAGAAATATGGACTTCAATTCCCAGAATTCCTTATGCAGCTATGCTGGGAGTTGAAGTCCATGTATCTTAAAGTGGGCAAGCTTGAAAAATACTGGGCTATAGTTATAGAATTTTGCAAGTCTTCCTCTGATTTTCCTTTGCTCCTTCATATGCTCTAGGACAGAGGTCTCCAAACTTGGCAACTTTAGGACTTGTGGACTTTAACTCCCAGCTATGAGTTCTGGGAGAATTCTATAGTTGAAGTCCATAAGTCTTAAAGTTGCCAAGTTTGGGATCACTGCTCTAGGAGTTTGAGTAGAATCAATGTGACTCGTCTCCTCCTCACTCTACGTACATGGATGCTTCTTTTTCATCTGTTGCTTGTTTTAACAGATTCTGGCTGCCTTCTCCAATTGCATCGCTCCTGCAATGTAAAGTGCTAGGCTATAATTTACAAAATTGTTGCGATATTCTAAGCCCAAATCAAATTTCATTATGTCATGTTATGTAAATTCTAGCCCAGTTTACTTAAATGATAACTAAGCCCCATTAAAATAACAATGTTGAAATTGTTTTAGCTGAAATTCCCTGGTCTGGAACATTATGTGGAGTCTTTGTGGCACAGTGGTTAGAGTGCAGTACTGCAAGCTACTTCTGCTGCAGCCAGCTGCCTACAATTTGGCAGTTCAAATCCCATCAGGCTCCAGGTTGACTCAGCCTTCCATCCTTCCAAGGTGGGTAAAATGAGGACCCAAATTGTTGGGGCAATATGCTGACTCTATAAACAGCTTAGAGAGGGCTGTAAAGCACTATAAAGTGGTATATAAGCCTAAGTGCTAATTGCTGTTATCCAGGTATGGATATGATCATATTGGTATCAATACAGTCATACCACCTGAATCAAAAGCTGCCATTTTAGAAATAAAGAATTTCTCCAAGAAATGTGTGGTACCCCATGAATCCCAAGACTATTGGCAAGGTTGACTGACATCACTCATTTCCCCATTAGCCAGCCAGGCATTGGGACGTGTGATTTGATCACTACATTCCATCAAAGATGGGAAGGTGCCTAAAAGCTCTCCAAATGAACTGTTTACCATAGCAGCTGCCTCTGTTCTAGAGCTTTTTTTTCCTGGAGGATTAGATAAGCATAACAGGATAACAGGAGCTGTGTTTTAGTGATTGCACAGCATAGCTTCCTAGAACAGATGAAGTAAATTTAGAACTATTCAAGATTGGGTGGGCTGAACATCCAGTCTAATCTTTGTCTGGTTGATTGATACCTTTTTTTTTTTCCCAAACAAATTTTATTAGTTTTGTAAAAACAATACATAAACAATCAAGGCATAATAACATAAAAAATCTTTTCTAAGAAAACCAATAGAGCATACAAAATAGTTCCAAATTATAATATCGATATTTACATTATCTGTTCAACTTCATATCTTCTCCCAACTTCTCCTTTTCATTCTATTATCCAAATTATATTCCTTGCTAATTAAAGTTTTATTGCCTTTCATAAACAATACACAAACATACAAAACATAAAACATAAAAAAGAACATAAAACATCTTTTCTGAAGGCTGCTTGATCCTGGGTTAACTCTTCGCACAGATACAAATTCAAAAATCATACTCACTTTATATATCATTCCATATCTTATTACCATTTTCAATTTTCTATATAGCTTCTCCCCCCTTTTATCTTTCTTAATTTTATTTTATTTATCTTATCTCAATTCAATTCATAATACTTATCATTCTTTGTCTGTTCTGTTTCCAGCTATCCATTCATCTTTTCTCTTTTAATATACTTCTCCTGTACACTGCTTGGAGTGACACCTTTGACTCATTTCCCCTAGCTTAAATTTACTTAAAATAACACTTAATTTATGTTGGGATTCTGTTTAGTACATTCTAAAGTTACACAATAAATTTTATGAGAAGGGTAAAAACACAACAATAACTAAATAAAAGCATATATAACCCCTATCCATATCATTAAAAAGCTAATCATATATATTGATACTCATTTATATCTTAAACATTTTACTCTAGATACACATATAAAAACACAATCTTATGTACCTTCCAGAATTCCTTTTTCAATTAAATTTACCCATTGTCTCTAATAGGCTTTGTTTCTTTAAGTCTTGTTTCCCTCCATTCAGGCTTCTCATCCCCTCCTTTCTCTCTTGCTTATCATTCTCCTTGCCCTTTTTACCCCTTTGTCTCTCCTCCTCCCTTTTCTTCTTTTGCTTACTCCCTTTCTGTTGTTTTCTAATCTTATATCCACCTTTCATCTCATTTTTCTCTTTTTTGGTTGTTTTTTTCAGACCTTAAAATCCCCTTTTTCTTTTCCTCTTTCTCCTCCTCCCCAAAAAGAACCCATTGTTCATCAAAGATGGCTTCTTCTTCTTCTTTGTCCCAATCGTCCTGCTGCGTAGTCAACTTTTCATAAGTGCATACCACCATTTCTAGAAATTGAAATAAGAGTGCCCAAAGTATCTTTTCCATCTTGTTCTTCTTTTTTATATTTTTTATATTCAATTTTTAGTTCATCCACAAGCAATGCCATCGTGAAGAGAAAAACTTTTTCCAAAACAACCACCCAAGTATTTTTAATCAAGAATAATTCCAAAAAATTCCAAAGTTACCAAAGCATCCAAATAAACTATTTCTTTTCATACTTCTTTTCTTTCTTCTATTTCTCTTTCTGGGGTTACTGTATAATCAAAGAGTTCCAATTACAATATATCTTTCTTTAAAGTTCTAGGCAGTCTCTTCCTTTTTCAACTTCTGCTCCAATTTTTTTTCCTCTCCCTTCCCACTTACAACAACAATTTTCTTTTAAATGTTCAGAAATCTATACCTCCAATAAGGGTTTTCCAATTTCTTAAGTTGTTAAATCCAATGTCCAGGAATCCTTTACCCCTTAGTTTTAGCTTTCAAATTAAGTTACCTTCAGTGCCCAAATAAATTTTCCAAATCTTCATCTGCTGTTTCTATGGGGTGGGAGAGTGAAGAAAAAAAAAGTTTTTTCCTCTTGACAGCTTTCTCCGCCGCTTTCCGATCTTCTTAGGAACAATATATATTTCTGGCAATTCAAACGATTCAGTTTCCAGGGTGTTTAAAAGTTGTTAATTGATCCGGCTCAGCCAGCACTATCACTTTCCCTGGTTCCTCCAGCACCAATCTTACCCGGCTGCAGGCTTCTTCATGGCGGCCATTACTGACCGCCGCTCCACCACCTCGGGGAAAAAGGGGTTTTTCCGGGCGAGGAAGGGGTCTGCGACACCCCCAATCCCCTGTCTGGATCCCCCTCTCTCTTTGGCTGCCTCTACAGAGCAGCCATATCCCCCTGACCCATTTGGATCGGGGGCACCTTGGTGGCGAGCGCAGCAGGAATCGCGGACAGTTGCGAATTCCTGCTGCCACCGAAGCCACGCAAAACCGGAAACCAATTGATACCCTTTTTTGTATTCCCATGCATGCTTAACCTCCCTTCCCCTTATTCATTCATTCATTCATTCATCTATTCTATATATATAAAAGTGAAATACCACTCATGCATCATCGCAAATTCTCCAGAACTGTAAAGCCTACAAACTAGAAGTTTGGCATGTATGTTCCTCTTGGTTGCTAAGAAAACCTTCTTGGCTCACTAAGATAGGATTTTTCAAAATGACCATCAGAGCTTTAGTATTTCGTATATTATCATTAACACGCTCTGATGCTAAAGAGTTTTACTCCCTTGCCCCACCTGAAAAGAAATCTGTTTAAAATGCAAAACACAAGCAGAGGAGAGGAGTTTCAATTTCATAGCACCAAGCAGCTTTAGTACAGAACAGTTGAGCTAAACAATGCCCAGGCTCCTTGTTGTCTCCTTGCTCACACAGCAAATACTCTTTCAGTTCCCAAACAGCCCTCAACTCTCTCACATACTGACAGGCCACTAGCTAGATGACTACCAATGGATGCTGGTAGGCAGAGGCAAAATCCCCCCCCCATTTTCCTCCCCCAAAATTAAGCCCGACTACATAGTTTCGTAGTGAAGCAGGGTATTGAGCTAATTCATTCATAAAATTTATTGGCCACTCATCTTACCACAAAGTAACTCCGGTTGGCTTATAAAGGTGTGACCTGCAGAATGGCTCCTCTGCCGGCATGAGTAGATGGGCCAATCCCAGTGAGATGAGACAGTCCCTCAAGTAGCCTAGACCCATGCCATGAAGGGCTTTAAAGATAATGACCAATGTCTTGAATTGCAACCTGGAGAAGAAGAAGGCTGGCAGCTAATGCAGTTTGTGGAGCAGTGGTGCTTTATCAAGGATTGGAGTAGACTACCAACTAATGAAAGCCCTCAAAAGCAAAAGAAGGGAATAGCAATTTGCTTAGGACCCTGCTTTAAACTTGGTTAGTAAAGCCCTGTTTGTTGTTTGCTTGTTGCATTTCTCCAGAAGCTTCCATCATGAGGCAATGCTATTCTACCAGTAGGTAAGACATGCTAAGGGAAGCTGACAAACTCATGGTTGCTTACAGCCCCTTGGGAGAATAAATTCCACTAAATTGGTAGGATCTACTTCCATGTATGATAACTGTCTTTGGGATACAAATGTCAAATTCCTGCAAGTGATACTAAAGTGTGTAGCCTATATAAATTTGTATTTCCTAAAACATGGCAGCTTTTCCTCCCCTTCTATATATAAACATACTTTCCAGAGTGACAGGGAAATGTATGACTTCAAATTAGCCTCCATGGATTTAGGGGTATAAGTAGCACCAAGGCACTAAAGGATATGCAATTAATTACAACTGCTTATTTCATCTGAAAAAGAGCCGCCTTGCTAAATCAGCCATGGACATGTAATTTCAAGCATACAGCAACTATTTAGTGCATGTGTGTTTTTCCGGTAATGAACATTATGCAAGATTGAAATGTGATCTTTGAAGCAGAAAATGAAGATGGAAAAAAAAAAAAAAGCATCTTTGAGTTTACAGAAAGTGATCCAAAACAAAGCACAATTGTTTTCAAGGTCTACAGAATAGCAGTTGGAGCAGGGATCTCAACTGAAGCAAACTTGTTTACTTTTAGTTTCTTGCTTTTGGAGGGTGAGCACTGGATTCATCTTGATCTTGTGCATTATATATAAGGTAAAGGTTCCCCTCGCACGTATGTGCTAGTCGTTCCCTGCTCTAGGAGGCAGTGCTCAACTCAGTTACAAAGCCGAAGAGCTGGTGCTGTCCGAAGACGTCTCCGTGGTCATGTGGTCAGCATGACTAAATGCCAAAGGTGCACAGAACACTGTTACCTTCCCACCAAAGTGGTTCCTATTTTTCTACTTGCATTTTTGCATCCTTAAGAACTGCTAGGTTAGCAGAAGCTGGGACAAGTAAGGAAATGAAGAAAGAAATCAGAGCATTTAAAAAAAATGTGAATGAAAATTGATAGCCTAACCAAATTGTTAAAAAATAAACAAGATAGTGACTATTATGAAGTATGGAACATTTGGTGTGATTGGTTAAAGAAAAGGTAATATTTGATATTTGGATAAGTTATGGAAATGACAGAAGACGTGCATTTAATTATAAACTATAGAGAAAGAAATTAAAACATTAAAAGAACGAAGGAGTTATTGTAACAAGGCAGATCATGTCCATGATAAAGATAAAGAAAAAAAAATTAACCATTGCTCAATATATGCTGTAAAATGTATGTGTGTGTGTGTGTATGATTTGTCTGTTTTAAATGTATGTCAAATGAATATTTTTTTCTAGAATAAAAAATTAAAAAAAAAGAAAATTGAATTTTTTTTTCTTTAAAGTAAATTAGTATCAATCTCCTTTTTTAAACACACACACACACACACACACACATTCATGAGTGTCATTCCTTGGGATAGTATCGTAGTGTTCCCGACAGCTTCTAATTATGGAACCAGTTTGACATTGCCACCTTCTTAGGCTTACTCTGTATATTTTGTATTAACTTCTCAGCCTAGCCAACTACTCAAAAATTTCAGTTGCCAAATTTTGCAAAATGGAAATTTGGAGAAAAACAAAGGGTAATTCAAGAATTACATAAGAAAAAAAGAGAAGCCCCAGTCAACCCTATCTGAAGCGTGTTCTTAAGTATTTACCCTTGTTTGGGATAAATTTCCAGAATGCATTTGTATCACAAGAAATAGAGTTGACAATCTGTAATATGTAGACTATCAGTCACTCATTGTGGTTGCAGGGGCTAATGGTGCCACCAGTGAAAAGACTCTTTTAATCACTGTGGCCATCCATCTCATAAAGTACATGCATTTGTATTAATTGCAAGGTTTCTCTGCACCCAATACATGACTTGTGGACTGTCAAGGGATCAGGAGTTCAAGCTATTTCTTGTAGATGTTGTCATCATAGAGCGCCAAAGGTCACCCAAGGTCACATATGTGAATTTGACCTCTCCCAAAATGGGGTCGAGTCTACTTTTGTGAAAAAAAGGAAGGGAAAATAAAACAGCATGTTCCCACCACCATTCCTGGCTAAATTGCATCTTCCTGAACTGCTGACATTTTCTTAGGAAGTGCTGAGTGATTTCAACCATTACTGAAAACAACAACAACAAAGAATAGTGGTTGATGAAGACACTTGATTTGTTCCTTACACAGCTGGGTGGTAAGAATTAAATTGTATATTGGTGAATGCACCTTGTTTATGAATACCATACCATTTATGTAGTACTATCAATTTGGCATTGCACATTAAACAAAATAGGGGCTGACTCCAAAACCTTGGCTGTGACCCTTTCTTAATTGCAACCAAAGTCTATCTTTTTTCACGTGAAAGCAACAAGAATTGATTTGATACATGACATGTTATTGAATTAAATCACAAAGAATCCCACCGACTTTTCATTAATTTCCTTTTGCTTTAATTGAATTTAAATGGAACTGGGTAATGAAGGCTAATTTTTATCAGGGGCCCTCCCTACTTTCTGGTCCTCATCATATCATGGGTGGCAAAACTATAACTTTTGACCCCAAAGGTTTATGCCTTCCGATCTGGCAGTGTAGTCTATTACCGAGATGCAAATCATCCAAGACCCAGTTTGAATGATTGACCTGGACTGAATTGTCACCTTGAGTCCAAAAAATGGAGTCAATTTGATCAGAACCATTGCTATGAGCTGAATTGATTGAATTAGAATATTTATTTGATTTGATACCCAAACAAGGAACTCTTACTACAGAACTGATAAGATGGCATCCTGCCAGTTTGGCATCTAGTCCATTTGGCAATTTGATTCAAAAGGATAATTCAATTGAGATCATTTGAATTGGAGCTTGAGAGAGAGAGAAACAGAGACAGAGATAGAGACCCATGATTAATTCTTTCTCCAACTCTCAGACCCAGCTATTCCCTACTGAAATTATGATAGAGAAATATTGATTGTAGGTAATTTTGGGTATACAAGCAAGAGTGAAGCTGTGTTAAGCCAGAATGGTTTGTCAATAATAATGCAGTGCATCTCCACACCGAGCAAGATCAGGGGAGGTACTCATACCACTCTATAAAGCCTTAGTAAGACCACACCTAGAGTACTGCTTCCAATTTTGATCCCCACAAGATAAAAAAGATGTTGAGACTCTAGAAAGAGTGCAGAGAAGAGCAACCAAGATGATTAGGGGGCTGGAGGCTCAAATATATGAAGAACGGTTACAGGAACTGGGCATGGCTAGTCTAGTGAAGAGAAGGACCAGGGGAGACAGGAGAGCAGTCTTCCAATATTTGAGGGGTTGTCACAGTGATGAAGGGGTCAAATTATTTTCCAAAGCACCTGGAGGCCAGATGAGGAACAGTGGATGGAAACTGAATAAGGAGATATTTAACCTGGAAATAAGGATACATTTTTTAACAGTGAGAACAATCAACCCAATGAAACAGAAGTTGCCTTCGGAAGTTGTGGGAGCTTCATCCCTGGAAGCTTTCAAGGAGAGACTGGACTGCCCTCTGTCAGAAAATGGTGTAGGGTCTCCTGCTTTGGGGTGGGTGGGTTTGGACTAGATAACCTACAAAGTCCCTTCCAACTCTGTTAATCTGTTAAACTTAGCTGATGATCTTGTAGACCCTGTTTTGAAGCATCTTTTGGAACTCTAATGGGAAAAGCATATAGCTTAGTAGAAGACGGCAGGGCTAAGATCCATTGTTTAGCCCCAAAAGGGTGAATAGTTTGTAGGCCAAGCTTCTATCACAAAGGAACTGTGTGGGACAAGTTATAACAGCAGCAATCAATGTCTTTTTTGAAAAGATTTGGTAATTCTATGATCAACTCTGTAGAGCAGTGGTCCCCACTTTTCTGGCAACAGGAACTGGTTTTGGAAGAAAAATTGTCTTCCATAGACCAAGGGTGACAGTTTTATGCACAACCTAGATCCCATGTATGTGCTGATGAAACTTTGCATGTTCACCCACCACTTGTAGGGGCCAGTTCCTAGTGGGTAAAGAATGGTTGGTACCCCTTCATTTTTTAGAGGCAGTTTATGACTGATATGTAAGATGAGTGATGGGATTCAACTTTTTTACTAATGGTTCTGTGGGCATGGCTTGGAGGGCATGGCTTGGTGGGTGTGGCAGGGGAAGGAGACTGCATTCTCTCCCCACCCCACTAACCTGCTTTCCAGCTCCATTCTTCTGTGCAGGACAACAAAAGAAGATCCAGCCGTTCAGCTGGGACTCAGGAGGCAGAGAATAGATGGGGGCAGGGCCAGACAGAGATGGTAATTGCCGGTTCTCTGAACTAATCAAAATTTTCATTAGCGGTTCTCCAGAACTGGTTAGAATCTGCTGAATATCACCTCTATGTAAAATACCACATATATAATAACTCGCTGAAACCAACTTGCCACGGGACAATTCAACAAATACAAAAGTTAAATTAATTTCAATGGAACTGTTGAATGGGCGCAGGTGAGGAAGGTGGAGGACTCGGAATGCGAGAAACTCTTTATTTACAAACCGGATTCAAAAAGCAACCAATGTGGCCAGCACCAGCTTTTTATAGCTGGCGCTGTCCGACACTTCAGCCACTGACGGGGACTCAATCTTCCCGCCAGCGGCTGAGCCAATGAGTGGAGTCGTACATCAGACTCCACTTTGCCTATAACATAGGCTCATGTCAATGTGGCAGTCACGGGGCAGGGTCTTCCAGTAGGTATGGCAGGGGGCACCTGCTGAGTGTGTTGGCATGCAGGATGGTCTGTGTAGGAAGCTATAGTTCTACGCTGCCAGGAAAACTGTCCATCTTAGCATTCTCGGTGATAAGATGCTGGGTGTGGGTTTGTCTCCTGAGAGAATGCCGAGCAGCGGCATTCCTTTTCCAAAACATCTAGATCGTCTCTGGCACTTGCTCTGGTCACTGCTGTTGCGTTGATGCCAGTGAGGCTGATTTGCAGCAGCGCGAACCACTCTTTCCCTAGAAGGCTGGGGAAATCTTGGTCTACAATTGTCAGTGGTAGCGGTCCCTGAAAATCTCCGTATTCCACGTGGCAGATTTTCTTTTCCCAGGACTGGTATTTTGTCACCTTGGTAGTCCTTTAATATTATTCATTGTGGCTGGAGCTTGCTTTGGCAGATGTTGGGGTTGATCTTCTGGAGGGCTGTCCAGAATATCATTGATATGTAAGACCCTGAGTCCACTTCCATCGACCGTAGGGTTCCATCAATCCTCACTTCGGTAAGAAACTTATTGGATTCAACAGTGTCTGTGTGTCCCACGCGGGCGTGAGTGTAGCCTCCAATTGTACGCAGGTTTCTTCTTCTTCCCGGCCACCATCTTGTTTTTTGAATTTCACACCAAATTGCTTCCGACTCTTGTATTGTCTATTCAGGGAGTATGTTCTGCAGCTCAGTTTGTCTGCTGGTTGGCTGGCTTTGCAGGCTTCCGTGACATGGCCCTTCCGCTTGTATCACCTGCAGATCGCTTCCTTAAAATGGCAGGCGAACTGAGGATGATTTCCTCTGCAGCTTCTGGAAGGCTTGATTCCCTTGGTGGTTTCGGGTTTGTTGGTTTTTACCCGATGGACATCTTCCTTCTCACTGTCGCTGCTTTTGGAGTTGGATGGGTTACCCAGTGTTCCCCTCGCTGCCTGGGTGGTGTGGACCTGGCTGCTGCTCTTGATTTGGGCTGCAGAAGAGTCGGAGGCTTCCGTGGCTTTCGCTTCTTCCAGAGCCTTCTTGAACGAGACGGCTCATGTAAATGTGGCGTCATGCATATTTAACAGGAACTGTGACCAATAATAATAAAGAAATCCAGAAATACAAGTTACAATAATTTCAACAAAAATGTGGTCACCCACGTAAGAGAATGAAATAATTAATGCATCCTTGAATTGTCCTGTGGTAAATTATCGTGGGGCAAGTTGGCCATGGTGGGTTGTCCTACATCCTTCAGTCAAGCACTCCTCCCAAGCTCCTTTTGTAAAACTGTTTGACACCCAGTCCCCAGGAGCAAAGGAGAGAGGTGGAGCAACATAAAAAAATGACTTAAGCAGCAATTGGAGTTGCTTCTATGGTATTAAGGTCTTCCCAGACCTAGTCATCATCTTAAATGAAAGACGGGTATGCATGAAATCCCATTAATCTCTGTCCTGGTTCCACTGACAACTTTTGGGAGTGTGGCTGTCAGAAGCAATTGTTCCCCCTGCATTAAATGAAAGTGAAGGAATATGAAAGCATCAGATGCACAATATCTATGTAGGACCAACAATGATGAGGACAGTGATGAAATTCAGTATTTTTCTGGAGTTTGGATTGGCTGACACTGCAGCCTTAATATGACCCACTGAATTTTAGAGGAGGCATTCCGAGTTAAATGTTTAAAAAATACTTCCTAATAGGAAGAATTTGATTATGGAACAGAGGCTGGACACCCTTCTATCAAGATGACTTAATATGGAGTTCCAGACCAAAGAAGTGAAGAGAGGACTTCGGTTCAGAGAGGACTGGCCTGAAGATGGCTTCTGCCATCTAGGAGACCCTGTGTGCTTTGTCGGCTCCTGAGCCATTTGGGCTCTGATTTATAAATTACATAGTAGGCAAAACCCCTGGAGCGGGAGAAGGAAAGCGCCTCTTTTTCAAACTGCGCCCTCCAGAAGTGACGTATCTTTTGTCTCCGGCGTTCCTGGTTGTGGCCGCTAGGAGGCAGTGCAGGACAATCAGTTGGCATTTCGGAAGAAGGAAACTCCGTAGGAGTGTGTGGGTGTTGTGTAGGTGTGTGTTGTGTAAGTGTGTGTGTTTGTGTTCCGTTGCAGGTTTTCACAAAGCAGTTTCATTCCCACAGTCTAAGGGAGGATCTTCTCTAACTCCCTGGAAAAATGCAAGGCCCTTCACGATGAATAAAAAACAGTTTGCGACGTTGTTTTTCTGACGTCTGCTTTAGCTAAGGTGATTTGTCTCTGGGCTGCCAAAATCCGCTCGGCCACTAGATGGCGAAAGAGAGTTTTCATTGCCCGCGTTGCTCGCCCAGCTTTTCACCTCCGCCCCCGTAGGGCATAGCCAGCGTGTCGCGAGTTTCTTCTCATCTGGGCGCTAGGATCAATATTTTTTATGCCCGCGCGGTGGGCACCAGATCCAGACTGGCTTCTGGATTCCACCAAGGTCCACCAAGTTTGAGGAAGCAAAATCTACGCTTGTTCTAAGGAAAGTTTGAAAAGCACACCGGGTTTGGCAGGAAAACCCGAAGGATTCTCTGAAGGGGGGAGCAGAGGCTGCAGTGAGCCCCGCGCAATTTCTCCAGAATAATTTATGTTGGTGTGGGGGAAGGAATCTTTTGCCATAAATCCTCTGAGATAAAGGTTGGGGAAGCAACGCTACTTTATATTTTAGAAAATTCCCTTTAACGATTTAAAAAAAAAAAATACACATAAGCACAGCAAGACCAGAGTTTGAAGCCTGTCCACTGTATGGGGGGCCATCCATACAGCTGTGCCACCCGGCTTCGTTCTCTCCTCTCGCTTTTTCCGAATCTTACGTGCTTCCGAGCTTGGCTTCTTTTCTTGGGCATCATTCAGATTTTTATTTTTTATTTTTTTTTAAAAAAAGCCCAGCTCTGAAGAGGTGGGTGGTTAGCAATGGCTGTTTTCTTACCAGTGATTTATGGCAGTAGCTTCTTACAGCGCCAACCAACCATTTCTGTATTGAGATGTCAGTATTGAAGGCGGACTTTAGATCTCTTTATCTGTCTCTCTCCTCCATGTCTCTCCTTCTCCCTCTGTGTGTGTGTGTGTGTTGTGCAGGTGGTGTGCTAGCATCGGTTTTTTCTTTCTTGTTGGGTCTCTCTCATACTGTTTTCCATCTTATCCTGGATGGAGGAAAGAAAGAGGTTTCAATCCTCCTCTTGAGTGTGTGTGTGTGTGTGTGTGTAAATAGTATTTTACCTCTTTTTTCTGACCCCATCAGAATAAAGGCAGCTTACTCTGCTAGACTTTGCCACCCATTTCCCACAATGGAAGGGAGGGAAGGAGAGAGAGAGGGGGGGGAGGGAGGGAGAGAGGGAGGGAAAGCCTTGGAAATGGCTTGGGAGGTTTTTTTTAAAAAAAGTTTACCTTGTATTATTTTCCAGGATCCCATATTTTGAGCTTAGCTTGTCCTTAGGGAGGTATTTTTATTTATTTATTTATTTCTCTCAAACTTGGCCACTTTAAACCCTGTGGACTTCAACTCCCAGAATTCCCCAGTCAGCACGACTGGTTGGGGAATTCTGGGAGCTGAAGTCCACAGGGCTTAAAAAGTTACCAAGTTTGAGAGAAATAAATAAATAAATAAATAAATAAAAATACCTCCCTAAGGACAAGCTAAGCTCAAAATATGGGATCCTGGAAAATAATACAAGATAAACTCTCTGCCCTCCCCCTCCCCTGGCCTAAGGAAGCAAGCGCTGCCTGATGGGAAGCCACACTGTGTGTGATGGGCCTTGTAATCCAACTCATCAGCTGGCTGCCAGCTGATGGAAGAAAAGTATCCATTTGTGTGTGTGTGTGTGAACGCCCTTCGAGTGCTGCTTTTGCTACCCGCTCTACGAGGTTAAAGGAGGGGAGAGGGGGGGCTCCTTGCTAAAGAGGGGAGGATGGAGGGGGGGGGAAATTGAAGCCCTCATTTCCCCCCCCCCATGGGATTGAAGTGTTTTTTTTTTTCCCCCTAAAGGGAGCTTCTCCTTGATGCAGGGAGGAGGAAGGCAACCACAGGGTTTTAGCAACCCGGCGTGACCCCCCCGCACCCCCATCCCCCGTTCCTCGCCCTTCTGCAGCCCAACGAGTCTCCACTCCAACCTGCTTGGCCGAGAATGAAACCCCCTTCGGGGCCAGCGGAGACCGCGGGGTGGGCCCCGGTTCTTCGATCGATGCATTCGAGAATAAGAGCGTTCCACCCCCCCCCCCTCCGGCGGCGGCGCCGCTTCCTGCGCAAGCGCACTTAAGGTTGCCTCTGTTCAGCCGCGGGGGTTTTGAAGGCGACCCCCTCCGCGCGTTTATTTTGCACTTTGCAGGCTCGGTTAGCCTTACCTTTCCAAGTCTTCCCCCCCCCCCCCCCGTTTATTTTTTTTTTAAGATTGGAGCCTGAAAACACCCGCGGCAACCGTTTCACGTGGCCAGTTTGGGAGGGGGGGGGAAAGCAGGATTTCCTATACCGGGGTCTCCAACCTTGGCAACGTTAAGCTTGGAAGTCCTTCCAGCCTTCAAGTTGCCAAGGTTGGAGACCCCCTGTCCTATCCTAGAGGACTCGGCTCCAAACCTACAGAAGCTGCTCCTTATAATTGTCGTTAGAGCCCGTCTTAAGGTCGACTCTTTCTAGGAACTCGGGGCTTGGTGAGTTAAATAAGTGCGTTTCTCCTTTGCCAACATGACGCTCTCCGGACGGGTTGGACTGCCAGTTCCCACGGGTGTCCGTCCAGGCGTCGCGAGTGGGTAGTTCCCCCGCCCTTCCGAAGGGGCGCCTGGTTGGGGAAGGCTCCCATTTCGAGGCTTAGTCAAACTGAACCAGCGCGCGTGTTTTCTCCTCCCTTCCCTTGCGCTTTCTCCCGCCCCTTCCTCGTGCATTTGTAAAGTAGCCCCCATCGAGAAATGATAAATACCCCTGTTGATCACTTGATTGATTACCTCTTGGAAAGGTCACGAAAGCTCGGAGTAATTTCCTTTTGCCCGAGGCTTCCTTTCCCACTTTGACTTCTGAGCGCGACAGTTCCAAGTGTAACGGCGATGGGAGGAGGAGGAGTGGAGCTTCGCTTTGATTTTAACCCCTAAGTAGCCCCCGGAGGAGGAGGAGGAGGAGGAGGAGGAAGAGGAGGGGAGTCGAAGGAGAGGAAAGGTAGGGTAGGGCAAGGCTGGGTAGAGGAAAGAAAAAAAAAAACATAGCGTGAGGCGAATAAATCCGAAGAAACTCAAAGTCAACAGTGGCCCGGGACAGACAGAGACCCCGCCAAGATTAATGGAGCCCCCCTCCCATTAATGAATGGGGATACCTCCACTAAGATAGCTCACCGCCACCAATGGCAGCGGATCTTGTAAAGAGGAAAAAAAAAACCCGAAGCTGGCCTCTTGGGAGAAGATAAAGGATTGTTTTTTAAAAACATTGCTTTTTAAAATATAAAATCTCACCTCTGTTCTGGGAAGAAGTATGTGGTTGGGAGGAGGAGGAGGGGGCTAAGTGTTGTCTGGGTGTCTCTCTCTCTCTCTCTCTCTCTCTCCTGTGGTCTTAAACATTCAACTGTAAGCAACCAGACACGCTATTAATTTACCCAGTCCTACCCAGGGTCCTGAACCCAATTAATTTCTAATAATTATAGCCCAAGGGGACTTGGGGGAGCGTTACTTCCCATCCCAGCTGCCTCTCCCCGCTTTTCCGAGCTGCGCCACTTTCACGCCCCCCCCCACCCTTCGCCAGGTCAGGGGGTCATCAAAAAAGACTGTCTTTGGAAAACGATCTGGAGAACTCATCCCCAGAAGGGGGGGGAGAGGCGCGGGGGATTGGTTTTAAGACCAATTAGTCCCACCGCGGAGTTCTTGGGAATTCTCCTCCTCCTTAGTAATACTTCCATATTCCATAATAATTCCACTCGGATTGAACAACAACAACAAATTCATATCCGCTTTGGTTTGGGGCCAGTTCAAGAGTTTTAATTTCTTGACAGCGAAACCTGACATCCAGCGCTGCTGCCTCTTGGTAAACAATAATTGACCGACAATGATTGAATTAATCTTCCTGCGTTTGGTAGCCAAGAGAACCCAGTATAAGCGACGGGGCTGACTCACGCTCACTAGAGTTCACTGCACAAAGACAATGGCGCAACAAATCCCGCGATCAAGGAGGCGAGAGAGCGGCCAGGGGTGGGGGGGTTGGGGAGCGAAGCATATCTCTCTCTCTCTCTCTCTCTTTCTCTCTGTCTCTTTCTCTCTGGTTTTCTTTCCAAAAGAGCTGCGGCCTTCTTCAAAAGCTGGATGGTGGGGGAAAAGTGTGCTTGTAGTGGAGGAACAGAAACACACGATTTTATGCCTTATCTTCTTTGCCCCTCCTCTGTCCCCAGATCAATTGTCAAAATCTTAAGCCAGGGTCTCCAAACTTAGCAACTTTTTAGACTTGTGGACTTCAGCTCCCAGAATTCTGGGAGTTGAAGTCCACAAGTCTTAAAGTTGCCAACTTTAGGGATCTCTGTCCTAAGCAGCCTATGGAGTTCCAAGCCAAGGGTCCCCCTCCCTCCACTCCCTCAGATCGGCCTTAGCGACTTTGGGCTGCGTTTGGCTCTGGGAAAACTCTCTTCATTGTATTGATGCTGGCTCAGCGGGCAGGCGCGAAAAGAAGGTGCAACCAGCAGACAGAAAACGATTAAAAAAAAGGGGGGGCCTGCAGGAGAAAGAACGCTGCGGCTCTTCGTCGACGTGGAGAACGCCGAGCGAACGTGTGAACCGGGCTTCCAAACAGGCAGCTTGGCCGATGCATTAGGGAGTCTGGTGAGAGGAAAGCCGGCTTCGATCCCTCTTCGTTCGCCCGGGATAGCGGCCCGGCAACTGGCTGACTGAGTGACCGACGCTGGCGCTGAGTGAATGGACAGAGGGAGAGTAGGAAGGAGAGAGGAGGCAAGCAAATGAACTGGCGCCTCAATACTTGGCGCCCCCACCTGGAAAGCCGCTTCCTTCCTTCTCCAGGTCGCAGGCCCCTGCCTCTCCTGGCGATGAAAACTGCCCCAGGCCGGCCTGTTCCTCTTGACGTGGCGACGGAGGAGGTCTGGGCTGCAGAAATCCGGAGGATGAGCAGGTAGCAGCCTAGAATGAGGATTTGATTGGTTTCTGGACAGCATTTGTCCGACCTGGAGTAAGCTGCAAAGCTAAGCAAGGTCGGAAGAGACTCTACTTAACTGTTGGATGGGAGACCACGAGAAAATCCCAGAGTGCTGGAGACTAGAAAAAAAGAAAGTCTATATAACTTTTTGTTGATAAGAAAACCATATTAATGTCTTCATCCGGAGTTGAATTTAACTGCAAGTGTGTTTTGTTTTCTCCATGTTCTGTTTATATATTATTATTTCCACCACCTGCAAGGCCTACCATGAACTCACAGAATCACTGAAAGCCTCTGTTATGGCACTGGGTGATTAGAAGAACTAGGCAGGTGTTTAGTTGGGTTTGGCATGTTGTATGAAAGCAGCCATGATGGGTCTGTAAACTAAAGTGCAGCTAATGTAGTTTATTCCATAATAGCAACAGCACTTAAGACTTATATACCACTTCACAGTGCTTTACAGCCCTCTCTAAGCAGTTCATGGAGTCAGCATAGGGCCCCCAACAATCTGGGTCCTCGTTTTACCCACCTCGGAAGAATGAGACAACCTTGAGTAGGTGAGAATCAAACTGCTGGCAACAGGGAAACAGCAGTAGTAGTGCAGTACTGCATTTTAACCACTGTGCCACCATGGTTACTCTTAAGGAATCAATGGCTCGCTCATTGTGTGAATACAGCCATTGTCAGCCTCAGTTTTTCCTTCTGTAAAATGGGATGCCTTAATGACATTAAGCAGGAGGGTTGAGAAGTTTAAGGGGCAGAAGCAGAAGGTCAAAATGAAGCAGGGCTGAGACTGACTATCCCACCAACACATTTGAAGAAAAAGAATGAAGAGATTATGGAAATCTTTGATCCACCCAACCACAATTTGCACACATGTGTAATCAGTGATATATAAACAAAAGACAATTTGGAGATGGGTTCTGTTTTTTTTTTATAAGTCCATCCATCATATTAACTGGGTTACAATTCTGTAGTCCGTTTCTCCCCTCTTCTCTGTGATAGCAGGTGTGGTACATTGGGTTTACACACCCTACTAACTCCTAACATACTTGGTTTCCTCTTTCCTGATGAATAAACTTAGCTATGGCTTGATTAACAAACCATGGTTAAAGACTTCAGCATAGTTTTGGGTGCCTTTACTCCTGTTTCAGCGGAATCCCTTTCTAGATAAACCTGGCAACGAGCCTGCCTGCCGTCCTCTGCTTCGGAGTAGGGGGGCTTTCTAAGGAGAGCTTAGAGAAGGCGACTGCATAATCATCTGAATGGGAAAACAATACACCTGGCCAGCCCTCGCCTAGTTTACAGGCAAAACCTAAGAAGAGGCATCGGTGGTAGTCAGACTAGTGCCCAAAGGCAAGCAAACAAGAATTGCTTAAAAACGCTGTATTTATACAATGGGTTGGTCCAAGTCAGGAGAAGGCTAAAGATGCAATATTAAAAGAATATTAGCAAAGCCAGTTGAATGCCATGGATATAAATTGGGCTGGGACCGAACTGTCCTTTACTCAAGAGACACTCAAGACTCCGTGGCTTTCAGTCGGTCATTCTGCCTTGCAAAATATCTCCAGTCGGATCATATTTGCGGGGCAATTGCAATTCTATAGTTTTGCTTGGCCCTTCCTAATTCTGGATTTCGGTTTCAGGAACCCTGTACAAATCCTTTAGGTTGAAGCCGCTCACGGTGAGGTCAGGGAGAGATGGAGATAACGATTTACATTTATCTCCCGCTTTTCCTCCAAAGCTTAAAAGCAGCCAGGGGACATTTTTTTTCCCTTTCCTCACCCCACCCTCAATGTGAAGTCTTTGCACTATACAGTTAAACATGGGGTGGGTGTCCCTGGGTTCTCATCTTGCCCCCCCCCCCATCGCTATTCTCGATTGAGGGGCGTTCACACAGAGCCTCAAGCTACGAAGTCTAAACCGTGTCTTGTTGCATATGAGCCCCGATTGGATTTACATAACAGGGCAGGCCCATAAGGTTCAGTTTACAAGCCTCAGCGCTTCGGTTTGCGCATTCCTAAACCTAAAAACCCAGTCAAGCAACCCCTTAGCCCCGCGTGTGAACTCTCGTTAAGATCTCATTTAGCGTCTGGAGCTCTCCACCGGGGCCTCCCCACTACACTGGCCAGGGAAAGCTTGGTAAGCTGCTCGCCCGCAAGGCCCAAGGATCGCCGGGAGAGAAGTCTTCGCTGGCCTGCAAAGAGGCCGAGGCAAGAGGGATGGCAGCCCGAGACGCCTGACCAACAGCTAGGAAACGGAGAGGCCCACAGGTGCGGCCGGAGCGAAAGAAACGAGACCGTTCGCTCCAGCGCGCTCCTTTCCTACTGTGCCTTTAAGAGTTACGCATCGCCCCCGCCCGAGCCTTCCCTTCGGCTGAAGGGGAAGAAAAAGAGCCACTCTCCACCTGTTGGATTTCTCCACCTTCCCCCGGGGCTCTTAAGGGCGCAGGAGCCTGGCTGGAGGGGAGGGGGAATTATAAAAAGAAGGCCTACTCCAATGGAGTAGACAGGCGGCTGCAGGCAGCAGTAATTGTGCACCTGGCTATCTAGGAAGGAAGGAAGGCTGTCTCCGGCGGGTCCCCCTTTCCGCCGTGGGGGCCCATGGATCTCCATCTCGCCCCCTCCCCTTTTAACCGCGGGGGGAACACTTCAGCTGCAATCCTTCCTTTTTTGTTAATCACCCCAACACACACACTTCTACCCAGACTTCTCTGGGCTACATTTGATTTATTTATTTCATATAATATATCTCCCCTGTCTTTAATAACCTGGCCTGTTCTGGGACCCGAGGCGGGTAAATACCACGAGGTGAGCATTCACACATCCGGTGCCCTTTCGGGAATAGGCCTTTTTTCTTAAAATACTGGAGTTTGAGTTTTCCCCCCAGACCTTCTCGCGGAGCAAGCTAATTCTGGGAGCGGATTCTTTAGCAAAAGGGACTCTTCTGTCCCGATCCATCAGAGTGCGGATCCCCCCCCCCCAGGACTAAGGCAGGTTTCACCTGGAGAAACGCCTTGAAGATGAGAACTGTTTACAGATAGACTGCTGCTGCACATGTGGGTTTCATTCAGCTGGCATACTTAAAAAGCCCTCAATTGACCTGTGACACACTAAACTTAACTTCATTTCAGTTAAACACGATCTTTTCTTCTCTCGCCAGATTTCCCCCCTCCTGAACACATACCGGGAATCGGGTATATGCGTTTTCCCTCGGAAGGAAAACGTCCGGGAAGGTCTCTAGGAGAAGCTGGCGTGTGAGACTTGGAGAAAGGAAGATGTGGTGTGTGTGGTGTTTAGCCCTCTTCACACGTTCCCTTTTCGAGATCGGAAGCGGATCGCTGCCTGTTGCATATTCAACTGTCGCCTCGAAATTGAAATACCTTTACCCCTTTAAAAACCCTGTTTTCGTAGGTATCTTTTTCAAAGGCCATTCTTACCAGAAAGTGGCTCCCTCCTCCCACTTCTGGTCTCTGCTGTTTTATTGTCCGATTAGAAGCATGTTTGTTCCGAAACACATTCCATCAGTCCCAATGGGGCCGTGTCTGGAATAGCTGGGACTACTCTACAAACCGTTTGCTCCCGGGGTTGTGTGAGCGGTTGCATCTCCCCGGTTATATCTCAAAATGCGGTGGGGATGGCTGCGGTTTTACGCACGCCTACAACTGAAGCGGATTGTGACCGTTGTAATTGTGTGTAGGATCGGGCGCATTCTCTTCTTAGAATTAGGCAGCGGCCATGAAGTGCTGAAAGAGAGAGAGAGAAAGAAAGAGAGAGAGAGAGAGAATTTGAAATGCCAAACCATAGCGGTTTCCTTGCACGAACCAGCTCAACCCTCGGGTCTCAAAGCCCATAATTTTATTTTATGGTATCTAGCAGAATTTTGCAACAGATATTAATGGGCACATAAATAGTGTCGAGGAGGTATTGACCAAAGCTATTTAGTACAAAGAGATTGTTCCGGAGGAAAATTAAAAATAAATAAAAAGAAAGAAACCCATTCTTGTAGCTCGAGTTGATTCGTACCTCTAACAGGGGGCCCGATTCTTAAAAGCGAGATCCTGGCTTCCAGTAAATGCTCAGCTATCGACAGGTTTATTCGCATGACTGAAATAATTCGGATTTCTTAAGATCATCAATTCAGTTACATCTGAAGGAAGAGGAGAGAAGCGAGCCCAGCCGAAGGGATTCCCCCTCCCCGCAAGACTTGCCCAATTCTCTCAAATCATACATATATGACGTCAAAGCAAATCCCGTTGACTCAAACAAATGGGCATTTTTGGGGAGCTGCGAATTGACTGGGTTGGCGTCGTTGTTAAAGTCTTGTTCGGTCTTGCTTCCAAACTTACCGATGGGAAACCTTTCACTAGGAATTCAGAGGGAGCTACTCCCGAGTAAGGCCATAGCCGATAGACAGATATAAAGGCCAGATCCCAAATATGTTTACTAGAGAGGAAGCCCTACGGAAATCAAGATTTACTTTGTAACCAGGCTGGCTGCTAAAAGCTTTCGGTCTCTACCAGGTTGTTTGTTGGTGAACAGCTTTCTTTCGTGATGGGTGCGAGCATTAAATAATAAAAACTCAATGTTTAAATGCACCAATCTCTATGGGGGTGGGTTTCTCCGAGTTGCTGCTTCAAAGTAAGCTTACTCGGGAGAAAATCCTGCCCCCCCCCGACTTCTTAAATAGAGGTGGAGAGGGCTATAAGAAGCTGAAGGGGGCATCGTCTCCTACTTCTTTGAGCAGCGGGGGCCGTTTCCCCCTGGAACCGCGATAGAAAGTCGCGCGGTTTACTTTCGAGTAAACGGAAGGTTAGGATGGGGGGGAGGGGGCGCCCAGATGCTGAACCCCAGAAATGCAGCCTTCCTTCCGCCTTAAGAGACAGGGCCAGAGGGCAGCTGTGTCTCCTCTCGAGTAAAGGAGCGGCCGATGGATCCTACGCCTGAAAACGGAGCAGAAGAACTTTCGAACAACTGCTTCAGCTAAAACGGGAGGGCCAACATCAGGGGGGACGGTAACAGCGCGTGGCTGGGTACGGGGAGGCCCCGAGGGACGGGAAGACTCAAGGCATAACATTTATTGCCCCCCCCACCCTTTCCCAACTCAAGGTGATTTTGCTGTCTTCCAAAGCTGGCCGTCCTCCCTCCAGGCGATCCCCTTCTTTTCAATGCCCCCCCTCCCGCCCTTCCCCATCTGCGGGGCACTGGAGAGAGAAATCGCCGCATCAGCTGCCCCCGGAGGAAACGCGGGGTTCCGTCCCTTGGAAGCGCGGGGCTGCTGTCTCCCTCCGTGGACAGCTGCGGAGCTCAGCTAAAGGCGGACGGGGCGGGCCGGCCGGGGGAACGAGAGTTGAGTGTTTGCTTCCGAGTAAACGGGCCAGGACAGGAGCGCGGCGGAATTCCCTCGAGTGGGGAAGGGCGTGGCGTGGAATTAATTGGGGTGGGTGGCTGGAGACGCGTCCACCATCCTTCGCTATGCCAGGGTTTTACGCGGGGCGTGTAGTCCCGGGGTAAATCCGCGCATCCCTGCCCGTCCGATCCTTTTACTTTCCTCTCACTTTTTTTGTTTGTTTGTTTGTTTTGAAAGGATCTCCCCGGGAGGAGAAAGAGAGAAGCGGGCTCTCCTGCGCTCCGCGGACCAGATTCCCCACATCCCCAAAGTGAAAGATCTCTCCAAACTTTTTTTCCTTTTTTTTTTTGGGGCAGTGGCGACCGGGAGATGTTGCAGCGGAGGGGGGGAAGGGGGGGGACTTGAGCCGAGAGGGAAAGGGGGGGGGGAGAGAGAGAGAAGCCGCCCGTGCGCATGTGCGAAGGTGTCCAAACTGACAATGCTGGAGAGATAGCGAGCTCTGGGTTGAGAGAAAGAGAGTCTGGGTGAGAAAGAGAGAGGGAGGGAGGGAGAGAGAAAGACAAGAGGTGGGGGGGAGGAAAGAGAGAGGAAACACAAATAAAAGGAGGGAAAAGAGAGGGGACAAAAAAGCCCGAGCACTGGTTTCCCCCCTTCCCAGAACTCTCTTCCCCCCAACACCATCCAAGCAGCGTCCGCAGGACTTGGCACCCATGCGATCCAAAGGCAGAGCCAGAAAGCTGGCCACAAGTAGGTGTCCGCGTTCTTTCGCTTGCTGCTCCCCTCCCTTCTCTGCCACGAGGCTTTCAGGCGGCCGAAGCGCCTGGGGTTGGGGTGTGGCGGGGGGGGGGGAAGGAGAAAACGCCGGGGGGGGGAGTCTCCCCGCTGGGACCGGAGGAGGGAACCCCCCCTCCCCAAAGCCCCGCGCCCGACCCTTGCCCTGCCCTGCCTTCCAGGCGGCTCCCCTGCCGGGCTTCTGCTGCTCCTGTTGCTCATCCACTCGCGGCCGCGCAATCGAGAGGGCGCTGGCGTGGGGCGTTGGGGGGGGGAGAAGGAGGACAGAAAAGTCGCGGAACGGTTCTTGGGATTTTCTCTTCCAAGCGGCGGTTTGCAAGCCGAAGGGGAAGTTCCCTGCTCGGCTGGGCTTTTTTTTTTTTGCCTTGCGCCCGGCGCTGTTTGTTTGTATGTCTGCCGGGGTGACGGCGGCGGCGGCGGCGGGTGGGGAGGAGAGGCTCGCTGGTGAACTTCAGACCGAGGCCGGCGAAAGAGTTGAGCAAAAGTTCAGTGCCGTAGAGTCGCCGCTAGTTGCTCGGCCGGGCTCGGAGGGAGGAGCGGGGGGGGGGCGGGGGGGGGGAAAGAGAGAGAAAGGGGAGGCTTGCAGCGGCGCAGCGCGCCTGCAGTGGGCGCTATCGGCCCTTGGAAGAAGGGAAAAAAGCAAAAAAAAAGAAAGAATAACGCGCGGAGCCGACGGGGGTTGGAAAGGGAAGGCGGGCTGAGGTTGCCAGGGGAGAAAGTGGCGGCGGCGGCGGCGGCGGCGGCGACCTGCAGGAGGGAACGGACCCCCCCCTTGATTTGCTGGGGCCGGTTGATGGGGAGGGCCGGGGGAGGAAGGGAGCAAGCGGGGGCGCCGAAGGACTAGAGAGAAACGCGCTTTTCTTCTTCTTTTTTTTTTTTGCATGCCGCGAAATCCCGGCGGCGGGAAATCCCGTAGGAACTCAGGGCCACCCTCCGCCGCAGGTTTTCCTCCTTAGGGCCGGTCAGTTTCAAGGCCTGCAAAAGGAAAAAGAGAAACAGAGAGAGAGAGAGAGAAAAAAGGCGAGAGACCAGCCGGTTCAGGGCTCCGCGCGTGTTGAGTGGCCTTCTTTGTTCAAAGCGCCCAGAACTCCCACCAACCGACCTCTCCCTCCTTTAAAAATTGGGCGCCCTCCTTCTCCCCCCCCTCTCCCAATCGACACAACACTCTCCGGGCCTTGAAACGCTTGGCCTGGCGTGGACTGCGGGCGCGTGCAAAGCAAGCCCGACGTCGGCTTTCCCATGCCGCGTTTGCAACGCTGCTAACGGGTCTCTGCCCCCCCCTCCCTCCGTAAACTCCTCTCTTAAATCTGTTTTCTTGCAGAAAGAAAGAAGACAGTCGCCGTGGAAAAGGCTTTGAAGGGTGGGAAGCCGCAGCCGCTCCGAATATCCTCTGCGCCTCCCTTTAAAAAAAACAACCCAAAAACCAGGTTCACCTTTATTGAACCCGGAGAGAGTGAGAAACTTTTGCAAGGTTTTGCCTTCGCTTGGTGCTTTTCCGCGTCTTCTCGATCGTGGGCTAAGTTGACTTGTTCTACGGTGGCCAAAGGGTGGCCTGGCTTTCTTTGACTGCTCTAGGAGCCTTGTTTTTGTTTGGCGCTATTTACAAATACAAAAGATCCGCAAAAGGCTCCAGGAGGCCGGCCGTGGATGCTGCTCAACTCCCCCCCCCCCCCGCTCCTTCCCGTTAGCTCCTTGGGCCGAACCGGGTCTGTGGGAAAAGTAGAAGCGCGAGTCGCATCTGTTGAAAAGCTGCCAAGGGTCGTGTCAGTTTCAAGCGTGCTTGGCTTGCCCGGGGGGGGGGGGTTGGTCGCAAGTCGGAGTGGGCCTGTCATAGCGTTCAGTTCAGATCCTGCCGCAGCGTGCGTGTTTGTGTGTTGAGTGTGTGCGCGTGGCTTTCCCAGAGTTTACACCAATTCTTCGAAGGAGATTTCCTTGGGTTCCCCCTGAAACCTTTTCGTGTGAAACCTGCTTTCGAGCTGCGCTCCTGGTACTTTTCTTCGCTGAATGTTGAGCGGGGTAGACTTTCTTAGCACGGCGTGCCTTTATTTCAGGGGTTCTCTCTCTTTTTTCTCGGATGGATGGCTTTTAAAAACCTTTAAGGTCTAAGAAAGGCAACAAAAGGGACGGGTTTTCAAGGCTTCTTTTACGAAGGGCAGGCTGTTACCCTGTTCGATCCCCCAACTCGATTCTTAAATTTGTTTGGATCCCCTCAGCGATCCAGACTTTTTCAATTGCTGGAAGTTTTAAAAAACAAAATACGGGAGGGGAAAAGGGGCTTGCAGAGAAAATTGTGGCATAGCTTGCTTGACATGTTTTTTCAATGCACGATTATTTGCTTGTTTAGGCGAAAAATGGGGGAGGGGAGAGGAAGGAGAGAGAGAGAGAGAGAGAAGAGGAAAGCATACGGTCTCATTGGATTACTGTCTAATTTTCCACCCTCTTCCTCCTCGCCTGCCTTTGCTTAGCTCTTTCTTTCTTTCTTTCTTTCTTTCTTTCTTTCTTTCTTTCTTTCTTTCTTTCTTTCTTTCTTTCTTTCTTTCTTTCTTTCTTTCTTTCTTTCTTTCCCCCCTAAAGCAGATGTACCCAGTCGATACAATTTGAAAACAGGCCCGTTATTCATTAAAGAAAACGAAAGGAAAAGAAAAAGCGAGTGACAGATACGTCGCTTGCAAGCTTTCAAGGTTCCTGATCGAAAAGTCCAGAGGTGAATTTCGGTAGCAAAACCTCCGCGCTTTGATTCTTCGTGCCCCTCCAGCCGTGTCCCTGTCCGCTGCTGGGCTTGGCCATTGAGATAATCGTTGCAGCAGTCCTTGGCCCGTCTTAAGCGACGCAAACTGGTAAAAGAGCCTGGGAAGGCTTCTTAGGAAAAAGCTTCTTAGGAAGTCGCCCGATCCCTCCCGTGAGAAACTGGGAACGAAACCTTCAGAGTGGCACAGTTAAATATCGCACTTATTTTCAAACGTTTTCTTCGGTCCCTGACGATTGTTTAGGATTAAATTGCGAAGGGTTAAAACGAGAAAATAATAATAAAATAACGGTATTTCCTTTTAAAATTGGTGGTGGGTGGGTTTCTTCCTCGGCCGTGAAATTTGCTAACCGGTGTGTTAGTGTGTCTCTATAAGAGTCTAATTTGAGTAATAAATACAAAGGAAGGGAATTCGATTGATTTCGCCTCCAAAGGTGACTTTTATTTTGGGCCCCTTTCTTCACGAGCGAACACCGAAAAGGGCCCTAAAAACGGGGTCTGCCCCGCGGCTATAAAGAAAGGACTCCGGATACAGAACAGACCGGGCACTTTTTGGGGGGGAGACACACACTCCAAGGGGAGCCGATCTGATTTGAACGGCAGCCGCACGGATCGCAGGGGGCACGCGCTGGTCCCTGGTTTGGTTTGGTTTGGTTTGGCTTTGCTTTGCGAAACAAAGTGAACGCGAGGAAGCAAAAACTTTGGGTTCCCTCAGTTTGGCAACCCAAACCCTGAAGGCCTCCTGACTCCAGTCCAAGGCTTTGCCTCGGAGGTTTTATAGTGGCCCGTAGTCGCGATCCCAAAAACGGGAGCGCGTTTTAAGTACGAGCCACCCGGGGAGAGAAAAAGCTCCCCTCCCTCCTTTTTAAATTCCTCCGTCCTTCCTCGGCGCGAGGGGGTCTTTTTATACGCTCAAGCAAATCAAGACTTTGGATTTCTGTCGACTGCAAGGTGCATCCTCGCGCCACCCTTCTTCCAAGACCAAAGCCCGCGCCGCGTTGAGGGGGTGGAGGGCGGGCGGGCGGGGACAGAGGGGGCGCGAAGGGGTCCCGGGCATTTCGACGGGAGAGTCCATTAAAGCGCGCGCGAAATCCCTCGCCTGGAAATCAATAGAATTCGGTTGGAGGGTTTGGGTGTCGGCTAAATTTCTCTTCGGTTGGGCCTGGGGGTCTCCCCCCTCCACTTCCAAGGAAAGGTGGCAAGTCTTTAGCGCTCTGGCTAGGATAGAGGCAACAATTCAGGTAGCTGATAGAAGCTTCCAAGTATAAGAGCGAGTGGGATTTGTTTTACACTTTTATCAGTATATAGTATATCATTTTATCTTCCTCCGAGCTCCAAAAACTAATAAAAGACCTCTTAAAAACCAGGAGCTTGGCCTAAGTCGCGGTAGATCCAGCCTTTCCAAATATTTGACGAAGTAAACTAACACTTCCCCAAGTTTCAACAGGCTCGTCCGGCGCCTTTCACAGGTTTCTGCGGGACGGTTCTCTCTCCCTCCTCTTTGGGGTAGATCTTTTTCATTGGAAATCAGAAAAACGGAGACGGGTGGCTGGGTTTCCATCCTCCCCCCCCTTCCCCTCTAAGCCTAACTCCCAACCTTGTCTCAAATGGGGATCTTTTATTGACTTGTCTGAACCTCAGAATGAGACCAGAGGTACAAAAGAAAGCAAGCAAGCATTGCGTTTATTGCCTTCAGTGCGCTAAGGGATGCCTTTCAGAGCAAATCAGAATTAAAACGAAGTTTAAGGAAACAAGGTTTGGTAGGAAGATAGGCAACTTGCTTCCCCCCCCCCTCTCTCTGTGTATTTGTTTGTGTGTTGCTGGGGGTGGGGTGGGATAGAGAACCCGTCTGACCCAGCAAGAAAGACTTCGGGCCCTGGCTTTGCGGTGCGGAGGAAATGTTCCCTCGTTAGCTCGCATACTAAGGAGCGATTTTCGGACTCGACACTCAAGTTTAAACTGCTGGGAAATCCAGATTTTGAAAGGCGGCAGAAGGGCTTGGAGTCCAATCCGGTGCCTCCCAGAAGTGTTGGGCGCGGATTCTCCTATAGCCCCGGCCATCCTGGTTTGAGGATTATGGGAATTGACACCCAACATTTCTGGAGGTTCCCAGAACAGCCACGACTGAATTACTGTACTCGCGAATGGCTGTTTCTGCATAGAATTTCTGTACGCCTGAACTTCTGTCGCTAAAGCCAATCTACCTCTTGTCCATTGGGCTCAAGGGGGAGGGCGCGGTGGCTAACTAGGTCCTTTCGCCTAGCTTTGTCTCTTCCCTCTCCCTTGCTGCCAGGAACATCTGCAGCTCCTGCCAGGGAAGATCTGCGTTGTCCTTTTCAGCTCTCAGGACCATCTTCAAGCCCAGGCCAGCTTTTTCAGTTTACTCTTGAACATTTCTTTAGCTCAAAACGGCGCCCAGTGAGTTCCTTCGTTTTCACCTTCCTGGTGTCTTTGTTTCTTTCCCCTGTCTTGGATTTCATTCCACCCCTTTAATGCTTGTCTTCCAATGGGGCACTCATTACCTTTCAAAATAACTATTTTTCTGAATGATTGCTAATACTTGAGGGAAGAACAGAAGAGAAGGAAGTTCACATTAAAACACAACACACACACAGAGCAGTGGGGTACAGTAATTCAGATCATTTGATATTGTCTTTTTTTAGGTTAGCCCCCTCCCCTTTTATTTTCAATGAAAAGAGGTTAAAAGACACCAGGGTGTCATCCACAGAGTGTGGTCAAAAAAGTCAAGATGACAGCCACCCTGATGCATTCAACTCTACCTATTTTAATGTGTCTCACAGATCACTTTGGGGCTTGTATGTTGATTTTTTTTCCTTTAAACCATACTCTACAGACCCTACAAACACCCTCCTTTCTCCCAAAGAGAGTAAATTGGGATGGCCCATTCCACTTAATTGTGGATGGTTTGTAAATTAGCTATAGATATTAGATCATCCCAAGCATTTCATTTTAATTAAACCAAAACAAAATAACCTCCATCCAGTTTTATTTGTATCGTAGCCATAGTAATCACAACAACTTGCAGTGAAAAATGTAACATCTGCCTTTGTTGTGGATAGGATTGAGTAGTTGGAGCCTGTTATGGAATAGCCTCTCTTTAACATCTTGAATTAATTTCTAATGCTCTCAATCAGTATTTCTCAGTCTTGAGAACTTTAAGATGCAAGGACTTCAACTCCCAGATTTCCCCTGCCAGTTGTACTGGTGGGGGGAATTCTGGGAGATGAAGTTCACGCATATTAAAGCCACCAAGATGGAGAAACATTGCTCTAGGTATCCAACTGGCTTAAAAAGGGAGCTTGGCCTATGACCTGAGTTAGCATTCTTTGGTAGGCAAGATCTTCCTGCCTTAATTTCTTAATATTCATGTACATCTTATATCTTCTTCTCTAAGGCAAGCTCTTTAGAAGGCGTGCAATCCTACATTGGTTATCTCCAAAGTTTCTCTGTCTAGCCTGAGAATTCTAAAAACCACAGAAGGCAAAACATTTGGAAAGGAAAAAAATACACAATCTGCATATATCACATGTCAATGTTTAATTACAGCATGCACAATTATTATTTTTCCACCTTTATGAAAACACTCATTTTTTCTTCAGTCTGAACATTTGAACTGCACAAATAATAATTTTAGCAAAGATCAAGAATCTCTCAAAGGAAAGCTAGCCTCTTGGTGAATTCATGTAGTTTTGTTTCTACTTTCTTTTTTTACCTTCCAATCTAGCTGACAACCATGAAATTTTCAAGTCCAACCACATTTAATCCTGCTCAACCCATCTAACCCCTCCTCATCTCATTCAGACCAATTCTGGATTTTACCAGATTTTAATTGCTTACATTTTATTTCTGATTGTTGGCTTCTTTCAAGGTTTCATATAAAGTGAGTTAGGACTGAAATAATAAATCAATGAAGAGACTAACCAATAAATAATTACGTTTTAGTAGAGAATATGGTATTTCTTGCACAAGTGTGAAATTATGTTGGACTGTTGGCATGGGTGGGGTATTTGGTTGAGAGCCATGTGACCTACACAATTTTACAATTGTTACAATTTTATGAAGCCTCCTATCTTAAACTGTCTTTTAGGGGATCTTCCTATTTGCTAGAGTATGCTATCATATTATCTTATCAACTAAGACCATTTTTGGCTCTGGTGATCCCAACTTTTCCAGGAGTAGCATGTTTAGAGTTTTGGGAGAAACACTGTATCATTCCAGGAATTGTGACCTACCTGGATCTTGTCAATATTTACATTGGGATGAATCTGATAGTTGGTAGCTTGGCAGCCTAGTGGCTGGGTGTGCATTATACCCTTACCCTTCATTAACCAGATTTCACATTTATCTGAATTTTCTGAATTTGCATAACCAGCTTTCTCTAATCTGGTGTCTTTCAGTTCAACTGAAGCTATGGTTCTAAGAGTTTTCCTCACCATGTATTCCAAGAGCATGTGGACAATACAACCTTGAAGAGGGTTGCTATAAGCAGAAATAATTAAAGAGGGGTTATGCCTTGGATTATGAAGTAGAGCAAAAACTCATTTCACTTCTAATCCCAATCCTAACCACTCAGTATCTCTCTTCACACAATATACTTACTCTAATCGGATATTACACAAGTTATCAACAGTTCTGGCATTATCTGACCTATTCAATCTGCCTTGGCTAACTTTGAATGAGAATCAATAGGTAGCTCATCAGCTTAGCTAGACAATGATATATGATTATAGTTTTAATACACCAGGAAGGGATAAATGTTTTGAATATAGCAAAAATTGTCACCTTTGAAGAAAAGCTGGGGTACTTGCCTTGCTTTGCAGGCTGATAACTATTTGAAGCTTACCAGTTTACCCAAGTGCCTTCCTTTTCATTGCTCCATCTGTATCTGGATAAATAAACCTGTACAATCATACTTCTGCAGCAGTTACTACTCTCAAAGATTAATTTCTTTAAACTCCACACCATCTTCCTACTTGATAGATGGTTTCCTGTATCATACACACACACCCCACACATCCCAAACTCCTCAGTAATACACAGCAAGCTAGTCTGTCATCAAAAGCACATTTACATTATATACTGTATATTTTACTGAGCAACAATGCTGCACTGATACATGGATATTTGGAATAAATTATTCATGGAAATCAGATAATACTGAAAAATATAAACAGTATCCATCTACAGTATTTAAAATATAGTCCCCTGGAGGAAGATTATCCTATCAATCCATCGAAGCATGTAGAATATTAATTAAGCTACATATAAGTACTCACTTTTTTTTCTAAGGCTGTTAGGACTAACCTTTCCAAATTCAGGTGAAAATGCAGGTATATTTCAGGATTATGTAGAAAGGCTGAAAGGCTGATATACTTTTTGAAATCTGGATTAATTTCCCACCAATAGAAGTAGATTTTGTGCCTAATTTTCTTGTTCATGGAGAAACTACAGTTCCATGGTACTGCATTTACAACAAACTTCTGTGGCCTTCTCTAAATGTATGGGGATTCAAGTCCCCTAATTCCCAGCCAGTAAAGTAGAACAGCATCCTGTTGGCAGTTCTAGACGATAGTTACGAAGCTCAAGTCTTAATATCTCTGGAGACCACCATTGGAGGAAACTTATCTAGAAGTAGCTTCTTCTTATGTTCCTTCCACCCAATTCTGTGCCCAGCCTCTGTTGTCTAGTCACAACCCTTTGCTTCCAAAGTAGACATCGCTATTTGATATATGTTTGAAAAAGATGGGATAGAATGTGAATCAAGAAAGGAAGAGCTGAGAAACTCCCGCCCCCATCCAAATCACTCCAAATAGACAAGAAGAACCTTGTAAATAAGAACTATACTTGGGTGGTGAGAGCCATACGTAAAGCATAAAGACATATTTCTAAAAGGGAAAGTACTTGTTTACATAGCTTTTTTCTTAAAGGATGACATATTGTGCCGATTCCAGTATTAAAAAGCAAAATATTCTTACAGGCCTTTGAAGTTCCTTAGTTGAGGCTGAACAGTAGGGATGGACTCCAATTCAGATATTGGTTGTATAGGTATAACTAATGACATTTTTTTAACAAGACAAATACTGCACACACAAACCAAACTCTTCCTCAATGGAGATCAGAGAGAAGGTTTGTTAACTGACTTTTTCTTTTAGCTCTGAATATTTGGCTCATAGCCAATTCTATACAATATCCACCCCAGAATATTTGAATTCCCAGACTATTTAACAAGTTTTTAAATAAATAAACTCATTGTCTCTATTTAAAGTTATTTCATCTCTTGTCCTATAAAATAATTTTTAAAAGTGACAGGAACTTCTTATGCTGATTTTGCCAGCTGGGATTTTTTTTACACCCTTTCCTTTCTTTCAGAGTCTTTCTGAACAAACAGAATCGCAGAAGATTACTTGAAGACCTTAAAAAAAAAGTTAAATTCCACTGTTCTTTGCATCAAATGGGGAGGGCAGAAAGAGAGAAAGAGGGCAGAAAAAGAACAAAGCATAGCTGTTAACAGACGTGTCTTCTAGACTTGTCTTCCTAGCTGAGATATTCAATCATAAACAACAACAAGAACAAAAAGACAGAAAGTTCAGAAAGTCACTTAAACATTAATATTTTTTTTAAAGGAGGGTTGCATGCTCCCCCCCCCCTTTTTTACACATCCATCAGGCATTGCAACTATGCTAGTTTTTGAAAAAGAAGCAGATGGAATCTACAAATGTCTTTCATCATTATTGCCATAAATAGTTATATGTCTCTATAGTTATCTACTCATTTAAACCTCAGATGTATATGACAATGAACTAGAAATGCCAAGATTTCTACCACTATTGTTACAATTCAGGAAAGATTTGCCAATTTATCTGACAGCCCTCTGTTTCCTTCAGCTGTGATGTTCAGTGATCCTCAATTTGAGGTCCTCCAGATGTTTGGAGCTACAGTTTTCATCATCTCTTACCATTGGCCATGGGAAAAATAAAGTCTCCAAGTCAAGCTTGACTCCTGGTGACTTCATGTATCTGTTAATGTGGTGTTCTTGGCAACAGTACAGAAATGCTATGCGGTGGTCATTTTCTGCTATTCCTTTCAGCTCCCTAGTTTAGCTTACCGTTCTGGAATTGCCTGATGATTTCCAAGTATTAACCATGTTCTGATCCTGCTTTAACTTCTAAGCCCCAGTCAGGGACTACCACCTGCTGAAGTTTGCCCATGGTTGCTGGAGGCTAACCTATCTGCCCAAGAAGGATAACGGATTATTTGGTTTATTTAATGAATAGTAGACTCATTCATTGATTTGGGACGATTATTCTTTTGTAATCTTGATAAATCCACAAGCAGTTGCCAAAATATAGGTAAAGATAAAGGTTCCCCTCACAAATACGTGCTAGTCATTTCCGTCTCTAGGGAGCAGTGCTCATCTCTGTTACAAGGCCGAAGAGCCAGCCTGTCCGAAGAGGTCTCTGTGGTCATGTGGCCGGCATGGCTAAACAGCAAAGGTGCAGGGAATGCTGTTATCTTCCCACCAATGTGGTCCCTATTTTTCTACTTGCATTTTTACATGCTTTCAAACTGCTAGGTTGACAGAAGCTGGGACAAGTAACAGGAGCTCACTCCGTTTCCCAGTGCTAGGGATTTGAACCACCGAACTGCTGATCTTTCTGATTGACAAGCTCAGCGTCTTAGCCACTGAGCCACCGCATCCCTTAAAATACAGATAACAGGTCCCTTCTTAGAAGAGGCATCCTCGATAAAGGAATACCTCTTTTTTTAAGAGCAGTGTTTCTCAACCTGAGCAACTGTTTATTTTTTTATATGTATCTATTTCATGTATCCATAACTATGTTTATACTTATACCTGTTATCTTATAATTGCTTGACAAAATAAATAAATAAATGAATAAACTTTAAGATATGTGGACTTTTTCCCAGAATTCCCTAGCCAGTATGCTTGCTGGGGAATTCTGGGAATTGAGGTCCACACATCTTAAAGTTGCTGAGTTGAGAACCATTGCCTTATAGCATCTACTTCTATACTACATAGAATTCCACAGAGCAGATACAGTCTTAGAACAATCATTCCAGTATGTGTAACAGGAAATGGGAATACTTCCCCCTCACTCTGAGTTTGTGTCTGCTGTGTTGAGTCCAGACATCATTGGCAGATGACATCTGAAAGAGGCTTTCTGTTTCCAAAATTTAAGAAGGGGATGTTTCCAATATTCTTGATAGGTAAGGCAGACATCACAAGAAGCGGGAGAACATTCTGTCTGTGTTTCCTCTCTCCTGAGAAACTCAGGACTTTGTCTCCAACTATCCCTACAATGGAAGGTCTTTTCAGATCTTGCGGAGTTAGAAGATAATAAATTACATTAAAATAGAGGGCAGGGATTTGGCTCTTAGGAGGTCTGAGATCAGTGGGACACTTCTGTAGAGAGGACCAGTTGGATAATAGTCCTCCATTGAAAGTTAGATTGGCATCTTTGTCAATAGTTGTAAAAGTAGAGTTATGAAATTGCCCTGTGTTGTCAGATGGGCACTATCAATGATGAAATTACTATTTTTGGGTTATCTTGATTTTTTTTTATTTTGGATTATGATGATGTTTTTATTTCTGTTTTCATTTTTTTTTTAATGAAAGTAAACCACCATGAGTCTCATTATTTAGAAGCTATAGATCAACTTGTCAATAGTTAGAATTAGAATGAGTGCTATAATAGGTCCATCTATAATCCTTTTATGATGAGATGCTCTATGCTTCTCTTGAAAGGATTACGCCCAAAGTTAATATATAAAACTCTTGAGTCCATTTATTTTTCATAGTCATAATCAAGCAGTTGTATCAATCTAGATGTATGGTATCAATGGAATATCTTCCATCCACACAGACTCTGCAATTTTTTAAACCAATTGGTTTGTTTGCAGAGCAAGACAGTAGAATGGTTGCCACATTCTATTCTTATAATGCTATTAATTTCATGATGAAAGGAAACTCAGTTGCATGATCAGAGTGATTGGACCAATTCAATCCAGTTTATATAAGATTGAAGCAAGCTTTTTAAACAAAAAATAAATATAATTTTAGGTGATATATAAACATGTCATTATAGTAGATGCTACTTCAGAAGAAACTTTTCAAGGAAAGGACATTTCCTTAGGTAGTTCTTGCCATCTGCAATGATACCTATATTCTAAAATAATCAACCCTTTAAAAATGTAATCCTGATTCATTGTGGATGTTTTTTATTCAGGCAAAATGACTTTTAATAAACTGGTTGAAAAGGATGAATGAATTTCAGCTGACATTAAAAAATTGCTTTCAGCTATATATACTCACAATGAATAAATTAAAACATATCCAAGAACTTTCTTAAGGTTAAAAAAAGATTGGTGTGCCAAGATACAATGCCAGCTTCTTTTTAATGATATGCACACTCACTGGGAGATTTTCTTGTACAAACTGTGCTGTAGTTAATTTCTCCTTATTCTGAACTGCAACTCTTGAGCATATGAAATTGGGGGAAAAGCAGCATTATTCACGAAAGCTTTCATAATCTGCTGCAAATTTCTATACAGAGTTACTTGGGAGTAGGTGCACTCATTGGAGCTTATTCCCTTTTAAAGATGTTTAAGCTCACAACCTTACTCTGCAAAATGTGTTTCAAATATGCATGGAATTCATGGATAATGTCAATCTTTGTATAAATTATTGCAACATTACAAGAGCTCAGGATACTTGTCCATTCCTTGTCTTTCAATGTAACAAAAGTTTTTGAATGGTCGCTTCCAAACACATACTTTTAAAGCTTTATACTGTATATATTTTCTTTCAGGACAATAGCTAAGAGGTCAAATTGGGAGTGTCCGTGTTAGAAGACCTACTTAGTTGTATTAACAAATTGTCCTTGTCTGAGATTATGTTCCTGATTAGTACCTTTTATTTGGGAAAGGAGAGCATGTGTAGCATGCTGAGATTTTATGCAAACTGTGAGTGTAATATCTGCTGCATAAATCAGTCTCATGGGAACATGTGCTTTTAATTTCCCTTATTTTTCAAACCAAGATTTAGCCCTGCATGGTGGGAACTCAAACCTGAACTCAGCAAATTTGCTTCGTAGGAGTCCTGACTCCTTAGTCTTCTCTACCCAGATTTTTCCTATGTGAAGTCCGCAGAGGGGAGGTTGTAACACATGTAAAAAAACCTTGAAAATTTTCAAGTGTTCAGGGAATCCATAGATAATATCAACCTTAGTATAATAATTGTAACCTTACCAGATTTCAGAATAGCTGTCCAACTTGTCTTTTATGGTGTTTGAATTGTCATTTCCAGGTATAGCTTCATAGCTTGTCCCAAAGATGCTTTTTCAAAAGGCAATTGGACTTTCTTTGTTTTTCCCTTGAAGATGTTTAGCTTCTCATCCAGGAAGCTTCTTCAGTTTTGAAGAAGCTGAACTGAAGAAGCTTCTTGGATGAGAAGTGAAACATCTTCAGGGAAAAACAAAGGAAGTCCAGTTGCCTCTTGAAAAAGCACTTTTAGAATAACCATGACTGAGAATCTTTATAACTTTATAAACCTGCCTCCCACTGTGTCTAATGATGGAGCTAACTCTGAGTGACAATTGTAAAAAGACCTGTCAAGCCCAAAATTGACATATATCAATTGAATTTGAATTTGTTTTGGAAGATGGACTTTGTTCTTTTCTTTTTAAATGGATTTCATCACTTGGAAACCTGACAGACCTTGCATAACTTTTAGAGATGTAGGCTGGAGTGTATAATTCTTAACTGTATTCAAAATTCTGCTATTGTTTTGTGTATTGAAAATATCCTCCTGTTGTGATAATCAAAGAGCATTTATACCCCCAAATCTATGAATAAAACAGGCTGCCAGAACTACCCAATTATATATTTCTAGGATAGATATGTTGTCATCACTTGATTTGCAACTATTAATAACCCACAGCAACTATTAATAATCACAGATCATGAGAGTTCAGACCCACACATCCCTAGAGAAGGACAAGACCGCTCTGAGAACCAGGTAAACACGTGAAGTATACCCAGAAGTCTCTGGAATAGGGATAAGACAATTTCCTAAATGAGGCAAAAAAGCCTAAACCAAGTCCTGTCCCAATTTATTATACCAACTCATAAATCCAACAGAAAGGAATCTAAAATTATTGTGAACAAATAATGCAATAACTTATCAGACTTAGCAAAACACGTTTATCAACAACTCTAACCTTTGAAGATATTTACATGATAATTTTTGGACTCAAGTGAAGTGGGCCTTTCCTCATCATTGGCCATCAGAAGTCACATATAATCCAGCCAATACATTCTTCTAAATTCTTCTTGGGAATAGCTTTCAAGGACAAAAATTCAGACTGACCAATCAGGATCTTGGATGGGTCATCAGGTGTCTTTTAGTTGATTCCTACAGAATCTGTTTGGTGTAGTGGTAGTCATAAGAAAGTTACCTAGAATGTGAATTCATGAAGGTTTCAGTTGGTTTATGTATTTTGTTTAGAGCAATGTCTAACAAGTGAGGAATATTAGCCTGGGTCCACTATATGTACCTTTTCTTTAGAGGAAACTAGACCTTTCTTCCAAAAATATATGAAGTGGACTGAATATTCTCTAATAATGGACTACCAATTTAAATAATTCGTTGATTAATAGGTGGCAGGCTAAATTTTGGTAGCAGCCTCTCTCCATCTTGCAACAATACAGCTCAGTCTTCCCCTCCAGATATGTTGGAATTTGGCTTCTATATTGTATAGCTGGGAATTATGGGAGCTGAAGTTCAAGACAATTGGTGAGTATTAGGCTGAGAAGATTAACAAAGGGCTGGAGGGCTTTTGTTTTGATTTCACTTTGGTTTCCCTATCAACTAGCAAATTCCACCATACCCAAAACTAGTAGGGCATTTCCTCCTATGCATAACAGAAAAACCAGAGCTATTTAATTCTATTTAATTCTAATTTTGAGGGTAAGCAGATGTTATTTCCAGGGAATTGGTTTCTTAAGATTCCTCAGCCTTCTCAATGACTGGAAAACCATGACAAATCATATTTATGATGGGAATAAAATCAACATTTCATTTTATAGCTTCATAACGTAATCTTGCATCCCACAAAACAACATATCAGTGCAATGAAGTGTGCCAATTTTTGATTGTAATCGGTTGTAAACCAAAAAAGAGACACTTGCAAAGTAGTGGTTCTGGGTGAATGATTCTCCAATTATGCATAACTTTTCAACAATATTTAATTTTTCCACTTTAATTGCACAGAAGTTGACACAAGTGGGGAATATTATATCTAGTCATCTTGTCTGCTATTGATTGTTACTTTGCTAATGTGCCAAGCGTTAAATATGAAAGAGCAGTATAAAAAAATCAGTAGTTTTTTTTTTAGAAACCATAAACCTAATCCAGAGTGTGCAATAATTTATAGGCACATGTTCCAGTTTTTGTACAAAATATTTGATAGGAGAAGATGGAAAATGAAAAGAAAATAAATATATGGCATACTTTAGAGCTATGGGCAATCTAAGCCTGCCAAAAATCCAGATTCTTTATCAAAGAAATACAAATTCTCTGACCAGAATGAATTGTTCAAATTAAACCTTATCATTGCAGTTAATTTGAATATTTTTTTCCTTCCTGATTCTAAGATTGAAGTTTTGCAAAAGTTTTAGCATTAGTTCCTCACTGACAAAGTGCAAAGATGTCAACATGTATAACGTAGAAGAACAGTACAGACACACATATATAAAATACTGTTTCATTGACTAAGAATTAGCTTCTGGTTCAAACTCTCACTGTGTACTTAAAAAGAATAGTAGTGAAAAAATAACAATAGTCATTATAATGATGGCAATAATAATTTCATTTATATGCATCCTTTCCAATCAAAATAATAAGCACAATCAAAATTCAGCATTATTTTCAGCTTGCATAATTTTGGGAGTGGGCAAGATCACTGTTGATACAGGTAGTCACGCCCTGTTGATCCTTGAGTCAGCCCACAATTTATGTTGCTTAGTAAAACATTTGTTAACTGGGTTTGTTCCATTTTATGACTTTTCTTGCCACATTTCTTAAGTGAATCACTGCACTTGTTCAACTAGTAACACGGTTGTTGAGAGAATCAGGTTTCCACATTGACGTTGCTTGTGAGAAGGTCGGAAAAGGTGATCACGTGACCCCTGGATGCTGCAACCGCCATAAATGTGAATCAGTTGTGAAGCATCCGAATGTAAATCATGTGACAATGGAGGTGGGTGGGTGCTGCAACAGTCATAAGTATGAAAAATGGTTGTAACTTTGAATGGTTGTTAAGTGAACTGTTGTAAGTCTTACAACAGTTTGTTCCTGTATTTGAATGGGTTAATTTGAATACATGTAGTCCTTGACTTACAACCATTCATTTAGTGATGGTTTGAAATTGCAATGGCACTGAAAAAAGTGACTTATGGCCATTTTTCACAGTTATGACTGTTGCAGCATCCCTACAGTCACGTGATCAAAATTCAGATGCTTGGCAACTGGCATGTATTTATGACAGTTGTGGTGTCCTGGGGTCATGCTTGGGGTCATGTTTTATGTCTTTCTGACATGCAAAGTCAACAGGGAAGCCAGATTCATTTTACAACTCTGTTACTGTGATGACCCAGGGTGGGATACAAAACAAACACAGTCACAGAAAACAGGTGAAGCCTCTTTTATTCCTTCAATTTGCTTCCAAGCTCCGAATATCTTTGACGGGAGACATAAAAACTCCCACACAGTTACAAGAAGAAGGAAAAAAGCAACACAAACCAGGCAAGATAAGGGCTGGAGAATGTCCACAGTTAAAACACACTGGGAAGGATGCCAAACTCAGAGAGGAACTATAAACTAGAGATATTTACATGATTTGTTTCCAGCGTTTGCCAGTACGCAGGTCCAAACTCTTATTCAGTTGTCATACCTGCAGCCCATGAAGAGGATCAAGGCCCTCTCCTCCCAAGGAGACCACATCTCTCCCTTATCGTCTCCTCCCTGCGTGCCCTAGGATGGAGAGGGGATGGGCCTGGGTCCTCCTCTGACTGTTCAGCTGGCCTCTGCCCTTCCCCAGCCTCCTCCACAACCTCCGGAGCCACACTTCCACTCCCTGTTGGCTGCTTTTCCTTCCCTCAGAATCAGTGTCCACCAGGGGCATGACAGTTACTAACTTAAGAGCTTCAGTGATTCACTTAACAACGATCGCAAGAAATATTGCAAAATTGGTCACAATTGATTTAGCAACTGTCTTGCTTAGCCATGGAAATTTTGGGCTCAGTTGTGGTTAGGCAAGTCAAAGACTGCCTGTCATCCCAGTTGACATGTGCACTAAAATATAATCTAGATTAAACCTAGTTTCCTTGCTATCCTATCTAGAAGCCATGGTGGAGCAGTGGTTAGAATGCAGTACTGCAGGCTACTTCTGCTGACTACCGGTTGCCAGCAGTTTGACAGTTTGATTCTCACTGGCTCAAGGTTGACTCGGCCTTCCATCCTTCTGAGGTCGGTAAAATGAGGACCCAGATTGTTGGGGGAAATACGCTGATATTGTAAACTGCTTAGAGAGGGTTGTAAAGCACTGCAAAGTGATATATAAGTCTAAGTGCTATTGCTAAGTACTAAATGACAGCTTGATAATAAGTTTTGAAGGTCTCTTAAAACTTTGAAGAACTGCATATGGGGCAGTTTTGCTATATAAGAAGAAAAGAAAAAAATTCTGACGAGAAAAGGTAGAAAATTAGCATCTGCCTTTCCCATTTCCACTTTTGAGTTTAGCAACAAAAGATCCCAACATTTCAAGAAGAATCTCGCAAAGAGAAATTCAGCTTGGGCCATCTTTCAAGTCATTATTTTGTCTTTTGAAAGAGATTTAAAACCCATGAAAACTGTGGTGTAATCAAACAGAGACCATTGTAGGAAATGACAAGAGAAGTGACCACATCACAGAGAAATTCCAGAGGCTTCATGGATTTGAGTGGAAAGGAACTTACTACAATTAAAGTGGTAAATGATTACATTAAACAAGTTTTTAAAAAGTCCATGAAGGTTCCCGTGACTTTTTTTTTTTAACTTACCATGTTCACAATATCAGTTTTTGCCTGTTGATTAATTTCCTACTTTACTGAATATTCTGCCACCCACTTTTCTCTTCCTCCAACTTTGACCCAGCTCACTTAACTCATGCTTTGAATTATATTAAGGTGCACCAGCACCATTTTGTAGGAGAGTAGATATTTGGAGTGAATCTGAAATGTCCAGCCCTATATAACTACTGCTCTTTGGAGTATTTCTCTGCTTCCAAGGCTGAGGGACAGATAGGATTGATCAGACCTAATAGGAACTGACATCACACAAGTTCCCCTGCAGAGATTTGCCAACCACAGCTGCGACGGCCAAACCCCGACTAATTCCAGACCCAGCCACTTTTGAGCAGGGATGTCCAATTCTATCAAATACTATGGCTGTGAAATGATGAGCTAATCTGGGGATGGCAAACTTCTGGATTTTTTTTTCCCTCTACAGTTCTCTTTTCTCTGGGTTTGATGCAATCTGATGGCTGAAATTGATTTGGCCACATAATAAATCCCCAGGGAACAATCAGGTTTCATATTAAAATGCGAGGTTCTGAAATGATATAGCATGTGTTATAGAACAAACATATTCAGATATAATAATCAATACAGACACATCTTCCCTTCCCTTTCCCCTCCCCTTCCTTCCCCTTTTCCTTTCCCCTTCTCTTTCCCTTTCCCTTTCCTCTTCCTTTTCCCCTCCTTCCCCTTCCCAACAAAACAAAATCATTGGTACTGAATTTTGACTGGGAGCCAGACTTCATAGTTCTTGTAATAGATTCATCAATACCAATGAGAATTAAGCCTCAGAAAGGTATATAAATATTCATATGAAACTGTACATGCTGGGCCCTCAATGAAAGCCTCCAGGTTGGCTCTTTTGTCTTTGGCTTAGCTGAATTTAGTTGCAAGATGCAAAGTGGGTGGAACATTTCCCCTGAATATATGTGGTGAGCCCGTGATCATTTACCCTGTTTGGATAAATAATGACTTGAATAGATTTATCCTAAGTCTGGTTAAATCTAGCTACAACCCTTTCATAAGGCATTCTAATATTCTCTAATCAGAATTAAATTCCAGTGACTTCAAGATAACCATGTAGAGCAAAGGATATCATATGAGGCTCACAGGTTGCACATGGCCTACAAGCATAATTGTTGTGGTCCCAGTGTGTTTAAGACCTCCACTTAACCCTTTTTGCATTAGTCAGAATTAGGGTGTTCACAGGACAGAAAAGGATGTCTTAAGCCTAGGAAGGATTTGAGAGACGAAATCTTTCAAATTGTTATCACCACAAAATAGGCCTTTTTCTCCTGATGGTTACCTATTCACTGATGCATGAAGGTATACTGATACTGATGATTATCTGTTTCATATATATTTCTTCTTTGTATTCCTGCTTTATATGTATTCTTTTTTCTTGAAGGGACTCTTATCACTTCGTGAGTGTTATTCTCAGAACTGTGAACATGATATTGCTGTTTAAACTCAGTTCATCCCTGCCCTATACAAGCTTAAGTTGTCAAACGACATCTGTAGTTTGCAGGAAGATCTGTACTATGATTTTTATTATATTACTATAAGACATACATTATACATTATATTATTATGATACACACACAGAGAGAGTACCGATTGAAAATTGTTAACATTCTAATGTTTGGGTAACTTAGGCCTTTAAAGTCAAAGAAAAAAAGATTTGTATCAGGGTTAAACATGGTTTGAAATGTCGGTTAATGAATATAGAATTGCTTCGATTTTAAATCCAAAGTGGAATATATTAACTTAAATAAACAATTGTAGATTACATATAGGATTATTATACAATTAAGATTTCTGCCCTAAGCTGAATACTTACTTTTTGCCTCTGTTCAATTGTATCCAATTCTCAGAGACTACTTGGACAAGTTACTGCAATTTTCTTGGCAAGATTTTTCAGAAGTGGTTTGCTATTGCCTCTTGGGGTGAGAGAGAATGACTGGCCTGAGGTCACCCAGTTGGCTTTGTGCCCAAGGCAGGACTAGAATACCCAGTGTCCTGGATACTAGCCTGGTACCTTAACCACTTCACCAAACTGGTTCTTGAATACTTAATACAAAGGTATTATGTACTTATGAATTATGAAATTTATATTAGAAGAAAAGTAGATGCATCCCTATCACACAGCTATTAGAAATAGCCTTTTTCCATTTTAGTGGTTTATTATATTATTCTCTAAGCCTCTGCTTACTTTTGTGAATGAATCTGATACCTCCAGTCCAGACTAACCTGCTCTTGTTTATCTAATCTTGCTTTGTTGTAATAGAAGAGCCACTTTGTATGAGGGCTACGGTATCAGGCTAACCATTGGGAAACTGTGAATTCTAGTGCTGCCTTGACATGAAGCCAGCTGGGTGACTTGGGCCAGCTTCTTTCTCTAAGCCCTAGGATAAAGGCAAGAAGAAACCACTTCTCAAAACGCAGAGAGAGTCTAGCCAATAGTTGACATTGACTTGAAGGCACAAAATAACAATAACTTTTTGCAAACCATCCAGAGAGCTTTGAATATTAGATGTTTTAAACATTTAAGAAAATAAATTAAAATAAATTCATAGAGGATGCTTTTGTGCCGCCCTGCTGGAAAATGTCTCCTAGCTAGGAGTAATTAAGACAAGAATCAGCAAATTGCTCCTTTGAAATTTTATTTCTAAAAGATTTCAAAGTGGCTGTGCAGTTTTCATACAGCAGAACTTAATTTTCTAATCTGTGCAATTTGGACCAATACATTCATTCATTCTTTCACTCATTCACTCAAACAATATTCAATAGCATAATTCTTTTCCCCCCATTTCATTTTCTTGAATTTATATACTCTTTGTGCACAGCTGTTCTTACTTTTTTTTTTTTACCGAATAAGTAGATTTACAAGATTCAGAGAACCACTAGTTTTAAAGAGCAGTGCTCTTGTTGGGTTGAACATGCAGTCTTTTTTAACCTCGCATTAAAATGCAAAGTGAACAAAATTCTCCCCTTCTCCACTGGCACCTAGCAATACAATGTGATTTTCAGCCTGCTGAATAGGTGGTGTGCATGTGCTGTTGTCAGTATGGCTGTGCTGAAAACAGTCCATTTGACTTCTGCCCCTGCTGGTTGCTTTTGCTGAAATTTAAATTGCAAATTGCATGCTTTCCTAATGCTGCCTCTTATAAATCTAAATTAATTTATGATCTCTCCCTTTCCTCGTTTGCTAATAACACTTGTTCAAAAAAAGCTTACGTTACCAATCATTAGAAAAGGCCATTAATTTTTCCTCTGTTAATATTACATAAGAGGGTAAATCTTTCTCCAGAGCATCCACTGAAGGAAGGGATAGGCTTAGATTTGTAGAGATCTTTGCCACTTTATTGGCTTGGACGATTAATTATTGTGCTTGTCTATGTGCTGGGGCAGAGTACGAGCAGACCAAGTTATGCATAGAAAGCTAAAATCTTAATTCTTTGGGTTTACTAGGAAAATCTCACAAAGCCATTAAGCTTGGCAAATTCTTGCAGGAAACCACCCCATCTGGCTAACATTTCAGCCTTTCTTTCGTCCTTCTAGCATGCAATCTTGTGAAATTTGGGTGATATTTTTACAGAGGTCTCCAGCCCATCAGATGAAGTTATCAGATGATGCTGAGAGAGGGCTATGGTTATATGGCCCATCTTAGTGCAATTACAGGTAATCCTTGACTTACACCATTGATTTCGTGATTGTTCAAAGTTACAAAAAAGTGACTTACAACTGACTGTCACACTCGTGACTATTGCAGCATGCTCATAGTTATGTGATTGTGTTTTGAGTGCTTGGCAACTTGTGTGTACTATATTTACAAGGTTGCAGCATCCTGAGATTACATGGTCACCATTTTGTGACTTTCTCGGTTGGCTTCCAACAAACAAATTCAATGGGAGAAGTCAGACAATCCATGGTTGGCGGCATTAGGGTAAACAGGGATTAACAACCCACAATTACCTCCCTAAAATGAAGCAACTGGGATGATTAGAGTGGGGCGTGATTAGGAGGTGGAGGCATCCAACAGGGGGCATGGCCACAGCTATAAATGGCGCTGGGAGACAGATGTTCTCAGTGCTAACCTTGATCGGCTCCTTGCCATTCTTGCTGGATGGGAAGTTCGTTGTTTGTGATTAAACCAAGCTTTAAACCACTGAACTGTGAGAGTTGGCTTGTTTATTCTGGCAAATCTTCAGGCTTCTAGAAGACCGGCTGAGACAGATTTATTTAACAACTGTAGGATTCATTGAATGACTGCGGCAAAATAAAAAAAAATCAGGCGTGTTCATATGATGACTCACCTAATGACCTCGTTATTTAGTGATGGAAGTTCCAGTCCCAACTGTGGTTGTAAGTCAAGGACTACCTGCCTATTGCTCAACTTAACATCCACCCATGTCAATATCCTTAAGACAAAAGTTTGATTGAGAAATTGTGACTGCCCACTTGAAGAAAACTATTCTCAGTTCGGGTCTTTGGTCTGTTTCAATTCTCCAACTCAAGAAAATAGTGGCAAACCCTAACAAATTTGATACATCTCGAAGATGACTTAGTATGAGGACAGAAAAACAAGGAAAAAAAATACTAGTTAATATTAAAAATACAATTTAGATACATGAGCCATGGTGGCGCAGTGGTTAGAGTGTAGCACCGCAGGCTACTTCTGCTGACTGCCATCTCCCTGAAATTTGGCAGTTCAAATCTCACCAAGTTCAAGGTTGACTCAGTCTTCCATCCTTCTGAGATGGGTAAAATGAGGACCCAGATTTCTGGGGGCAATATGCTGACTTTGTAAACCATTTAGAGAGGGCTGTAAAGCACTGTAAAGCAGTATATATATCCAAGTACTATTGCCATTGCTAAATAGTCAATGTGATTTTTTCTCTCCCTTTAGGGTACGAACCTAGCAGTACATTTTCTGCTTTGTACATTTGCCTATTCTTTGCTTCCAAATGAAGTCCAACACAAAAATCTCTCAGGCTGCAGATAAATAGGAAGTATTATCAAGATATATATTCCCTTTGTAATCTTCTTGATGGCAAAGACCCGGCATACTGATGCCATAGAATAAACAACTGATGTAATAAAAAGTTCTAATAAACTCCAAAGTTAAGGCTAGAATAAGGATTACCATTGGTTGAAAGTTTAAGTTCAGGCCTTTTGCACTGATATCTATACTTTTTGTCTCCAATTTCTTTTAAATGAAAAAATATATCTGTTTTGCAACTGGCTATGCTTCTGTGATGGTCTGGCATTGCATACAGAGATGCTATGTAATTTCTTGTGCTAGAATATATAGAACATTGGCTGAAAGTAAATGATGTCTTGCTAACTGATTCATTCCAGTAAAGTAATTAAGTCTGGCTATAAAGTCAACAATGTGCTTTGCTTGACTAGTGGCCAAATTTATTGACCTCTATTGCGTTACATCATGTTATACAAGTGACCATGGAAGCCAGTCTTTTTGTGTGTTTCAGTACTATCTCTATGTCATTCTTTACTCATTAGATAAAACCTAAAGTGTTAGATTTTACTATCATCTTCTCTACATTGGTGCTTCCAAGGATATTGGAATTAAAATGGCTGGGAATTCTAGAACTCGTCTATGGAGATTCTCAGTCATCCAGATCATGGTTGTCCCAAAGGTACTTTTTCAAGAGGCAACTGGACTTCCTTGTTTTTCTTTGAAGACATTTCACTTTTCATCCAAAAAGATGTGAGCTGCTTCTTGGATGAGGAGTGAAATGTCTTCAAAGAAAAACCAGAAAGCCCAGTTGCCTCTTGAAAAAGCACCTTTGAGTCTAGAACTTGTAGTTTTAATTCATGTGGATGGTGTATCTTCCAACAAAGATTGAAGGTGTACTAAAGGAATAGTTGTGTCCACTGATAGACTTTTCCAACATAATGCATTCGGGTCACCCACCTAGTTTTCATTGATTCCTTCCTACTTTTGATAGTTCCTCAGGTTAGGAACTGAGAGACTATGAATTATGATCTGCTAGGATTAGGCAAAGAGAGGAACTGGGTTTGATCCCGGTTACATCCAACCACAGTTTTCTCCACTGCAGCTGAGTATTACAGGAGAGCCACTTCCATCCCACGGATGAGCAAGCTACTTTAGGAGACATGGAGTAGAAGGCTATAAGAGCAGAGGTTTTTATTACTGCCCTTTACCTCTCAGTTTTTGTCTCCTGAGTCAGCCATCTCATTTTGCTCAACAACCAGTTCTGGTTACAGATGTACATGTGATGGGACTTCATGTCTGCCATCAATTTATGGGATATTCCCCTATCATTGCCAGGCGGCGTGGAAGCTGGAAAAAGTACACCTATACTGGGATGACCCTGAGGAAAGACACGGTCTGACTTAATGATTATGGGTGGGAAATTGCATGCTTAGTGTTCTGGAATGTTGGGTTTCTTGTTGTATATGGTTCTTTCCTTAGCTGTTGTGATGGGCCAACTATCTAGGCCCATTCTATTTTTAGAGGTGGGCTCACTGCTGGAATTTGTTGATGAGGTAAGAAAAAGATTTCAACCCCCTGCCAACCATCTCCTTGGCTTCAGTTTTTATGCTGCTTTCTAACAATTTTACAAATGTTTACATTTATCTTTTTACTGTTTGTAAGCTGCTCAAAGTTGCCTTATCGATGAGGTGGGCAACATATAAATGTAATCAATAAACAGATTTGATCAATAGTACAAATTTTTACAAGCTACTTAAGATGCTAAAACAGAATAAAACCAATACATAAACACAATAAACAGCAGGAATAACAACAAAAAGAATATCATATACAGTATTTGAAACACGAGAGTTGGCGTTTAGAGATTGCCATTTGTATCATTACATGAGGGGCAAAATCATTTATCTGGGATTTGTAGCTGCCCCGTTGGCTTCAGCTCAGGATCTTCCTTACAGAATCTGGTTTGCATTCATAGCCTCAACAGTCTCTTTGAGCTGCTAAATGAATTGCTTCAGAAGAATACATTAACATGCTTTTATTTTATTTTCCTTTTTTTTTTCAAACTGCCATAACTCTTGGGAAGATAAACGTAAAAGGGTTAATTGATCAGACCTTTTAAAAGGTGGGATAAACACTCGCTGGCATCAGCAGTTTGAAAACAGCCACGTTTCGCCACGAACAACTGCAGGAAAACAGGGATGTTTTTGGTTTCCTTCCTTATCTTCTCCAGGAGCAATGGAACTAATGGGCACAATCTTACAGAAGTTTAGGCATGTTTTAATGCCCAAAGGACTATTCAGTACCATCCAACTTAGTAAATTTGGTGGGTCTGTTTTCTCTTTTAAGTGTGTAGAGCCATTAGAGTGCTTGATGCTATACTTAATAATGACAACAAGACAGGACTTTTTAGATACATAATACTTTTTAATATGGGAATTGTTGTATTAGGGGCTAGAAATAAGAGGTAGGAAGTAGAAATTGGGAAAACATTACTATGTATACTTCTACAAAATATAATACGCTATAACTACAATGTATATGTAAATCTTAGACGATGAAAGTTTATTATTATGTATATCTAAATAATACTATTATTATTAGTATTTTGTACAGAGCAAATTGACCCAGACAATGTACTGTTCATTAAGGCCTTATATATGTTGAAGAAGAAAAACCATAAATTACAAAAAAAGACAGGACTTTGGGACAGGAATCAAGGGGTCCACCCAGAAAGAGTACCCCCCAAATACAGCCAAGTTCACTTACTACATTTTGAATGAGCTAAACAATACACGCTATCTTCTAAAGAGACTATCAAATCAAAAGCTTAAAATTATTTGTGCTCTTTCTAAGCCAATATTTTTCAGGTAGACCTGGCTCAACTTGGAGAATTAGAACATGAAGCTCTCAATACATGCAATATTTTAAAAAATAGTTTGGGTGTCAACCCCTTCTTAACTCTATTGACATTGTAATGAGTTCCTGGATTGGATCTAGGTTAGATGTGATGTGATTCAACTCAAGCTTGTTCCTAATTTCTTTGCTCCTTTTCTGGCTTCTATGCTGGAGTATATTGGCTAGTAGGGCAATTCGTTTAGAAGATCTGGAAGTAATTTTTCTCCTGGAAGTGTACCAAAAAATGCTTTCTGCCTACAGAAAGGGAATCCTGCCAGCAAAAGTGCTTTTTTTTTTTTTGGCAGAAATAGCTTGTGCCTGATTTTTACTCCTTCCAGCCAACACATCTTTGAATTTAGATGACATTGTAAGTATAAATAGAATAGCAGCTCTGAAATATACCTAGGATATGTATAGCCTATTCCTTTAAAGGGGAAATTGAGCATCCCTAACCATCTCAGGATTCTGCCTACTCAAAATAGCTCAGGACTGACAAGGAATTACAGCAGTGTTTCTCAATGTTAGCAACTTTAATATGGGTGGATTTTAATTCCAGAATTCAATTCTGGGAGTTGAAGTCCACTCATCTTAAACTTGTCAAGGTTGAGAAATACTGAATTTCTCAATATCATCTATCATGGATAATCTACAGGATTATAGATGGCTTTGTTGAAATTCTTTTTAGAAGCAGTATCAAACATCAAACATTGGGATTCAGTGAAAATAGAGAATTATTTTATACTCTATCTGTGATCATCAAAAAGTTTACATGACAGAAAAAGGATACCATACTAACTTGATTATTGGTTTGATGTAGCACACTCAACCAGTGGAGTCTTTTAAGATGATGATAGCTCATTTGACTATTGATATTAAATAGAGGGTACAATTCAAATGATCTAATAATGACACAGAAATGGGATGATTTAAATATTTAGGCAATTGAATGCTAGACATATGGTTGACCGACTTAATTAAATAGTAAAATGTCAATATCATATGACCACGACAATGAATTCTACATATGCCCTCAAAGACGTGTAAAACTGTAAAACCTTTTTGTAAAACTGAGGTCTTGGGTTCCAGATGGCAAATTGATCAATCCACTTTCAAAATTTGTAACATTGATACAGAATTGTGTCTTCTGTCCATATGTTGATAGGAGCACCTCAATTTAAAAACAAATCAAAGTACCTCCCTATTTTATGGAGTCATTATCTCCTATTAATTCAGTGGGCAACAAAATTACTCTTTAAACCCTAAACTTACAATTGAAATGGAAAAAAACTTGTAATAAAGAACAGAATGTATGTGTGAAAAATTGGTGAACTCCTTTCAGTTTTGTTATTCAGAATGCATTCCTGTATTTAGATATTTCTGTATTTAGAACTTTTTGGCTGCATTTTAGTCAAGATGAGAAGATTGACTCATCCCCTCTCTTTTTGTCTCTTTCCTTCCCTCCCTTCCTTCCAACATAACTTTAACTCATGTTATTATACACTCAAACATGTCAACACAATATGTAATTAATTAACACACACAGTTTAGATACATCATGGATTATTGCATTGATTCAATCCTAGATATAGGTAAGCTACAAGCAAAATAAAATACTAGATTGAAAAAAAGTTTATAAGATAAACTAGGAATGATTGTAAAGAATGCTGGGGATCTGCTTTTGAAATATGCAAACCTTAACTTTCTGTAAGCTTATTATTTATTAGGGATATTGTGTTCATGTAGCCTGCAGATGTGCATTTTTAAATTTCAAGATAGCGGTATTTCGATTCAGAAAACTGAATTACTTCTTGCTGTGGAAAAAAAAGATACTGATTGCAGGAAATGAAGACAACAGCATGCTCAGGACTTGAGCTTCATTCATGAAAAGCAATGCATTTGTCAGAGTGCAATCTTGGTGAATCTGAAGTTGTTTTCAACTTTTCCTAATTAAGCTTCCTTTAGAGATGGGCTCTCCAAGTTGGAGAACGGCCTCCTTGTGTCTGAAATTGAATTCCTAAATTCCTCTCCTTGTCTATACATCAAAGGGAGGTATATTGAGCTGTCCGAGACACCAATTACGTTAACCAGGAGCTATTCAGGACCTTCATTTGTAATTTATTGCCAAGGAAAGAAGATTTCAGTCCCAAACTAGACAGGAAGCTGGCTGTTTGCCCAGTTATCCAAACCAATCCAGAGAAAGTATTAAAACAAAGGGCAGATTAACAGAGTAGATTAGTGTCCCAACATTTTAATTTTGATGACCTGGACAACTGTCATATTACAGGAACAAAATGCTTCAAATGCAATGTCCATTAGAGATCATCTGTGAAAGTGGAATCAAATGCACGGGCTGAAGTCAAAGTTCATAATGTGGTGTATCAGTAATAATTAAGTGGTTTCGGTTAATAAGAGTCATTGGAGTGAAAATGCTTTTAAATACAACAGTGGGTCAGGGACTATTAAAATTGCTGTGGAGCAAATATTAAATTTTGTATTAGTAGTTTTGAGCTATAAATTTCCTTAAGAAAGGAAACACCTCTTTAACGCTTATCCCACCAAGACTCCAAGGGACTACAGAGGCCTTTTAGAAAAATATAGAGGACTTTGGATTTCAACTGGCAGGAATATTCACACAAGATATTATGATGTACAATGATTAATATAACATTAATGTTTATATTCATTATATTTCATGTATTCACTATTGCATTAGTTTGGTGGTATTACTCTTTGTGCATAGCTAGAGCCTTTTAACATCGAAGGCAGATTAAAATGTTTACAATTAATTAGATGAGAAAATAACGTCCAGAGAGATCATTTAGTCCAGAGAGAATTTAGTTAATCAGTTGGATATATGAACCACTTTAAGCAACTTAAACAGCACACAATAGCACAATCCTGAACATTCAAAAGAAGCCTTCCTAGGTTCAGTGGATTTAAATCTATAGTATTAAGGTGTCTATAGAATTGCTGCCTTCACATAGTTTTGCCCGGTTTAATTCATATTTTTGCCAATTTTATCACCGTTATTTTTAATTTATTAAAATTTAATTAAGTCATAAGCAATACAATCTAAAACCAACTAATGAACTGATGCTTAAGAATATATTCTATTCCTTGAGATTATTTTTGCTGTGGTGTGTTCTTCCAGGATAGACACAAAGAAAAAATTTAGGATTTAGATGAGCCACGGTGGTGCAGTGGTTAGAATACAATTTTGCAGGCTGACTGCTTACTACCAGGAGTTTGATCTGGCCGACTGAAGGTTGACTCAGCCTTCCATCTTTCTAAGGCCGGTAAAATGAGAACCCAGATTGTTGAGGTCAATATCTGACTCTGTAAACTGCTTAGAGCCGTGATGGCGAACCTATGGCATGTGTGCCACAGGTGGCTCATGGAACCATTTGTGCGGGCATGTGAACCCCAGTCAAACCTACCTGCAGTGCACATGCGCGCATCTCCCAACTGATTTTCAGCCCATTTAAGGCCCTTTTCAGCCTCCCTGAGGCTTGAGGGAAGCCTCTGCAGCCTCGGGAGGCTGAATAATGGGCCTTCTGGAAATACCGGAAGTGACAAAATGGGCCCATTTTTCAGCCTCCAAAGGCTGCAGAGGCTTCAAGTCCCAGTGAGGGCAAAAACGGTCTCCCCCCGGATTCCAGTGATCCTCTGGAGGCTGAAAATGGGCACTTCCAGTATTTCCGGAAGGCCTGTTTTTTGGCCTCCTAAGGCTGCAGAGGCTTCCCTCAAGCCACAGGGAGGCCGAAAATCAGCTGGGAGGTGCCCGCATGTGCAGTGCAGGTAAGGGGGTAGAGGCAGTGTTGTGTGTACATGTGCAGGGGTGGGCGTGGCACATTGCATTGTGGGTGCCGGCACGCATGCATACTTTCGGCACACCACACCAAAAAGATTTGCTATCACTGGCTTATAGAATGCTGTAAAGCACTATGAAGTGCTATATAAGTTTTCATGCTATTGCTATATATGCATTTCTAAGCTGTGAGGTCCCACCCCAATGTAAAGGAAGGAAGAGATAGAAATAGATACAGATACAGATAATCAGAGTTGGAAGGGACCTTGTAGGTCATCTAGTCCAACCCCCCGCCCAAACGGGAGACCCTACACCATTTCTGACAAATGGCAGTCCAATTTCTTCTTGAAAGTCTCAACTGATGGCGCTCCCACAACTTCCGAGGGCAACTTCTGTTCGATTAGTTGATTGTTCTCACTGTCAGAAAGTATCTCCTTGTTTCCAGGTTAAATCTCTCCTTGTTCAGTTTCCATCCATTATTCCTTGTCTGGCTGACAGGACCTTTGGAAAATAGTTTGACCCCTTCCTCCCTGTGGCAGCCCCTCAAATATTGAAAGACCGCTATCATGTCTCCCCTGGTCCTTCTCTTCACTAGACTAGCCAAGCCCAGTTCCTGCAACCGTTCATTGTATGTTTTAGCCTCCAGTCCCCTAATCATCCTGGTTGCTCTTCTCTACTGTTTCTAGATATACATTATCAATGGATCAACCAGCATTCCATATTGGGTTGAAAACTTTTTTTTCTGCAGCAATGTCCTCTTCTAATCAATTAATAAGAAACCAGGAAAAATGTAAGAAATTGATTTTCTCATCCCCTGTGATTTGTCTTTTTACAAGACATGGCAGGACAATGGATGAAAATCACTATCCTCCATCAAGCCATGGTCTGCCTTCTGCTCACTGATCTTTCTGGCTTTTGCCCATTTTCTCCCTGGGTGTTTGGTGTATAATTGGGAGAAGGAAAGGAAGATTCAAGGCTGAGTGAATCTTCTATTTTTTTTAAAAAAAAAACTAACACAAAAGACCCAAGGAGAGTTATGGAAAGGAGTGTCGCAGCTATTACCTGCACTTTCCATATTCCAAAGCTAGTGATGGTGAAGTGAACCAGTGGTTAAGGCATCAGACTAGGTGACCAGGAGCTCTAGTCTTGCCTTAGGCACAAAGTCAGCTGGCTGAACTTGGGCCTGCCAAATTTTCTCAGCCCTAGAAAGAAGGCAATGACAAATTACTTCAGAAAAGAAGCGTCAATTAAATTTCAGGGACTTGTAAAGGCAGTTGCCAAGAATCAAAAGTGTACAAATTTCCATCCTTAGTATAATAAAAAATGCATTTGGGTACAAACTGGACTTATTACCTATCTGTGGACAGAGCTAAAGGGCCATAACTATGCAGTCTCATATATAACGTGTATAAATTCCAGGTCCTCAATCTATTTATGGCCAACACCTTCTAATTTATGGACAACACTCTTCCCAGTTTAACCTTGTCGCATGGTAGCATTCAGTCTTTTCAGTCAAGAAAGAAGTGTCCAGTCCTGTCCTCCAAAGCTAAGCTACAGCTGAACACTAGGTACGAGTTCATCCACATCGTTGACTACAAAGCCTGGGCCCAGTAACACTTGCCATTGAATGAAGTCCCACTGCAGCTACTGGTTATTCCTTGAAGTCCTTCAGAGAGAATGTGAATCTGTGGGGAGGATGCATTCATAGTCTCCATCTTCCTACTTTCATGGTAAAGCCTGAAAGAAGCCATGAAATGGGGAGATTCATCTGATTCAGAAGATGTACATTTCCAGACTGCATAAGGAATACTTGGATTCAGAACCGTGAAATCCTACATTTTAATGAGCCACGGTGGCACAGTGGTTAGTGTGCAGTACTGCAGGCTACTTTTGCTGCCTGCCGTGCCTGCAATTTGGCAGTTCAAATCTCACCAGGTTCAAGGTTCACTCACCCTTCCATCCTTCTAAAGTGGGTAAAATGATGACCCAGATTGTTGGGGGCAATATGCAAACTCTGTAAACCGCTTAGAGAGGGCTATGAAGCACCGTGAAGCATTATATAAGTCTAAGTGCTATTGCTATTGCTATTGCTATTTAACATGCCCCAAAATACAATATGCACATAGCCAAATAAGGCAGGGGAGCCCCAGGGTAGTAGGAGGATGGGATGATTTCAGCTCCTAGTGGAGGTAGTATTCTTAAAAAATGTTCCCCATGTAAAACAAATTATTTCTGTAGAGGTGGTCCTTGACTTATGACCACAATTGAGCCCAAAATCGCTCAGCAAGACAGTTCTTATGTGATGGAGTTGCATCTAAGGGTGCATCTAAGCTAGGATCTTTGGACTGAGGCATGCAAATGCTGGTACAATAGATAATATTGAATTTCTACAGTACTTCAGAGAAGCAACCTTATTTGGCTCCATGACCTGAAGCTCCCAGTAAATTTATGATGTAGCTTTACTAATATCAGGAAATGCATTTCTTGCAAAAAGAGAACTCAATACAGACTTTATAGCATCAATACCTTCTGCGTGTTTTTCTGCTGCACTTTTATTGTTTCTTGTGCTGTAGGCCCATCTCGTTAAATACCATCCCTCATTTCAATCACTTGAGAGCATCTTATTGCAGCAGACCAATTCCTCCAGAAAGCTGCCTCCCCCCCACTTGATCAATAAACATGCACAGAGCAAAGATAAATAAACTTGAAACAGACATCATAATTAACCTGCTGCGGTGAGAACAAAATGAATTAGCGATGATTGAATGTTTGGCAAAGGGGGTGGAGTGGAATGAGCCCCATTTCTTTGGCTTTAGCTCTCTGCAGCCTATTTCAATAACTCAAGACTCTTTTGAAAAGCTGTTTGAAAATGGCCAAGACCTTGCAATAGCCAGAGATAGGAAACAGAAAAATAATCCCTTGGTCAGACCAGAATGGCAACAGCTTTTAGAAACTACAATGGAAATGAAGCTGTTGAAAGCTTTTAAAGTTGCATACCAATGAAGCACAAAAGAAGGAAGGAAGATTGCCTCCTTCGACATCCCTGAGCTTGTTTGGGAAAAAAAAAAGTGGAAGACGGTTTCAAAGAATAAGTTTAGCTTTTCTTTTCTCTTTTGACATGCATTAACTTGGCCAGATTAAAAAAAAAAGTTTATTGGTGTATTTGCAGAACAGGTATGATCCTTGCTCTCACGAGAACTTGCTGTTGTTGTCTCAGAAGAGACAATCTTTATTTTTAATTTTGAAAGAGGAAAAGGGCTGGAGGTAAAGCATGTCAGGCTCTTCTCTTCCTCTCCCCCAGCAAATTATAGCCCAAATCTACAGATCCAGGAACCTGTTTCCTAAATCTAATGAGCTCCCCACTCAATTTTCCACAGGGTTTTCCCCTCCAACCCCCTCCCTGTGACTGGCAGATATAACTTGAATCTCCAAGACCCAAACTTGAAGTCTCAAAAGCCCTGAAAAGACAGTCTTCCAAAAGTTACAACCAAATTGTGACTGATGTGGCACTTAGAAATTATTCATTGCACAGGGAACTGGCAGTTTAAGTGTAATTTACTTTACATGCTCATTAAATTAAAGCAAATTTAGTTTTTCCTTTGGTCTTTGACCATTTCTTTGTCTGGATCCCCAACTAGATGTTGAAGGGAAGCCACTGGTATATTACTGATAGGTGCAATGTTGCTGTCAGCCTGAAAATAATTTGATTTCTACTTGAAGGGAAATGCTTTTATAGATAAATATAGCCTGCTGGTGGAAATGATGTATCCACCTGTCAGTATCCCCAAAGAGTAAGCATTAAGGCACATAACGGTTACCTTCCCTGTTTCTTCCTTCCTAGAACAGAATCCATTTTTATTAAAGCAATTTTGGAATTAAGGTTGGATTATAGCAGGGGTCTCCAACCTTGGCTCCTGGAAGCCTGGCGGACTTCAACTCCCAGAATTCCACAGCCAGCTTTGCTGGCTGTGGAACTCTGGGAGTTGAAGTCCGCCACGCTTCCAGGAGCCAAGGTTGGAGACCCCTGGATTATAGGGTTGGAAAGAACAAAAGAAGTTGAGTTTGCCACATTGCCATCATATTGGGAATCCCGAAAGTGCTTTTCCAAAAGGCAACTAGAGTTTCTTGTTTTTTTTCTTTGAAAGCATTCCACTTCTCATCTAAGAAACTTCTTCAGCTTCTTCATTCTTCAATGAACCTGAAGAAGCTTCTTGGAGGAGAAGTGGAATGTTTTCAAAGAAAAAAACAAGAAACTCTAGTTGCCTTTTGGAAAAGCACCTTTGAGAGAACCATGAGCTGGATACTTGAAAATCTCCATAGACATCATATTGGCAAGATTAACCTAGAGATGGGCATTTTTATCTGATAAAACTCTTTCTGTCTATCTGTCGATCTAATTTAAGGTTTGGGCTAAATAAACACCTATGAGCACCACTCTGAGGGATAATGCAAACATTAGGCTGGACAAATTTTAAATCTCAAAAAAAAAAAAATTTGTCAAAATCTGGAAAATGTCCCACTAGAGATATTACATTCAACTAAAACCTTCAAGAAAAAAAGCTGGCCATGAAATGGCCTGTTAACTGGGCAGCCAACTTTTGGCAGCATGAAGCAATGAGCTTCCTGTGTCTGAATGTCATTTTTGAGCAAAAGATCATCCATTATTGATTTATAGCCATATGAATGTTCTCTTGTCTTGAATATTCTGACAAATTGAAACAAGGAAATGCTTTTAAAAAATCCAATAGGCTGGAAGAATCTGTTTCCTTGAGTCAAAGTAATTTTCTTCTGGTATAAATAAAACATCATCTACAACCATGAACCATGCTCATTTTTGAGTCCCTGAGTTATATGTTGTTGACATATGTACAAATATTTGAAACAGTTCTTTGTGGAGATCGGATTCAATATGGAGAAACTTTAAATGACATTCTCTTGCTGTTATTCTTCCTGTCAAGTAGGTGGCAGTGTTACCAGTAGTAAGATAGTAGATTTTGTGGTTCCCTTTAAGATTAACACTGTATTGAAAATGTTGCTTTAGTAATATATAACTCAGTATTATAGAGACACCATTCATAGTACCAGCAGCACAAGACTGGGTTGAAAGGTAAAACAGAATATCTTTTAGAAAATAAGAGTTGATTTATATGCATGGATATTAAGATAGCACCTATTCAGTTTTAGGTTTGTCCTGTTCTCCATCACTGTGGTCTGTAGGGCTAGGCAACACTGAAAAAGTAACAAATTAGGTCCTTTTTCTGAAGAGACACATATTTTTTAAAAACAATGCTAATGGCAACATTTCCTAGAACATGTTTCAGAGGTATCCAGGGGGACTTGAAAAAAAATCAAATGGTGGCCACAAACAGAAGGCATATTAAAAAAGATAGGGCTTCAATTACTTGGTTATGGTCAACATCTTAACTTTTTTGACTTCTCTAGTGGATGTCCCTGGATACAATGAATATTGGTAATATCTGATAAAAAAACTTCCTCTGCCCAAATTTGAAATTTTACACTCAATTACCAACCTTCAGCCTAATTCACTTCATTGGTTGTTAGGAGCATTAAGTTGGAGAAAGTAAATGAACCATATATACTGGCTCTTCATTTTTTTTTTTTTTTAGCATAGAATAATTGTCGTATGAAGCCTGGTCTTTTACTTTTCCTCCTGATTTGCAATAGGATTCCGGGTTGTTATTAAAAAATGAGTGTTTGTAGTAGATATTTACCAAGAACCTAAGAGATACAGATTCAAAATTATCAACATATCCAGAGGCTCTGTGGGTAATTTTGAACAATTGCTCTTGTTTAATCCCACAGGATTGTTGTTGTTAGGAGACAATGGTGGGTAGGTCGGTGGGAAGGATACTAGATATGCTCACCTTTGGAACAAAAGGTAAGAGCTAAATCTAACAGATAGATAACTGTGCATTTGAAAACACACAGTGGTGATTCTGTGCATATACAATAACCCAGAAACACGGTGCTACTTTCTATAATGCTGTAGTACAGCATTTTTCAACCTCAGCTATTTTAAAATGTGTGGATCTCAACTCCCAGAATCCCTCCAGCCAGCATATTGAGAAACACCGTTTAGGACACGCATGTGGGATGTAACATTGCATATGATTAATAAGCAATTTGGTAATGTGCTGCAGACTGCAAAGCTGGTGCTGCAAAATATGAGTTGTGGAGAAAGGATCCAAACAGTTTGCTTCTGTTGCAAATTGTTGGAAGAAATATCAGTCTCTTGCAATAACTAATTTGGCTCTCCAAAATATAGTTTGTGGATCATTTCTCTTTTTATGAAGATAATTTTTTTCTCAGCTTCTGGATGAGAACCTAGATTCTGGAGCTCTGGTCCTAAGGGAAAAGGACACTTTCCTATTTTGTTGTTTAAAAATAAATAATAATTTAAGGATGTCCTTGGAAGTGCCTAATCTTGCATGGACATAAAACATCATTATTTTTATTCTCTCTTCTCTATTGTTTTGTTCATTTGACAGTTGCTGATGGTAAACACCTCTCCAAATGCTTTTGCTCTGACATATTATTTAGAGTTTCTGGTCATTCAATTTACCAGGCAGTTGTTTTCAAATAGACAGTACATTTCTGCACATCAGATTCACAAAAACCAGAGGGAAACAGTGGAGTGTGCTACAGCTGACCTGGTGACTGAGTGACAGAAAATGTTTACTGAACCCTTTGGAAGATTTTTTTTTAAAAAATATTATTATTCAAAGGTTAGACAGTCTCTGCTATTTTAAAGTAGTTGGAAGGAAGCCATAAACAGAAATTATAGAACAATTACAGATAACAAATAATCAGAGTTGGAAGGGACCTTGTAGGTCATCTAGTCCAACCCCAGCCCAAGTGCCAGACCTTACACCATTTCTGACAAATGGCAGTCCAATCTCTTCTTGAAGGTCTCAAGTAATGGTACTCCCACAACTTCTGAGGGCAAGCTGTTCCATTGGTTGATTGTTCTCACTGTCAGAAAGTTTCTCCTTATTTCCAGGTTAAATCTCTCCTTGTTCAGTTCCATCCATTATTCCTTGTCTGGCCTACAGGTGCTTTAGAAAATAGCTTGACCCCTTCCTCCCTTTGACAGCCCCTCAAATATTGGAAGACCTCTATCATGTCTCCCCTGGTCCTTCTCTTCACTGGAGTAGCCATGCCCAGTTCCTATAACTGTTCTTCATATGTTTTAGTCTGCAGTCCCCTAATCATCCTGGTTGCTCTTCTCCGCACTTTTTCTAGAGTCTCAACATCTTTTTTATAATGTGGTGACCAAAACTGGATGCATTACTCTAGGTGTGGTCTTACTAAGGGTTTATAAAGTGGTATTAGTACTTCCCTTGATCTTGATTGTATCCCTCTGTTAGTGCAACCTGGGATTGCATTAGCTTTTTTGGCTGCTGCAGCACACTGCTGGCTCATATTTAGCTGGTTGTTCACTAAGACTCCAAGATCCCTCTCACAGTTACTGCTCTTGAGCCTGGTTTCACCCAGTCTATACTTAAGATAACCTTTTGTTTTACCATGGTGCAATAGCTTTGTGGCTGAAGCAAATCAAGTAGGATAATACAACATTCAGTTTTGATCACATCTGCGTCAGAAAGAACTTTTTGAAATTCAGACAACATAAAATCAAGTTCAGTAGAAGCTAAGGAAATATGTTAAATAACATTGCAATTTAGAATAATCTAAAACAATGTAAGGATGCACTTGACTTTTGTTGATTTTATGGATACATCTACATTATTCTGGGGCAACAATAAGAAAGTCATTCACCATGATCTTCTTCCTGGATGCTTTTCTACTTCCTAGTCTAGCCAATAGTCCTGGAATTTTTAGTGCCTTCAGTTCCAAATACTAATCATGTGAAACTGTTCATTATATTTGAACCCAGAAAAAAAGCCAACTAAATTGGTCTATCTGTCCATCCATCCATCCATCTTTACATGGATCGTTGTTAATATTGAAGACTTTCATCTGATTAAATACAAATGTATTACTCAGAAATGCGTATATAATGGAATGAAAAAGTTATAATTGATACAGAAAAATCAAGCAAATAATTCTGAGATAAGTGCATTCTTTACAGAGTTAAAATTAGTTGTATACATTTTTACTCAGTTATACAGGACCAGAATACCATAAAATAGAATATTATGTAAATACTAGACAACCTGTTCCCCCTTTTGTAAAAAAGCATTGGGAGCAGGAATGACTTCTGACTTCCTGCTAGCTTCCCCATTGAGATTCCTTGTGGGAATTTGACAGGGAGCATTGAAAACCTTCCCTCCCCTCCCCTTTTCAGAAGGCAGGAAAGTAGTGCGGGACTGAGTGAGGGATTGTGAGACTGGCTGGGAAACTATCACAGAACATTGAAAATGAAGATCACATGATTGCAACAGCTGCTTAGCAATGCAGCAGCAGCTAGTAGCATTGAAGCAACCATGACCTCCCCAAATTTTGGTAGTCATGGCTCCCAGATTTTGGTCACATTCTGTAAGTTAGCCCAATTGAGGTGCCTTGGTTCAAACATTGTTACCCCTCTAATGTACTGTGTTAAGAGTTTTACTAGTATATAGATATATAAATAGAGATGGCTAAAGATTGTTACACTCTCCTGCAAGTTTTTGCATGCCTAAATGAAGTAATTAGGGTTGGGGAGTATGTTTATGAGTATCTGTCCCAGTTTCTGTCACCATTAACTAGGATATAATTGGGGCTTTGGTGGGTTTTTCAGCAAGGTCTGGAGAAGCACATGTTTCCCCTCCCAGGTTTGTACCTTTAAGCATACAATTATAGTATAATTACTCTTTTAAACAGAGACACACATATTCGTAATAACAGAAGTGGCCATGGCACCTAATCTGTACATCAAGAGTTAAAATCTGACACCACCAGCCAGCCTGTTTCTTCTGCTCAAGATCTGAAGGTTGAGTACATATCTGGGAAATCGGAAAATGGCTGGGAGGAGGTGAAAGGAAAGAGATAAGATGCCTTTTGTGATGCTGGGTACACATTCTTTCTTGTAATCAGAGTCCTAATTAGGGAAAAATTACCTATTGGAAAAAGAGAGTTAAAAAGGGGGCCCTAAGACATCTTGCAGTTAGCTCGAAGACAAAAGGAAGTTCTTAACAATGGGTTACTGGAGATGCATTTCCTCTGGATTTTTTTTTTAAAAACCCAGCGACTGTCCTGTTGATGAGTGGTGAAGGCCAGCCTCTACCCTTTGATGAGGCATCTCCTGCTTCCTGATATTGTGACCCCTCGAACAAGCAATGCAAACTAAAATCAGCAGGCCTCTGGAGTGGCCTGTAAAATGGGAGGGCTTTCTCAGAGATGCCTCACTCTCAGGATATGGTTGAAATCCTGTTTTGAATCAGGTTTACATCCTTGTCTCTTGAAATAATATTTTTATACTGCAAAAGCCAATGCTAAGAAGCACTGTGGGGTGGGCCTTTTAAATGGTGTAAACAACTCTACTTTTTGATGTAGCGGTTTCAAATACTTTTGAAAGAGTACTCAGAATCCCTTTTGTTTGCTTTTCCTTAGAAGTGCGTGCACATATATCAGTAAAAGGGACGCGGTGGCTCAGTGGCTAAGATGCTGAGCTTGTCGATCAGAAAGTTTGGCAGTTCAGCGGTTCGAATCCCTAGCACTGGGAAACGGAGTGAGCTCCTGTTACTTGTCCCAGCTTCTGCCAAACTAGCAGTTCGAAAGCATGTAAAAATGCAAGTAGAAAAATAGGGACCACTTTGGTGGGAAGGTAACAGCGTTCCCTGTGCCTTTGGCATTTAGTCATGCCGGCCACATGACCCTGGAGAGGTCTTCAGACAGTGCTGGCTCTTCGTCTTTGTAACAGAGATAAGCACCACCCGCTAGAGCCAAAAATGACTATCACGCATATGCGAGGGGAACCTTTACCTTATATATATCAGTACAAGTAGTCTTCGGCTTACAACAGTTCGCTTAGTGACTGTTTGAAGTTACAATGGCACTAAAAAATTGACTTGTGACCATTTTTCACACTTTTTATTGTGGCAGCATCCCCACAATCATGTGATCAAAATTCAGACCTTCAACAACTGGCTCCTATTTATGATGATTGCAGTGTCCAGGGCTCATGAGATACCTTTTGCGACTTTCTGACCAGCAAAGTCAATGGGGAAGCCAGATTCACTTAATGACCATGTTACTTAACAACACTTAACAACTGTGGAAAGAAAAGTCATAAAATGGGTCAAAACTCACTTAACAAATGTCTCAGAAACGGAAAATTTGTACTCAATTGTGGTCGTAAGTTGAGGACTACCTGTACCTTTGTGGAATTCTAAAGGTGTTTGAGCTTCTAAAGGCTTGATTGCAAAAATACCACTTCATTCTAGTTATTCATTGACCAGAGCCCTGATCAATTGGATTTTTGCAATCTTGCAGGAGGCGATGATAGCAAATACTTACTACTAGTTTCAGCTCAGAATGTAACTTGGCAGTACATAGTTGTATTTTGAAGAAGGAAGAATTGGTGTGTAACATGAACAGCTGATTGCAAACTCTAACACACTGAGATGGGTGTGTGTGTTGCTAGACAACAAAAGAGTAAGAACAAAGTAGAAGACATGAAAGATAGCTTAAGCACAAGGGGAAGTATTGCATTTTTAATCTGGGTGATAATGGGGGTGGATCATGTGGCTAGAACACTGTAACAAAACATTGAGAGGTCAATGGCTTGGCTGTTCAAAATCTGTGCATGATGGACTGTGCTCCTGTCAATTTGTCCCAGCTGTTGCTCACTTAGCAGTTTGGAAGCATGCTAATGCAAGTAGATAAATAGGTACCATTTTGGTGGGAAAATAAGAGACATGAAAGGACCCCCTTCAGCTGGGCCTGGACAATGCTTGCTGCCTAATCCTTTCAATCTGGAAGCACTTGTGACACAGATATAGTAGTACAAGGAGATAGTCGAAGAGAGTATCTGAAATTCAAAAATTGGTGCAAAGCATCACAAGATGCAATTCTTGATTGAGAAAATACTTCCACATACTCCACCTTGTTACAGGGGAGGGTTCTCCAGATGTGTTAGGCTGAATGGTGGGTCATCTAGAATTCTGGGAGTTGTAGCCTGATATAGGTAGAACTTGATCTAAATATATAAATTCCAGACTAGAATGCCTAAAATAGTCTGAGAGTGCTGAAACATGCCCACTTTCCTGGTACTTTTTACATTTCTCTGTTACCTGCAGCATCCTTCAGACTGATCTCTCTATGGTCACCTTATTTTCTAAATGATGCTTCAAGTTGATGGCTGTTCAACCTGCATAGCAAGACTTATTCCAATCCTAGGAATATCTATGCTTAATTCTCCCTTAGCTAGCAATGTACAAACATTGATCCAAGGATACTTAGTTTATTTTCTATTTAGAAACACATTTATCCCGGCTTCACACCTGAGAGACACCCAGCAACAGCATCCAAAGTAGAACACTGTTAAAATCAATAATACAAATAGGACTATAAGACAGTAGTATATTAAACTTTCTTCTTAAAGACTTAAGTTGTCATTTCAGTGAGAGGAGAGATTACATCAGGTAAGTAATTGCTGGAAAATGTATTCCATAAGTGCTGGAGAAAGGGATGAATTGCCCCAAAGGAAACATTTTAGGCTTTGTGATCACCTACCGAACCTCTAAAGGCATGGACACTGCCTACTTTAGTAGGTTAGGTCTACTACAAATACCTTAATATTTTTGTAGCTCGGTCTTCCTCAGCTGATGTTTTCCAGATGTGTGGAATGTTATTCTTTGATTTAATGTGCATATACCTGGCGTGTGCCAGGTTAGGAAAAGCTCAGGCACACATACACGAGTACTGAGCAAACTGACTGATGTGAGGTCAAATTGGTTGTCCCAAAGGGACAGATCACTTTTAGTTATATTTTTTAGGCTGCACACAAAAGCTCTACTAATATTAAGATTCTATAACCATTTATTAAGTTCACTCATACGTTATGAATCATTTATGACTGGTTTCTAGGAATAATTCTTTGTTATGTTGCTATATCAGAACTGGGCATTAAACAGAGGTGTGGCAAAGGCCATAATTATTTGTAGCCTTATAATATTAAAACGATCATATCTGGATTGCAAAAATCCAGAAAAACACTAGAAGGCAGAGTTACGATTTCTACATCTCTTTGTTGCCCTCTAGTGCTCAATGGAAATTTTTCAGGCAAAATATGTCTTAGTAACACATTCAATTAATTTCACAGCTACAATTGTAGTTAAAACTAACCATGAGACAACCCTGCCAATCCATTTTTACCATATGGAAATATTTGTGAAGGCAATTTCTAAAACCTTTGATAGGAATTTCTGAAATTTCAGTACATTCTTGTGCACCCTTAACTATGATGCAGGAAGGAGATGAAGATTCAGTTTCTTTACATTAGATGAAGCTTGATAAGGAGCTAGGAAAAATCGAGGGTGGGACTGCAGAAAAGAAGCAAATATTGACTTCCTGAAACCAGGCTGCATATTACTCTGATGTAATTATGTTTGCAATACATCATTCTGATATGTGCGGGAGGTTGTATCTTTTGGTTTTCAGCATATGCACCAGGTAGCATATGGTTCCACAGAAAGTGTTTTGATTTAGCGCCTGTAGTAGCATATGGCATAAAAATTGCCCCTAAAGTCAAATTAAAGCGTGGGCCAGACTTGATTCCTTCAGGATTTTCCATCTACTCCCTGCCAGGCAGCCTAGCATCTGAACTGGTGTCACTGTTCCTCTCATCACGAAGAGTTTACATTTGGTCTGGGACTGTGGGGCATGAGGTTATGAATGTAAAAGTCAAAGGAGATATGGCTTCTGTAAGGTCTGCAGAGATTTTTGTGTCAATAAGGGAAACAGCAAGTTAATAGATTTCTATCTTCTCATCACATGAACTTAATATAGGGCAACTGTGCCTGAATCTCTCTTTCTGTCTCTTGTCTCCCCCTCTTCCTCTCTCTCCTTCTCTCCCCACTTTCCCCCTCTCCCTGTCATCCTTCCAGCCTCAGCATTTCTCTCCTCACTGCCCCATTGCCAGTGCTTTTCAGTGCGATGAGGGTGAACTTTTCCCCTTTTAAAAAAAAGGATATTAAGATGTCATTTCTTCAGCGTGCTTTTGTGATTTAGTAAAAGTAAATAATTTAAACTTGAATTGGATCCAGTGGTAGAGATTTCTCCTGAATGGAAGAGATTGTGTACTATTTAGAGTCCTTTTGGAGTGAGGCAGCCTTGAAATAAATTAAATAAATATACACAAAATTACCTGTGCTGGGATAGGCAATGTAATTCAGTTCTTATGAATGAGGACATTATCCACTAATGCTGTCCTGTATCAATAAAGCTTAATGATAATTACAATAAGCTAAACCTTATCAGATGAAAGAGAAAAATTGAGGCTTAATTTTGTTTTTGAAGAGGTAAGAGAGATTCAAGTGTCTAGTTTCTAGGCAAGTTCAAGAATGAAGAATGACGATTAATAGTATTATTTCCTGCAGTCACTTTGTAAATAGCCATTATTCAGAGCAATAACTAGTAGCACAAATCTGCTAATGGTCTACTTTAATTAGCTTGTATGATTTACATAGCATTCAGTCAGATAACCAGACAGAGTTCAGTGGCACCTTAAAGACAAACAGACCTATTACATCATGAGTTTTTGAGGGCTTCAATCTACATCATGAGATATAAGAGTTTTATTATGACAAAGAAAAAAAAGACAATCTCAGTGGTGATGTTTTGTCAGAGATGAGAAAGTAATGAGATGGAAATAATAAAATACAGAAATATAGAACAGGAGGATCTGTTTATATCTTCTATAGAAGTCAGTCCTGCGAGGGAGCCTTGGTTTTTTCCGCCCCCTCTTTGTCAAGAATCTTTATGTGAGCAACTATTGGATGGATCAGGATAGCCCCACATATGGTGAATCACTGCTAACAGCTTACACCATGGGGGACACAGCCAAAATTCTTTGAACTGCTTGTGTCCCTCACATGGTCCCTGGGTTCCTTTCGCAAGGGACTTCCCAAATTGTCATTTTTCATGGGGCAGGAGTTGTAATTAATGGAGGAGCCATCATATTTAATTGCAATCAGAATCACATGTTAAGTTCCAATCAAGCTGGTTTATTGCTCATGCACATATATAAGAATTCAGTCAATGTGATCTGCCCTAAATTGGCTCAAGATAAGAATTAATGGAATTCAAGGGGGCTGGACTTGGACCATTTGTGGGAATGTAACAACTCCAGGATGATCCCTCTTTTGACTTGGTCCCCCATTCTCTCATTCCCTTACACCTTATGTAAGAGACTACCTGAGGAATTGTCTCTTCTCAATGCGATTAGCGTGCTCCACTCATTCCGGCAGAAGAGGCATGTTATGGACCCTGTTAATCAAGAAATTCTAGCTGATAAGATCCAAGAAAAGGGTCTTTTGTTCCATGGTTCTCACCCTCTGGAACATCATGTCCCTTGAGGTGAAATCCACCTTCTGCCAGTGGCATCTGGGTCACCCATGGAGGCATTCCATGTTGAAAGTAGTTAGTGGACTAGAAAGAAGAAATCACCTCTGCCCCTAGTAATCTGTTTCTTTTTTTAAATTCAAATTTGGTTTATTTAATATCTAATGTTTGCACTTCTGTTTTCATGATGTTTGTGAGCCACCCAGAATCACATATTAGCTAGGTGCATATAAATTAAATAAATAAATGTGTACTTGATAGATAGGTCCCTACCTATTTTCACCAGCCCCTTCCAGATTTGCATATTCTTGAGCTCTAGAAGCTTCCCTGGAATGGGAAAAGGTTGAGAGTAAATGGATAGGATGCATATCTCGCATGCAAAATCTTACGATATCCCTGCATGGGAACACAAGGCTGTGCCACCCACATGGCCCACAGGAACACATTGCAAACAACACAAGATAGTGAGGGGAGGGAGGAAAGGATGGGGGGGAGAACTTGCCCCACATACCTCGCCTGGCCACTAGGCTGTTTCTATTTCTTTCTTCTGCTTTTGGCTACACACAAGGAAAGCAGCAAAAGTCTTTTTTTCTCTCCCCCAAACTCTGCCAGAAATGAGTCTTTGGGACCCTGCAAGGCATCCTGCTCCAAGAGGCTGTGCCGGCGTGACAAGTCTCACAAAGACTCATTTGTGGCGGAGTTTGGGGGAGAGAAAGAAAGACTTCTGCTGCTTTCCTTGCATGAAGCCAAAAATCTCTCTCTCTCTCTCTCTTTCTCTCCCTCCCTCTCCCCCTCCCCCTGAGAATGGAGATGGAAATGGTATCCTGCGATCCCAAATAAAGAATGATCGATAGGAAAATGGGGTGGGGAATTTTCCTGCAGACTTTTTGGGGGATTTTCCCAGGGTCTCTGGTCCACGAGATTTAAAATTATGAGTTTGGTGGTCACTGAGGTCCAAAAAGTTGGCGAACCCTGTCCTAAATCACCTCTTTCTTTTTAATGCATAATTTTTATGAAAACCTGTTGCAAAGATTTTAAAAGAGGCAATAGTTTATTTTTAAAAGGGTAAAAAAAATGAAGAATAATAAAAATGCAAGAAAAAGAAAATTATCCAAAGAAGCCACTTCCAACTTTCTTTGCAGCAGTTACAAACATAGCAATTATCATCTCTACATTCCCTCCCATATTGCATATCACAATTTCCTTCTCACAAACAAACTTTTTAAATCAAAATCATGAAATCAACAGTTCATTTTTTTGGAGGGGGGGCAAAAAGTCTATAAGGGGATTTCAGTCTTTTAAGAAGGTCAGTGTAGTTCCCTCCTTAATCAATAAGTCAATTTGGTTTATACCTACCCATCTGTCAAGTGCAGGGAATCAGGAGCCAAGGCAGTTCAAATGAATATAGGTTTATTATATGTTAACACTTTCTACCAGAATCTAAACTAACAGTTAAAGCAAATTTGCAGTAGATAAAAGTCAACTGAATTGGGCTGGATTTAAATCTCTTGTGGGCACAAAGGGACTCAAGATTAATGACATGTTTGACCTCTCCCTCAGTCTTAGCCTGGTCATCTCCTATGCTATACCATCTCTTGAATGTGTGGATTTGTATTGATTCTGTCTCGGAAAGTTTGTCTATCTCAGCTTTCCCTAATCTGGTGCCAGGGATGTAATGGACTTCAAATCCCATAGTTTTAAGTTGACATGGCCTTTGATTGGGCTTGTTGGGAATTATGGAATCTAAAGTTTTCACTCCTGATTGGAAATATATATGTCTATATATTCTGGGACATCAGTAAATGGCACTCATACTTTTAAAGCACACCTTTTGAACACCTTGAACTACTTGAGAGTTGATTTTATCTTCAGTGGAAGAGGAATTTTGGAGATGTTGATCATTGCTTGCAGTATTTCATTTTGTGGCTTCTCTACACTGGTCAGATAGTCCTCAACTTTAATTGAGCCCAGAATTATGGCTATAAGTTGTGTGGATCATGTGACCAACCTGATTTTATGACATTATTGGCACTGGTTGTTAAGCAATCCCATTGTCCAAAGTGGATGTGTTGTTTTGTCAGTAACTAGAAATTAATACTGGTTTCCAGCAAATTTTTTTTTATTATAAATAATGATTATTTCCCATATGACCATGGGACACTGAAAAAGCCATAAATATGCCAAGTTCCCAAAATGTGATCTCTTAATTTGGGGGAGGGGAGAATCTATCAAAACTTTGAATCTGGGTTATAAATATCTTTTTTTGGGTGTGTGTGTGGGGGTCATTTGTAACTTCAAACAGTGATTAATCATAAGTTAAGGACTACCTGTAGGCAAAGGTGTCTCAACCTTACCTAAAATCTTAGTTATCCCAAAGGTGCTTTTTCAGAACACAGCTGGACTTTCTTGTTTTTTAATTTTGAAGACGTTTCACTTCTCATCCAAGAAGCTTCTTCAGCTCTGATAAGATAGTGGGGAATGGGATTTCCTGTCAGAACTGAAGAAGCTTCTTGGATGAGAAGAGAAATGTCTTCAAAGAAAAAACAAGAAAGCCTCTTGACCTGTGGGACAACCATGACTTGGATGACTGAAAATCTCTACAGATTTCTTGCTTAAATCTATTCTTTTAATTACAATCATATAGAAAAGAATAAAATTGAAACCCACATGGAAAATGCACAAAATTCTTCAGATTGACCTTATTTATTCTCTAGCTAAGTATAGCCATATATATACATGTATACATGTATATGTGTGTACATGTATACATGTATAGATGTAGATTCTTATATGTATCCATTTCATGTATTCATAACTATGTTTATACTTATACCTGTTATCTTATAATCGCTTGACAAAAATAAAATAAATAAAAATAAAAACGTAGATGTAGGTGTAGATATATAATAAGCATTTTCTGTCTCTCTCTTTTCTATGTCTGGTGAGCAAACATAGCAAAGCAAAACAAAGCAAGTGTTCTTATTTGGAGTTTTTAAACAAAAGCAAATAAAATTCATGTCATTGGTGCCATGAAATCTTATGCTCAGTGCTGGTGGAATGCTATCTTGTGTAAAACAAGAGAAGAACCAGAGGCTTTAAGCTATCTAAAAAAAAATAAAAATAAAACTATTGATGTTTGTTTCTCACTGCACTCAGACACATGCAGAAACTAAGGCCTCAGGTGAGAGTTGGCAGATTTCACCAAAACATTGACAAAAAGGGTGACAATTTTGATGAATGAGAAAAAAATCTAGCTAAGGGGAAAAGGGGAAGATGGAAGGGCTAAGGAAGACCAGGGTGGGGGAAGAGAGTCATAGAAAGGGGGAATCAGGAAGTAATCTTTGAAAGTTAAAAAAAAAAAAGTTGTGAAAACTAATGTGTGGGTTTTTAATACCAGCTTTCCCCAGAATTGCATAATTTTGTTATTTGCTCACTAGCATGAATTTAACTGGTAATTATAAATATCATATTTTAATTAGCTGTTCAGATTAAATAAACCTAGGTCTTATGGGAGATAATTTTATAGTTTGATAACTTCTAATTATGTTAAAGGATGGTTTTAAAGGTTTTCTTTTTCACTCCCAACTGTGCAGCTGAAGTGCCTTTAAAAAAAATAAACATGTGCTCTTAACATCAGACCCTTTTTATGAGCCCTGTTGAAAAATCAACTGAAGTGTTTATTACTCTACAAACTAAACTGCATAAGGCATACAATTTCACTTAGTGCAGAAATATGTTTTGGAGGTTAGCTTCGACAAGGTCCTTTTAAAGATCAAGTCAGACATTATTTAGGGTCAAAACTCAAGCATGAGCTAATATCGTCTCCAGGAGAAGAGGCAGTCATCCGTGATTCCTTGTTTAACAAACTTGAATGATGCCTTATTTATAATAAGTTTGGTTTTGTAACACTGTGCATTTTTGGTATGCATATGAAATCTTGTAATTTAAGTATAAGTGTTGATACATAATGAACATAACCTTTTACTAACATTAAACATGCAAAGTGTATGCCATGAGCTTCTGAATCTAATATCTTTGTTCATCCTTGATGTGATGCTCTCTTTCTCTGATTTTACACCTGCTTTTTCAAATGCACCAACAACCAGGCAGTTCTTTTTTCTGGAAATGTTTGAGGTTCATATGTCCTTTTATATGAGTCCCTTTTATGAACTAGCAGTGAGGAACAAATGCCCAGTAGCTCCTAGGAAGCTCAGAAACAAGAATAAATGTAAGTTTAAATACAAGAAATAGGAACTAAAATTGGGGACAATAGGACAGGGACAGTAGGCATGATTGTGCATGCATGCCCCTTACATACCTCTTAGGAATGGGGTGAGATCAATAGAGGTGAGGTCAATAGAGGTTTGTTTGAGGGTAAAGGAGTGGGGATTTGAGCAGGTGACAACAGAATCAGGTAGTGAGTTCCAGACATTGACCACTTTGTTGCTGAAATCATACTTCCTGCAATCGAGTTTGGAGTTGTTTACATTTAGTTTATATCTGTTGTGTGCTCTAGTGTTGTTGTTGTTAAAGCTGAAATATTCATTAACTGGTAAGATGTTGTAACATATGGTTTTATGTACTAATCTTAGTCAGCGTAGTTCAAGTCTAATCTTAGTCAGTGTAGTCAAGGTTGTCTAAGCCAAGAGTCTCAAGTCTGGTGCTGTAAGGTATTCTGTTGCGAACAGAAAACTGTAGTACTCTTCTGGTAAAATATTCTGGACTTGCTCAATTGTATTTATGTCTGATATACAGTGCAGATTCCAGACAGCAGATCCGAATTCAAGTATTGGTCTAGCAAAGGTTTTGAATGTCCTAGTTAGCAAAACAGTATTACCAGAGGAGAAGCTTCGTAAAATTAAGTTTACAACTCTTAAAACCTTTTTGGCAATACTATTGCAGTGAGCTTTGGCACTTAGATCATTCGATATGAGAACTCCAAGGTCCTTGACAAAGTGAGGGTCATCAATAAGGTCATATCCGCCTAGCTTGTATTTGGTATATAGATTTTTTTTGCCAATGTGTGGGATAGAACATTTGTTGCTAGATATTTGGAGTTCTAGCATTTAATGTTTAAATGTTTAATGTTTAAATGTTCTAACATTTACAGTTATCTGTGTTCCAAAACATTTCATATCCAGTCCTGGAATCTACTGCCATCTCTCATTATAGGTAAAATCCATGAAAGGGACGTTCTTGGGTCAGGCTGACTGGTAGGACTCAGTGATCAAACGTGTCACACCTGTCTTGGCCACTAGTGCAGGTGTTCTAGGTCAACTCTCGCTGTGGTTATCAATCGCTGACAGTTGACAGTTTAATTTTACACCACAAGTACCTCATTACTTGTGTAGGCACTTGAAGAACATGTGGGCACTGGATTGGATCAGTGATCAATGACAAAGGTTGCAGAGGGTGCAAGCGGTAGCTGTGAAAGTGAAGGTCTCCGTGCATGAGTTGGCAATGGTAGAGATACATGACAAGGGGACTTGAACTGACAAACAGTCTGTCAGGGCAAAAGCAATGGAGATTTGCCAGACAACTGGGCTGCACATTAGAAAATACAATGCATGTTTTCAAAGGAAGCAAAAAAAGAAAAGAAAAAACAGGAATGTTTTGGCTTTAACAGGAGGAATGGGGGCCAAAATTTTAAGAATAATGTATATGTGACCTGATTATTTTTTTTTAAAAAAAGAACGGTTAACATCAGTTTTAATAAGGAGAAGCACTAGGGTGCTTAAGAAGATTTGTTGAGGGAGGCACATTTTAAATCCAAAAATAGAGAATTTATGCTGCTTTAGACAATAAAATTAAAGTTGCAACCCATCAGAGGATGTTTTCCAAAATAGCCACTCTCTATTCCTTTATTCCTAACGGACCAATTCATGAAGGCTCATCCCTACTGGATCACCACAGTAGACAAAAAGTGAAGAAACTGATCATCTCCAAAACAAGAACCCCCCCCCCCAAAAGGACTCAGGTTTTCATGGAATTTTTTTTTCCTGCTAGTTTACCTGTATAAATGGAAAATAATAGTAGAGAATACCTGTAACTCAAGGTTGAACTATCAAGGTCTTGGTAAGTGGTGCTCTCTGGGCCTCAGAGGTGGTGTTGAGCAGGTTCTAACCAGTTCTGGAGAACCGGTAGCGGACATTTTGAGTAGTTTGGAGAACCAGCAAATACCACCTCTGACTGGAGATTTTACAGTATCCTTCCCCTGCCATGCCCACCAAGCTACGCCCACAGAACCGGTAGTAAAAAATTTTGAATCCCACCACTGCTGGCCTGATTGTTTACTTGAAGATATTTCACTACTCAACTAGATCACATCAAGAGTGCCCAGATGATGTTGCTTATGAGGCCTCCTTGGTGCTCTTTAGCTTGGTTGTGTTCTTGCATTTGAGTAACATTTTGTTACTCAAACTAGATAACATCACCAGTACATAGTTTGGGTAGTGAAATGTCTTCAAGAAAGCAACCAAGCTCAGAGAGCACCAAGGATCCTTCATTTCAACCCTAAGCTACAAATATTATCCTTTATTGATCTTTCTTAGTTACAGTAGATATCAAAACATTTGCAAACAAACAACCAAACTTGGAGATCACCAAGAATTCCATAGAATATAATTTAAATGTGAAGGCAATTTTTAAAAATTTTGGAAGAAGGGAGTGGGAAGCTACCTCAATAGTTTTACAAGAAAACAACATGGACACTTCCATAGCTGGCTCAGTCCAGATGGCACCTTAAATTGGACCTGGAAAGTGACAGTAACCAATGCAGTTTGCAAAGCAGTGGTGCAAAATGTTCTATCAGAAACACACAACTGCTCATGCCACTGCATATTGAAGCAGCTGAAGTTTCTGGATACTCTTCAAGGGCAAACCCATGTAGGGTACAGTACAGAAGATGACCAGATCATGGGAGATCCTGATAATCTGTGTTTCTTGCTACCACCTTGGATGTTCTTGCTGCCATTTGGATGTTAGCAGCTGAGAATAGGTAGCCCCAAATTTACACTCATTATTTTAAAAATAAGTCCAGATATGGTCTTTATTTTTAGCACATTTCATAAAAGTGTGAGCATTTTAGGTACATGGATAGATGAATGGATGGAGGGACGGATAGATATAAACTCAATTTATGAGAATTAATAGATTTTGCAGAGATTTTTACAGGCATTTGGAAAAGGGAAATACTACTAAACAAGCTGTTTTGTATTTTTACTCTAAGAGTCATGTGGTCTGGGTATGCCCAGTAGTATTTAAACACACCCAAGTAGTCAACTCTTGAAAAATGTGGTTTACAACAGAAATGCTACCAAAAATGTGCTTGTATATGATAGGACACCAGTGAAGTCCAGCAATAACACATTTTCTTATACATAAAAGCTTTTGAACTTTCAAGAGACCTGTATGAAATAGATTGAAAAGCATTGTGATACGTAGGTTTGGGAATCAAAGTTGCATGATGTCAATGGAAATTCTCCTGTTTCATGTTGAAACACCTAGTCACTTCTATTTCTTTTCTTCTAGGTGTCATTATGCTTCTTTTCTCTTTTCTTTCATATTTTATATAATGACTTTCTTTGTTCCTAAACAATTTTAGGAAATGGCAATCTTTGCAAAAAATCACAGAGAATGGCTGGCACAATCTTGATCGAGAGTTTGGATGTTATACCACTAAAAAAAAAATCCATGAAATATATTAGATGTCTGCATGATGTGGTACTGTAGCCCAATCAACCTAATTGCAGTCTAGTGTGTTGCATAAATCCAGCCTAGGTTCAGTGTGTTATGCAACCCTAGAAAATTGGGTTAATTGAGCAAATCATATTAAGTTAATGATAAAGAAGAGTGTCGAGAAAATCATTTGCCACAAGTATTAAATATTAAAAATGAGAAAAGAATACACAACTACCTTTTGTAATTAAATGTAACATTGAGGCAGATATTCAAAACAGTGTGTAAAAACCAGAGCCACTAGCAGAACTATTGCAGGACCTACACATATCTTGTCTAACGTGCAAGAAACATTCTGTGCTCAAATTAGCCTGCTCATCTTCAGATATATCACAACTAGCCTTACCATGTTTATAATAATTAAAATAAAAAAAAAGGTGTCAAGGTTCATCCATCAACAATGATGGACAAGCAAATGTAATTCTTTGAAGGCAGGCCATTTTTCCAAGGGTCCAGTTCCATAGATTGTGTGATTGCTAGGATTTTAAATATATTCCATATTTAAGAAGGGGCAAGGCATTTTATTAAAGTCCCAAATGCCATACCAGCAACAAAGTCCTTTGAACTTGACCTTTCTCTTTTCTTTCTCCACTCTCCAACAATACACTAGAACAGAGGTCTCCAAACTTGGCAACTTTAAGACTTGTGGACTCCCAGAATTCCTAACATGACTGGAGGAGGAATTCTGGCAGTTGAAGTCCACAAGTTCTTAAAGTTGCCAAGTTTGGGGACCCCTGCACTTTAGGTTTTAGACAAGAAAGGTGACTTGAATGGCAAGAGAAAGCACTCCTCTAAATGTGGCAAGTACCTTTGGCCCAATGTTACTCTGAGGCAGACCATATTTGATGGTCTTAAATTTAGCATCACATACTCTGGGCTTGTCTGAAGCTCCTATGATTGAAAATTCTCAATGGGGTCTAATGTACAAGGCATGGCCTGTTTACCTTGGGCTCTTTAACTCTCCTTCATTCCCCAGTGTCACAATACAAAGGCACTTTTGTCAAGCAAGATTGGACTCTCCTCAAAATCCAGGCACTTTCAGGAAAGACCGTAGAAGTCTGTCTTCTCCGTTTCCATACCCCTTTGCCCTCTGGTCTGCTATTTCAGTTTGATTGGTTGTAGAATTTCTTTCTTCCTTCCTTCCTTCCTTCCTTCCTTCCTTCCTTCCTTCCTTCCTTCCTTCCTTCCTTCCTTCCTTCCTTCCTTCCTTCCTTCCTTCCTTCTCTCTTTATTTTCAACGTAGCATTTTTTGTTATTTTATTTCATTTATTCATTATTTTATTTCCTTATTCTTCTGGTTTTAGAACCAGGACAAGGCACCATGTTAGGAATGACAACCCATTATTATTATATTTTATGCTCATTGCCATAAGTTTAGTAAGAAATTTAATCCCCCCTGGGAGAAAGAAAAAAGAAGCCAGCAAAAATCCCTTTTCATTTATCTTGGCAGTATTTAAACTCCTGAAATCTGATATATAACCCGTGAATATGTAATGTGCTAATGTTTTAGAAGAAGGTGGGTTTGCATTAATGAAGATATTTATATATGTGTGGGAATATAAAATCACCCAATGCTGTAAAAACAGCTATTTCAGTGCACTTTGAGTTATTGAAAAAATTGATATAATTGGAATATAGCAGTTTAATATCAGGAAAAAAATGTTGGGCTTGATGGATAGGGAGTGTTAGGAAATGTTGTTTATATAGCTGTATATCTGCTCAAAAATTAAACACAGAAGCAAACAATAATCAAACCAGAAACTTAGTTTTTATCTTTGGAATTGAGTCTAAATTTTTATTTCATTTGTTTATTTATTAAGAAAATTTATAACGGTCGCCCAACTTACTCACAGTGGCTGCAGGAGGCCGATAGAAGTAAAACCCCAAATACGAGACCCAGTGAACCCCTGCCTGATGAAAACAATCAAACAAACCACTTGATGGACTCTGTATTACCATAGGGTCTCTAGGTTTGCTGCCAAAAAACCCAGGGGTGGGCAGCTGGGGGTTCACAGGGGTTTGGGAGAGCCCCTAGCTAAGATTCTGTGCAGTTTGGAGAACCCCCAAATCCCAGTCCTGGCTGGCCACGGTCACTCCACCCCACCCCTTCCAGGAGTCCCCAAGTGGCCCATTTTGGATGCAGGTAAGTGCAGGCTGGGTGTGGAGGCTCAGGGAAGGTGAAAAACGGCCTCCCGGAAGTTCGGGAAGGCCAGAAATGGGCCTGTTTTCAGCTTCCAGAGAGCTTCCAGAGCCTGGGGAAGCAGTTTTCACCCTCTCGGAGGCTCAAGGAAAGCCTCTGGAGCCCAGGGAAGGTGAAAACGTTCCCTCCCCACCATGGGGTAAGAGGCTGACTAGGCCATGGCCATCATGGCCACACCCAGCCAGGAACTGGGCAGAGGATCTTTTGCTAATTTTTTTGAAGCTCACCTCTGAAAAAAACCACGTCTTCAGTGCTTTTCGAAAGAGTAGCAAGGTCAGGGTTAATCTTTTCTCCTCAGGGATGATATTCCACAGGGAGGGAATCTCCATATCCAGTAGTTATTCCAAGCTATGCTAGTGTAACTCAAGAGAGTTGCTTGTATGTTTTCAAAAATGTGATTTTAAAAAATTCAAGATTTCTATGAAGTGCTCTCATCTGTGCTACAATCTTTGCGGTGATTTCACTGGATGTCTGCACTCCTAATCCTGTAGTTCTTACACTTGTACTGTATGTGTGATTGAGCACAGTTTTGACGCGGAGAGAACCTTGGTGCTCTCTGAGCGTGGCTGTTTTCTCACAGAGGTTTCATTACCCAAACTAGATACCATCATCAGTGCTAGTCTCCAATTGATTGGAATCATCCGTGTTGTAGTAGAGGACATTCTGTAGAATATTGTGTTCTGCAGTGGTCAGTGGATGACTGGATGCGTTGCCTCTTTGGTTCTGACATTCTAGCACTGTTGATGTTACCTGGTTTGGGTAATGAACCTTCTGCAATAAAAAAAAACAAGCTTTCAGAGAGCACCAAGGATGCCTGAGTTAGAAATACTCTCCTTTATATGGAGAATATTGTTTGATTTTTTAAAAAAGTCTCAGATATTGCTAAAACTCAAATTTACTTGAATATCAGTCCTTAAAAGTGAAATAAAAATGATATTTTGGTATTGGTTGAATTGATTCAAAAGATATTTGCTGTGCCATACTTGGTTGACAATTATGTATAATGTTACCTGTAACTAAAAATGCAGAATGAATACAGAGAATATTATCAAATAATAATTGTTTCCTCTCTTTAGAGAGTACTAACAAATCTAAAATGTGTAAGAATAAATTTAAATACTCATTTAAATAAATAATAATGTTTTGTATTAGTTAAATTCAGTTCAATTCCATTAGGAAGTCCAAATAAATCATTGTATGTTCAGAAAACAGAGGAAAACTACCAAAGAGAGGAACATTTGATATCCACATAAAATAATGCACACATTGTAGCATTGAAAAGGAAATGTTCAGGAAATCAAACCAGTTTTATTGAAATAAAGCTCATTTTAAAAATACCTTTTCTTTGGCTTTAACATTCTTCTATTCTAGTTCAAAAAGGATTTTCCCTGTAGCATACATACCTTATAGCAAAGTAAGTGAATTTATATGTTGTAAATGTTTGAGAATTGGATTCTTGAGTTTTGAGACGAAATGGCTACAGTTAACTGTATTAAAGTGTAGGCTTGAATTTGACAGAAAATAAGAAAAGCGCTTATGACAACCTCTGCAAATGTTTAAATACTTTAGTTGTGAGTATAAGGTATAAATTGAATTATAAGGAGGCAGTCTTGAGCAGCAAAGATCCTAGGGGAAAACTTGGGCTTTTGGGACATAAAATTTTTTCTTACCATAATGAAATTCTGCATTATTTTGATTTAATAGATATTTCTTTAAAGAACATGCAAACTAATTTTAAAACATTCTTGGTAATGTATATGTGTATGTTTGTGCGCATGCTCATGTGCATATGTGTGTGTGTGTGTGTGTATGTGTGTGCATCTTAATGTGCAAAATTGCTCATAGAAACTATTTAACTTTAATGAAGCATTACTTAAGTGCATAATAAGTACAGTAACAATGTTAATTATGATTTATACAGCAGAGAGCTAATATATTCTGCTAAATTAGGTAACTGTTGGTGGGTAGTGTACTTTTTAAAATTAATTAAATGTCTGATTCTGAAACTGTTTAATTGGTGTTAAGTGCAGTGAGTCCACTAAGTTTTAGAAGGGCTATTTAAATGATAAGAATTTCAAGAAGAATGCAGGTGGATGGTTTCTGAAACCCATTTGAATATTATTTTATTCATGCTTTTATTTCTAAAGTAGGATGTATGACAATACTATATGAGAGATATTTTGTTGTAGAGATTATTTCAAAGGAGAAGACATTTTTGAGAGCTCACAGCAGCAATATGGTGTTTCCATCTTACAGGGGACAATGTCCTGATAAAGAAAGATTAACCGGACTGCACTCTTTTGTTGATGTTAACAAACCATGATTAAAAGAAAACCCAAGTCAGCATAACTTGTGTACTCGGGCTCTTAAGTGGAATGGCATATCCATCCATAACTTTTTCTCCCTTTGTGCTTTTTTTGAAGAAAAAGTGAGAGAGAACTATGATCTTAAAAGAGATATAAGCAAATCTTGAAGTCTGAAGCCAGCACACATGCAACAATACTGATTTTTTTTTTATTTCAGCAGGAATTGTAAACCAGTTAGAAAAACACCTATGGAAAAGAGTGACCACAGCAAAGTCATGACATTAAATATAAGTATTATTTTAAAACTTCAGGTAGACATTTTCATTTTATTGAGGCAGAGTGAGACCATACTGAAAAATTGCGGAGAAAGAGAGAGAGAATAAAACTTACAAGATTTTTCATATTATAATGAGAAAGATAAAATAGATTTCCAGTGCCCATTTTAATATATAATGCCCTTTTGATCTTCGTTTGCAGTCATGCCTTTTCTGACAGAAAAGGATCCATTTATCACACAAAAAAGTGTTTAATTAACTATAGAAAATGTACCTAAGGTGGAAACGATAAGCTTTGGCAATTTTTCTATATGGAGTGCATGAAAATCCAGGATGAATCAGCTAATGCAAGTCTAAAAATGGTTTCTGCCTCTCTTGTGAGTTTAGTCTGCATTCCTGTGTTTTTAGATTCCACCCCCCCATAATTTTATAAAATAAAAATCAACAAGAGATAAAATTTTAAAAATCAAAATTCCCATCTATTGTACTGTATAGTCATTGCGTTAGTATGTGCTTTCCCTCCAGCAAAATATGGATATTTCAACTTTCTGTTGTAGAGTAAAAACAAATGTGTGAATGGTTGTATCAAACAACCATTTGTTATTTGATATCAAACTCAATTTCATTGAGGGGCCGCATCAAGGTTGTGATTGACCTTGGTGGGCTGGAGTTGGCATGGACAGGGTGGGTGTGGCCAGATTGACATCACTCGTGTCGGGCATGCCTGTGGTGGCCCAAGCACTCTGCCTGCAAAAACGGGCTCCCGAGCTCTGTTTTCTGCCTGGATGGCTTCCTGCAACCCTGTGTTTTTTCTGGCAGAAGAACTGCGGTCTGGTCCTTTGCCATTTCCAGGGCTGCCTCACGGGCTCGATCTAAGCAGCCCGCAGGCCGGATCCGGCCCCTGGGCCTTGAATTTGACACCTCTGTTGTAAGCCATTGGTTACAATGCTTACAATGTCTTACAATGGTTGTAATTCAATGACTTATCTGGTTGAAGGTTTTCTTCTTGTGGTGCAAGTAGGGTGCATGATATTGAGAATGAAAAAAATGTACACTTTTAGTATGACAGAAATGATGTTGGATTCTCCCTACTTCCAGAAATCACTTTAGTCTTATTTCAATTTCTGAATTTTATTCAGCTGTATAATTATTTTGGATTTAATCCTCAGAATGGCATGAGCAGGTTAACACACATTTGCTAAAAAGTTGGCCTGACTATAGAGACAGCTTCCGGGAATGTAGATTCTCAAGTCAGAGTTCTCAGTCCAGTTCTAACCTTTTTCAAATTAATCACTGTTCAAAAGAGCAAGAAGTACAATTAAAAAAAATGACTTGGAGTTTCCCATGCTCAAGGTTCAAGAATTTGCAAGAAATACCAAATTAAATAGAGTAGGAAAAAAGTGAAATTATCAAAGCAGCCTATTGAACTTGCTGGAAAAGTATAGCACATTTGTTTCTGAGGCAACTGTATTGAATTATTAGAGTTTTACAGAATACTGCTGTTGACTTACTGTTCAGCACTGCTTAAATGCTAACCAGGGCAAATCTGGAGATATTGAATGTGCATGTGGTTATAAAAGAATAATTCATATTTGGTGTAGTGAGGAAAATTGCCATTGGATGCGGTGGGACATGCTTTATAATGGTATGTTTTTATTATTTCATTTGGAAAGGCATGATAATATTAGCAGGACTGCTGGGGGACATTAAGTACAATGATTTCAGTCTTCTCTCCAATGTTCATTCATGGCATATGTGTTTCTTTTATTTATTTAATATATATGTGTTTCTTTTATTTGTAATATGTATGTATGTATGTATAATATTTCATTCAGAAGATCAAGATGTCACTTCTCTTATTTTCTCCACAACTAGCCCTATGACAAGCAGCTGAAAGACTGGTCCCAAATCAGTCTCTACAGGTAGTCCTTGATTTACAGGTAGTCCTTGATTTACAGGTAGTCCTTGATTTACGGCCAAAATTTCCATTCCATTCCATAGCAAGACAGTTATTAAATTAGCTTTGTCCCATTTTACAACCTTTCTTGTCACAGTTGCTAAGTGAATCACTGCAATTGTTAAGTTACTAATATGATTGTTAAATGAATTGACTTTCCTTATCAGAACATTGCAAAAGGTGATCACATGATCTCAGGACACTGCAAACATAATAAAAACATGTCAGTTGCCAAACAGGTGAATTTTGATCATGTGACCATAGGGATGCGGCAATGGTGGTAAGTGTGAGAAATGGTCATGTTACTTTTTTTCAGAGCTGCTGCAACTTCCAATGGGCAAATGGTTTGTAAGTTGAGAGCTACCTGTGCCTTCTTCTCCAAAGAAGGAATAAATATTTTTCATGGGTCTTGTTTAGCACAAGGAATGGAACATTAATGAGTTTTAGCTTCTTTCCAATGTCATCAGTGGATTTCAATAGAGCAGCTTAAGAATCTGTGACAGAAATATAGGCGGAAGGACTTTAACATGTGAACCTGGAATTGACTTTTGCTTAAGCAGAGCTAGAAAAACAACCACAATGCAAAAGTAACAACTACATTGGCAATAATATCTGCTTTGTATTTTAACATTTTTGATACATAAATAACCAAGAGACAGAGAGGTTATTTTTCAGGAGGAATGTAATATACTCTTCACGGTAGCAAAGATTAACAGTTGCATCCCCTTTCCCCCAACCTATTAAAATGTATATATAATCCCACCTGCTTATTCCATGACTGCCATACTGAAAGAAACCCATGGCTGTCCAGTACAAAGGGTGCTTTGATGAATCCAGAGCTGCTGACCCAAATGCACTTTAAACCAAAAGTATCCCACCTGGGACAGCAGCTATGCAGCCCCAGAATGTGATGCAGCTGCTTTAAAGAGCTTCTGATTGGTGTTGTATGATCATTGCATGCATTCTGAAGCATCTTGTCTTCCTTTGAATGCAAAGCATTGCACAGCCTTATTAGGTAGTTAACCTCAGTAGCTGAGTTGATGCATGTGAAAAGTAACATCATATTCTCTTGTTGATTCCCAGCAACTGGGATTCAAAGACACATGGCCTCTGTTCTTAGAAGCAAGTTATAGCTGTCTTGACTAACAGCCATTGATAGCCTTAATTTATCCTTTTTGTTTTAAAATTATAGTGTTGTAGCAAATTCAGTGGTGTACTGTATGGTCATTACTGGCATGTAGAACTGTCTACCCATCCCTGAGTCAGCAGTCTATATTCTCATGCAGAAGAGAATAGAGCTGGAAGGGACCTTGAAGGTCTTCTAGTCCAGCCTCCTGCTCAAGCAGGAGAACTTATACCATTTCAGAAGTTTCTTATACATGTTTTTACCATGATTAATTGAAAGAGGAGATGTACCTTTGGTGAAGATTGGTTTCTCTTTGAACATTTTGAATCTCTTCCTCTTTAACTTTACTAATCCTAAAATTAGAAGAAAAGGATAAAAACAGTCCTCTCTCCACCCACTGCATAATTCTAGAAGTTTCACAAATGATTCATATCACTCATTTTCTCTAGATAGAATAGTGGGAAACTGGAATTAATCCATGGCTGTTGCATCATTTGTAAAGCTAGTTCTGGCTTCTGGGCCAGTTGTCAAAATGACCCTAAAAGTTTATGGCACATAAATTACAGCAACATGATTGAATGAATGAATTGAATGATTGCCTGAATCAAGAATAATTGTATAACCTGTGATTCTCTTTGAAAACGGTCACAAGAGCTACTCGGGAGACCCTCCTATATGCAAGACACCAATGTCATATTTCCCACATGCAACTTGTTGTTCTGTAGACTCATAACAATCAGATTTCTAGTGTGAACCAAGTACATCCTTCTTCCTCTATAGCAAAATAGGTTCTAGAATCTAGAAAGTCACATTTATTTTGGCAGCCAATAATATTTCAATTAAGGGACGTGGTGGCTCAGTGGCTAAGACGCTGAGCTTGTCAATCAAAAAAGTTAACAGTACGGTGGTTCGAATCCCTAGCGCCACATAATGGATTGAGCTCCCGTTACTTGTCCCAGCTTCTGCCAACCTAGCAGTTCAAAAGCATGTAAAAATGCAAGTAGAAAAATAGGGACCACTTTGGTGGGAAGGTAATAGCGTTCCATGGCCTTTTGGCATTTAGTCATGCCGGCCACATGACCATGGAGACGTCTTTGGACAGCGCTGTCCCTTTGGCTTTGTAACAGAGATTCCCTAGAGCTGGAAACAACTAACACGTATGTGCTTTACGTTTAATATTTCAATTACAGGTACCAGTAACAGTTTCAAAACATCATTGTCTGATTTCTGCCTATTTATTTTAGGTTCTTGAGAAAAATAAGTCATCTGAACAGTGAAATTGGGATGCATAAATTAATACATATATTTTTTAAAAAGGAGTCTTGGAGCATAGGTTGTGTGTCTTGGGAAATAACTGCGATTCTGAATAATCGCTGAATAATTCTGCACAACAAACAGTGTGCGTGCTATGCTCTTGCTTCCTACTACCTTTTTCCCATTTAGATTGTGTCTTTAAGTTCTGATCTGATAACAAAATTTCTGCCTTTTTTAAAAAATGCAATCCTTGCTACAAATGTTTATAAGTATCAAAGAGATAATGTAATCTCTAAGAATGGAAGGAAGAGAACATTTTAGGAGACAGCTTGTGGGGTCTTTAATGGAGAATAACTGAATCAGGCAACTGAACCAAGTTTTTCAAGGTATTCATCAGATTTTATTCAGATGGGAAAGGGTCAATCACTAAACAGAGCCTGAGATGACTGCCCCAGAGGAGGAAGTAGGAGATGGTAAAAAAATGTTTGATCTTCCTTGACTTGCTCCAGAAATCAAATACTCAATATGTTTTTCCCACCCTCACTTTGCATATAATTGTCCTCTAGTAGTAGCAAAATGGGCCTCTTGACCTCACAAGAAGAGCTGTTACTCTATATTTAACAACCTTCCAAAAGCATTATGTATTAGTCTACACAGTTTGCAATAGCTCCAATCGCAGGAACTACAATTTAAGACACGCCTGGAGGCAAACAAAATTGCACAAAAGGGCAGCTAATTTATATTAAAAAAAAGAGACTGAGAGAGGAAATATTTGGAAGTCTAGTCCTTGGAGCCATCTGATTCGTATTATTGACTCATTTAACCAACAGAGAGTGAGCAGAGACAACTTTTTAAGGAGTTTGGTTTCACACAGATTATTTGCAATTGCAGCCCATTATTTTTATACCAAGACTTCATTAGTCATATCTCCCGTCAAAGCTTCAACCCATGTCAAATGTTTTCAGAAAACACACCAGGACAGGTATGGAACTCATCAGCCTTGGTCAAAGGTCAGCCTCATTAAGGAGTCAAAATGAAAACTTTCAGGATCTCCGACATATTGCCTAGACTTTCTGCACCCGTTTTTTGAAATTCAGGGCTTTTTAAGCACCTTTTGCTCCCCAGACGTTCAGACGTGATCAAGATTTCAGCCTGAGCAAATGAATGGGATTCTTAACTGGCTGGACTTCATAATAAGGGAATGATGGAAACAACCAGAAACTTGTTTGCTATATCTGTAGCACTGTTTCCAGAGATTAGACGTAACATCTCAAGACAATACAGTTAGGACTTCTATGATTCTTTAAAAAAAATGAGGAGGGAGGAAGAGAGTAATGTCTGCAGTGGTGAATCAAATACCATAAATAGCAGGGTGTTGGCTAGGTAAACAAGGCAGAATTCGATACACTGAAGATTTCCTTAGCTTGATATCTGCATCTTTCTGGGAGGTCAGTATCTTTTAGTGTGATAGAGAAGTAGATGCACAGGAGTTGTTAGCAACTGGTTATCATGCTGTGCTGTAACAGATGTGTTTTAAGGAATGCAGAGGCCCAAAGATAAGGGTAACAAAAACTCCATTCATTGGGGGGAATCTATTACATGAGTTTTTCTGCTCCCACTTTCAGGAGCTGGAGGTGAAAGAGGACGATAGAAAACAGCAATACCCTTTATTTTATGGAGACATTACAGAGACATAAACAGCAGGCTTTTCTTAGCTTTTAAATAGATGCATGTGCAGATCACATTGCTCTAACTTTCCATATTTTGCTAAGGAAAATTAGACCCCTTTATCCTTTTCCTATTTCTTAATCTTGAAGACCCAGCATGCAAGATCAATTCTGCCTATTATATACAATGTGCTTATATTGGTAGTATGATAATTGATTGAAAATGTCAAGAAAGCACAAATACTTGGAAAACACAATTGCGCTGCAAAATTTGATTGGAAAGATAATCAAGGCCATATACATTTAACCACATAGATGTAAATTTATGAGGAATTGGTGTAATTTAAATGTATAAATATAATATTATGTCCATGGTGACAAAATTGCATCTATTCCCTCTCAAGTCAACTGTTCAGATCCAGATTCAAGCCCTACTTTCTGCTTTGCCATTCTAACAATGTTCATCTTTAAAATGTTTCAAATAGAGCTTCCAGAAACTAAAACTCATGGCCAGCCTATTTATTAGAATAACAAAAGAGGCAATACAGTTTAAATTGGCTTCCTTGTTTCAAAGCAAGCGAGTTGTAAGCACATTACATAAGTACACTCCAGCTCTTTAATATGTTGAAAATATTGATCAGTAGATATTTTAAACAAGGGTGGGATTCAAATTTTTAACAACCGGTTCTGTGGGCATGGCTTGGTGCTCATGTGACTGGCTTGGTGGTCATGTTATTGGCTGGATGTGGCCAACTCAGTATCACTCACATTGAGGCACACATCTCCTCGCCTGGCCTCTCATGACTGTGGGGATGCTGCAACAGTTGTAAGTGTGAATAATGGTCATAAATCACTTTTTTCAGTGCCATTGTAACTTTGAATGGTCACTCCACACAAGCAAAGTACCAGCAAAGGAGCAAAAAAAAAAAAAAAAACTCCAGAGACGTTCCAGAGACAGGAAGTCTAGTTCTGCCAAGAATGTAATAAGGGTTAATGGAGAGGCAGTTTCTGTAAGCAACATCAAAATGTTTCCTTCCTGCCTTCCTTACAGGATTAGGCCAGTAATTTCTTCTAACAACCAGTTCTCTGAACTGCTTAGAATGTTAACAACTGGTTCTAGTGAATAGGTGTAAACTGGTAGAATCCCACCCCTGATTTTAAAGTTAGGATAGGGTATAGAAGCTTCTGATGGATATTGCAAGAGGCTAAGAACACAGAGAGCAAAGGCAAGATGGTTTGAAAATAAGTAAAGCAGTTATTTCTCACTTGATGCACAAATGACCAGGCTCCCATCATACTATTTTGCACATATTATGTGAAGACCTAGCTTTCTAGAGAAGTCTATAATTCTGGGAAATAAAAAAAAAAAAAAGGAGAAAAGAGCACAACCAGTCCAAACTGGATGGACTTACAATGGCAATGGGTACTACTTTGGAAGATCATTTTGAAGAACCTGGTTGCTAAAGAATCGATACCAGCTTAATGGCATATAATCAATCAATCAATTAGCTCTTGAAACCATCAGTCTTGGACTGGAAAGCCAGCAAATAGAGAGAGGCAACTGCTTCAGACAACTGCTACTAAGATTCAGGGCTTGACAATGAAATAGAGATAATTGTCAACTTAACCACTGTAATTGAGCCCAGAATTATGATTGCAGTCATGCTGGTGGTTGAACAGATCACTGATTTTACAACCTTTTCGACAGCACTTGTTAAGCAAATCCCACCCTCATTAAGCAAACACTGCGCTTGTTAAGCAAATGCCTTGGTCATTAAGAAAATGTCACAGTTATGTGAACCCATTTTAGCCAGGGTCCAGGAACTAAATGCTGGATTCTGGCAAAAAAAGTTGTAAATCTAAGTCATGTGACACTGCAAATGGCTGTAAATGCATGCTGGTTGCCAAGCACCCAAAATGCAATCATATGACCATTGGAGGGAGATTATCAGAACTTAAACATGGGTTGGAAGTGACTCTAGATAGGTCTGTAACTTTGAAAGGTTGCTAAGGGACCAGTTATAATTTGAGGACTACATGTATTAGAGGATTGAATTTGGTAGATTCTGTTTCTCCTCTGGCACATGATATTATAGTCTCAAAGCTGAATCAGATTGGTGCTAGTTTGGTCAGCTTTGGTCCATATATAGAAATAGATGCCATCACTGAGCTATGGCACAGTCTTCTTAGCAAAGCAATCCAGATCGTGCATTCTAATTATATGAAATCTCATATCCCAGGAGAAATAGAAGACAGCAGAGAATATATGTTACAGATAACCAAATTCTACCATGTCTTGCATCATCTAGCCATCCAATCATCTATTCCAACTACAAAAGAACAATTAAACAAGCCACATCTTGCAAATGGAAGGTGGTTGAGGTCCACTTGGAAGGATATGGTGTTAGTCAATTTCCTCACCACTTCCTTTTGTAATTTCATTCCACTGAAAAAAAAAACACACTATTGACTGGATTGGAAAAGAAGACCCACAAGCAACTCAGCCACAGTTCTAACTAACATTTAATTTTGTCTCACATGGGATGAAGTGGTGCATTAATATCCTTTCTGTAAGGATTTGTAAAATGGATGCAGTAGCAAGAAAAGGTTTCATGGTTCATTTTATAGAGTTAATAGTCTATAAAAGGCCACTTCCATGGGTGTACCATGGTTAGAATGCAGTACTGCAGGCTACTTCTGCTGACTTCCAGCTGGTCAGCAGTTCAATTTTTCACTGGCTCAAGATTGATTCAGCCTTCCATCCTTCTGAGGTGGGTAAAATGAAGACCCAGATTGTTGGGGGCAATATGATGACTCTGTCAACTGCTTAGAGAGGGCTGTAAAGCACCGTGAGGCAGTATATAAGTCTAAATGCTATTGCTATAATAGTTTGCCCAGTTTCCAACCTCTCCTTCTGGGGGGGAAGATTTGTAGCCATAGAGGATTCTGGAGGAAACAGGCTATGCGAATCCTGTTTATGTGAATCCAGCCCACTGACTCTCAGCTTTCCCACAGCCCACGTGGTGCATCCAGATCACCTGCCTCCCGCACCTCTGATAATATCACCATTTTATCCTTTCAACTTGGAAGAACTTTGGCATTCCTGACACAACTGTAGTAGTCTCTTGTAGTTTCTGCCTATGCTGTACCATCAGACAGATAGATGTAGATAGGCATGCTTCTGGTCTTGTCAAGTAAGCATTCTTATCTAGCAGGACCCAGGAAAGGGACCTTCTCTGTCACAGTGCTCTATTCCTTCTGGACTAGCATCTCTCTGAAGATTTGTTTGGCTGCCATGCTGTCCATCTTAAATACAAGGGTGTGCCCTCAGGTCTTGTGTGTGTACGGTGGGCCATTCAAGGCTGGGTATGGCATGGGCAGTTGATTGCTTTCATTGTTCCTTTTGGGATAAAGCTGCTTATTATATCTTTATTTTCCTTAATTTTGAAGTCATTTTTGGAACTGAGTTTATCTAGATGTTGAACACATAAATAAATAAAAGACACAAGACAGTCAATTGGGCAAGCAGGTTCATGTTTGGACTAGTGGTTTACCTAGCTTGAACTTATGATGTATAGACAATTTTCACCAAAGATGATGGTGGTGATGATGAACATTTCTCCTATCTATGACATGCTCTTCAAAGAGAAGTCCACTTTGCCCCACAGGGTCATGGACTCTGTGCCATCTTGCCAGGCTGTTCAGCTGTTCAGCCCCATCAGATAAAGCAGAAACATCCTGATTGTGAATCTGTGATTGATATCCTTGGCCTAGAACTTCCCTCTTCCCCCATCCAGGAAACAGGAGGGCTGGAGAGATAGTGCTCAGTTTTCTTTCACAGCTCCTGTTTCCTAACTCTAATCACCTTCTGCTGTGGGAAAAGAGATGAGATGCGGCCTTAAAAACAGATCATTGTCCGCCTCCTAGATTAATGCAGGGAAAGCAGTATTGTCTGCTGAATGGATAAACCTTCCTGCCGTCACTCAAAACCTATATTCAACGCTACTTCATTTCTAAGAGGCTTATCTTCTCTGAATAGATCCTTCCAGCTCAAGTAAGAGGCGATGTAATGAAGCGTGTTTTTTTTTCTTAAGTGAGAAACCTGCTGGAAAGAAGGGGTGAACTCTGTGCAGCTGTTCGAAAGGCGTTTGCAGACTCTTGAAATACTTGTCATTTATCTGGTCTTGCAGGACATCAAATGAGGGAAGATCAAGTTCAAAATCTGCCTGGGCGGCTTTTGAAGGGCTTCTTCATCTGTTAATTAAATAATGCTTATTAACACTTAGTCTAATGCAGCTCAGCCCTTGCTATGCACGGCAGGTTCGGATATGAAAATAGCATCATGTTTGGTTCACTTGCTGGCAATTATTAATCATTAGCTTTCTCAGATTTTGGAGGTTGAGTTCTGAATTGTATGCACAGAATTGTGCTTTTCGCTCTCACTGTCTCTTTTTTGCAGTATTAAGATGAATGAATAAACTGGGCAGGTGTTGAGGCTGTGAAGAACAAAATATGAATTGGCATGTTGAAATCGTAGGAGAATATGTCACAAAGATGCTTATAATTCATCCAGTAGTTGGCCACAAAGTGCCCTTTCATAAAACTTGGACAGGCACGTTCTGTGACTACATTTTCCCAATAAATAATGTCCCCTTTATTTGGGTTTCTAAGGTTGTTTGAATAAGAAATGGGAAATCAATCTTCTTCCATTCCACATTTGTGTAACAGAATTTTGCATGATATTCTGTTCTATCAATTTTTGGCAGAGATAGTATGGAAAATCTGTATTTCTTGTCTCCTTGCCATTGATACCTGATTCTAGTGCCAGAATTCAGCCATGGAATATGGCGAATTCATAACAATGACCCAATCTCTTGGAATTAGACTGCAGGGGTGTCAAACTGGTGGCCCAAGGGGTGAGTGCATCATGTGGAGGCCACAAAAGGGAAAAACATTGCAATACATCACATGACAGAAATGTGACGCCATGAGTTTGACACTTGTGATTTAGAGAAGCTAGAATGTATGAAAAATAAAAGGAGGTTGATCAGCCAAGACCAGGGATGTGAATTGGCCTAGGTTGATCTCTGGTAAGGCTGGGAAAACCTAGCCTAGGCTGAAAGAGACCAAGATAAATCCTTTATGCAAAATTCTCTATCTTGGAAAAGATTTCTAGCTTGACAAGTTTTCACTTTTATTTTTTTAACTAAAGTTTTAGAAGGATTTTCCAGCTCTAGATACAAATGGAAGTTATGATGTTGCACAGACATTACCAATCCTAGAAATGATGGGACAACTTTATTTTTCAGTGTTATCCTAACCAATGTTTTTTAGCATTAGGAACTTTAAGAGGGATGGACTTCAAGTCCTCAGCCAGCATGGCTGACTAAGAGATTCTGAGAAATAAAGTCCATCCCTCTTAAAAATTGCGTTGCCAAGGTTGAGAAATACTGTCTTAAATGTATAGATGTACTTACAAGCCTAAAAAGCTACAACAGATTTCTTATTTAATGCAGCGTAACTTCCACCTCTGAATGCTAGCTACATTTCATTCAGATTAGCATTTATCCCACCATGAATCCAGCACGTGTCCATGGTGGCAAAATACTTAAATTTGCTTCCAGCAGATTCCGTAACAAAATTCTTTTTAATCCTTCATTTGAAAGCCTGGAGATCTTTTACTAGTCAGTGTAGTAGGCCAATAGTCTGCCTTGGGATAGTCCCAGAAGGCCAGGCTCTTAACATTTATATCAAGCGAGGTCAATTCAAACCTGATATTTTATGTTGTGTGCCAGAAACTAAGACACATTTGTTACATTCTTAATCATGTCTCTGTTTAATTGTGTGACTCCACACCACAGTCCCATATCGCATGCTAGACTAATCTGGTCTCAGATCCAAACACTGATGGTAAATCACTTCCAAATCCCTGATAGGAATGCAGTTTGGAAAAGAGAAAAATAATTTTAAAAAGTGGGGAAAAAAACTAATAGCGGTTTAACACTTGGATTGACAGAAAGGTAAAAGAAAACATGGTTGGCACAACAATATAAAATAGGCTTTAAGAAAGTACCTTTCTTTAGGGAATAGGAAATGGAAAATTGTAATTGAACAACCTGGACATCTGAACAGAAGTCATATTTGTCTAGAATGGCCATACTGATTTGGGTAAGATGACTAGATAGTTTCAGAAGAATAGGATAGAATAGAGAAGGAAGGGAAAGAACTGACAACCATATAACCATTCATCAATAAGAGGCATCCCAATTCACCATACTGCTCAAATTGTTATGAACTAATAAAAACGCTTAAATAAAGTTTTAACAAACCTTAAAGAAAAAGCAGGGTTCTAATCCACTTCTGATTGGCCGATAATAGCGATATTGGATTGGTCCATTCTGGGGAATCTGATTGGCTGTTAACGAGCCACTCTCATTGGTTCAAGGGTTTAACACTTCCATGTTTCTCATTGGTTAATAGGTCAGCAGCCTGCCCTATAAAAGGGCTGCTGCTGCCCTAGGGTTTTTGCTCTGTTCAGAATGATTAATAAAGAGTTGAAGTTCACTGGTCACTGCCTCATCTCCGTTCCTTGCGCCCATGCGCAGAACTTAACACTGGCGATGAGGGTGAGATACGGAGACTCAGAGCTGACTGAACACTACAGAGCACCAAACAGAGCATATGGCTGAAGGCATATTGACAACGGAAACCATGTCCAGCAGCGCCATACCACCTGCTCCATTTGACCTGGCACAAGAAGACCGGTTCCAGATGTTTCTGGAGACCAACAACTTGAAGGATGCCACTACGGGAACAAAGCGAGCAGTGTTCCTGACCCATTGCGGGCCTGCCGTCTTTAAGATGGCCAAGGCACTAGCGAAACCGGCTGAGGTGAAAACTATGGACTGGGACGTCCTCGCACCACTTCTACAGGCCCACTATGCACCCGCCGTACCAACGCTTGTCTGAAGACATGAATTTTACCAGAGGGACCAGTGGAAAGGAGAGAGCGTTGCAGATTTCATTGCGGATCTCCGGAACCTGGGAGGCCTCTGTGGGTTTACAGACCTCGAAGAAGCTCTGAGAGACCGAATAATTCTGGGATTAGATGACCACACTACCAGAGCAAGATCATGGCCAAAGGGGACATCGACCTTGCTGATGTCATCAAGGACACTACTGCAGCAGAAGCAACCAGGAAGTCGGCTGCCTGAATGCGCCGCACCAACTCACCACTTCATCAACTCGCCAGCGATACCTCACCTCGCCTAGAGAGGCACACAATGGCGACCCACCACGAGGATCTCGAATCGCCATCAGAAAGTGATGAGGAGGAGGTCAACCGGCTCCGGTCTGAACGTGACCAACGCCATCAGCAGAATCAAAGACTACCGCACCAATGCATGGGTTGTGGGGCAAACCACCCACGATCAGACTGCAAATTCCTCGATGCGCTCTGCCATTTCTGTGGGAAAAGAGGCTACATTGGGAAGATCTATAGAAGCAAGCAAGGATCCAGCCCATTTCAGAGGGGAAACAACTACTGCCAGACCACAGGAAATCGCCCTGTGAATCGGGAACATTTGAACCACCAATGGAACAACCACTCCTACAGAAATAAAACACTGGCCATTTCAACGAGACGAGAAGAGGCACACCAAACCATTACAATCGGTCACGCCTCATCGCTAGATGCAAAGAAGATCCGAGTGAAGGTCGCCATAGAAAATCAGCCTTGCGTGATGGAAGTCGATTCAGGATCGTCCCTCTCAATGGTTTCCTGGAAGACTCTTAAACAATTAATCCCTGCCATCCGGTGTCAAGACCTCAGAGCCCAGAGAATCATACTCAAAGATTATCAGGGGAACCGAATTCCGGTTGTTGGATCCAGCCAGGTCCAAGTATCATTCAAAAATCGTACTGCGTCATTACCACTGACCGTCGTCGACCGTGACCGGCCTAGCTTGTTAGGCCTTCAATGGTTCATCCCACTCAGGATCGAGGTAGCCGGCATTCACCAAACCAGAAGCAATGACTGGGAGGAGGCCATCGTCCAGGAATTCCAGGATGTTTTCGCAGACAAATTAGGTGAGTACAAGGGGACCCCGATATCATTTAACCTTAAACCTGAAGTAGCCTCCATCCGCCTTAAGCCTTGTCGGGTACCTTTTGCCCTTAAACCAAAAATTGATGAGCAGCTCGATAAATTAATAGCCCAGGGTGTTTTAGAACCAACTGACCATGCTCGTTGGGAAACCCCAATTGTAACACCCACCAAACCGGATGGATCGTTAAGGATTTGTGGGGACTACCGGGCTACCCTTAATCACACCCTTCAACAGAACGCTTACCTGGTGCCGGTGGTACAACACCTTCTCCATTCCCTGGGGGACGGAAAAGTCTTTGTTAAATTGGATTTAGCACAGGCCTACCAACAACTGCCTGTAAGATAAAAAAAAAACCGCAGAGGCACAGACGATTATTACGCACCGAGGTGCCTTTAAGTGCAACCGACTACAATTCGGAGTGAGCGTAGCCCCAGAGATTTTTCAAAGTCTGATGGAGAGACTCTTGCAAGGGATTAAGGGGGTCGTGCCATACTTTGATGACATTTTAATTGCTGCCCCGAATAGAGAAATACCAGAAAAAAGGCTTAAAATGGTTCTCCAGAAATTTAAAGACTCTGGCCTTATGGTTAAAAAAAATAAATGTCAACTGTGTACAGACAAAGTAGAGTTCCTGGGGTACCTAATCGATAAACAAGGCATCCACCCCACTAATAGCAAACTAAGGGCAATCAAAAATGCCCCAAGACCCAGAAATAGAACTGATCTCCAAGCTTTCCTGGGGCTCATTAACTTTTACAACATCTTCTTGTCCCAGAAAGCGACTGTAGCTGAGCCCCTACATAGACTCCTCGACAAAAAAGCAACCTGGGTCTGGGGACGCCGCGAGGAGCACACATTCCGACAAGTGAAAAACTTACTAACCTCAGATGCTGTTTTAATGCAGTATAACGAGACTCTGCCTTTAACAATTACATGTGACATGTCTCCGTTTGGAGTAGGAGCCATTTTGAGTCATGTGTTACCAAATAGTAGTGAGGCCCCTATTGCCTATTTTTCAAGGACCCTATCAAAGGCTGAACGTAACTTTTGCCAGATCGACAAAGAGGCTCTTGCTGTTGTATCTGCTGTGAAACGGTTTCATGAATATGTGTATGGACGAGTTTTTACTATTGTTACCGACCACAAACCTTTGCTAGGGATTATAGCGGGAGACAAGCCAACCCCCTATATATTGTCACCTAGAATGACTCGCTGGTCGGAGTTTTTAGCTGCGTACAACTATAAATTACAACACCGCCCGGGGAAAGCCATTCCCCACGCTGATGCATTGAGCCATGCCCCACTTCCGGAAACCGTCGATGACCCAGCTCCAACCCTTACGACACTCCAGATTGAAACACTACATTCACCAACGCTAACAGCCAGAGACATTGCAATCGAAACAAAATGAGATCCTGTCTTGGCATGAGTTCTTAGCTGGGTTGAACGAGGATGGCCAATAGAACAAACCTCTGATGACTTCACCCCTTTCAGAAACCGGCAAACAGAACTTTTTTCGCAAAAAGCCTGCATCCTATGGGGAGATAGAGTTGTCGTCCCAGAGCGGTTACAATGAGCAGTATTGAAAACATTGCATGACGGTCACCCTGGCATCGTGCGTATGAAAGTGCTCACATGAAGCTATGCATGGTGGCCGGGCATCGACAAACAGATCGAAGCCTGGGTAAAGACTTGTTTAAAGTGCCAAGAAGTCAGCAGTGCCCCACCTAGAGCAACTCCAACAGAATGGGAACCCTCCCGGGGGCCGTGATCCCGCATCCACATTGACTTTGCGGGACCTACTAAAGGACATACGTTCCTTCTGAGAGTGGATGCCTATTCAAACTGGCTCGAGATCCACGAAATGAAGAATACTACAACCGAGTCCGTCATCCAAAAATTGAATAGGCTATTCGCAACGCACGGGCTGCCAGACGTTCTGGTCTCTGACAACGGACCCCAGTTCACCGCCCTGGCATTTGAGCAATACTTAGCGGACTGGGGTATCCGCCATGCGCTAACTTCGCCAGCGCACCCTGTGGCTAATGGCAGGGCCGAGCACATGGTACAATTTGTCAAAAAAACTCTCCACAAAATGGACTATGGGGCCATTGACGACAAAATAAACAGAATACTCCTACTCCAACACATCACTCTGCACAGCATCACCAACAAGACCCCAGCTGAACTGTTGATGGGACGCAAGCTCCATTTCCACCTCGACTGGCTTCACCCATCCTACGAGCCAGAGAAACCCTGTGGATCTAGCGGAAAATGCTGCGAGTTCAAGGTAGGCGACTTAGTTTTCACCAAAAAACCTCTCCGGCGAACCATTATGGGTCGAAGCAACCGTAATTCAAACCACCGGGCCCAGATCATACCATCTGCAAACCTGCGATGGAAAAATATGGAAACGCCATATAGATCAGCTTCGCTCGAGGCTACAACCCAGTTCCCGCGATTCCTGTGGCTCCCAAACTGAGGGGGGAGGGGATGTCGAAGAAACCGAATTCGAGATGGTGGAAAGCAGAAGTGAAGGAAGTTAGCAATCAGGCGTGATAAATGAAGAAGAATCAAGGAGGAGAGTGTCCTCGTCACAGAGGAATACCTCAACGGAGGCTAGCCCGCAAAGATCGGAGGACAACAACAACGACAGAATTAGTGGCACCAAGTCGTCCAGTGAGAATGCGGAACCACCTGTACCAGATATGTCCAAAAACATCCCACCGAAACCGGACTACAGACAGGAACCGGTGGGACAGCACAAATCTAATAGACAGTTAAAACAACCTACATATCTTAGGGATTACGTCACCGCACCCCTCAAACGGAACTCGGGGGGAAGGGATGTTCCGAACTAATAAAAACGCTTAAATAAAGTTTAACAAACCTTAAGAAAAAGCAGGGTTCTAATCCTGCACTTCTGATTGGCCGATAATAGCGATATCGGATTGGTCCATTCTGGGGAATCTGATTGGCTGTTAATGAGCCACTCTCATTGGTTCAAGGGTTTAACACTTCCATGTTTCTCATTGGTTAATAGGTCAGCAGCCTGCCCTATAAAAGGGTTGCTGCTGCCCTAGGGTTTTTGCTCTGTTCAGCATGATTAATAAGGAGTTGAAGTTCACTGGTCACTGCCTCATCTCCGTTCCTTGCACCCATGTGCAGAACTTAACACAAATAATTATTTCACATCAAATATAAAAATGTCCAACCTCAATAGATATTGGACTACTGTACCCAGAATGTCCACCCACTGTACCCAAAGGTGTCAGATGGGAAAGTAAAGAACTAAGTAAAATTTACATCTTAAACAAAAAAGATAAGTAAGGGTGGGATTCTCCCGGTTCGAACTAGTTCTATAGAACTGGTTGTTATGATTCTGTGCAGTTCAGAGAACTGGAAAATCATGCTCCTGGCTGGCCCCACCCCTCTCCTCCTGCCCCTCCCCTCCCCTCCCAGTCAGTCCTTATTGCGCATGCCCAACATTGCTGACTGCATTCTCCCCCTCCCAGTCACTCCTTAAGGTATTTTTTTCCCCTCTCCTGATGATCAGCTGTTCCGATGATCAGCTGTGCAAGGATCGCCCTTGCTATCTTACTGCTTCACCCAAGAGGCTTTCCTGAGGCCCAGGAGGCAAAAAGGGGCGCAGGGGGAGATGCGCCACCTCTGTGCTCCATTTTTTTGCCTTCCTGGAAGCAAAACTGCCCCCCGAAGAGGCTTCCCTGAGGCCCAAGAGGCCCAAAAACAGAGCTGGGGGGAGGGGCGCAGCACCAGGCTCTATTTTTTGCCTTCTTGAGCCCCAGGGAAGCCCTCTGGGAGCAAAAATGCCCCACTAGGAGGCTTCCCTGGGGCCCAGGAGACAAAAAAAAATGTGGGAGAGGGGTGCTGCCAAAAAAAGAAGCCACACCCATGCAGTCACATGGCCACATCCACCTAGCCCCGCCCACCTAGCCATGTCCACAGAAACCGGTTGTTAAAAAATATGAATCCCACCACTGAAGATAAGATGTTCTGAAAATGCAAATGTAACATGGGATGTTTCTGTTTCAAGTTCTTAGTCCAACCGCATGCTCAGGCAGGAAACTGTATACCATTTCAGACAAATGGTTGTCCAATCTCTTCTTCAAAACTTCCAGTGTTGCAGCATTCACAACTTCTGGAGGCAAATTGTTCCACGGATTAATTGTTCTAACTGCCAGGAAATTTCTTCTTAGTCCTAGGTTGCTTCTCTCCTTGATTATTTTCCACCCGTTGCTTCCTGTCCTGCCTTCAGATGCTTTGGCTTGATTCCCTCTCCATTGTGGAAGCCCCTTAGATACTGGAACACTGCTATCATGTCACCCCTACTCCTTCTTTTCATTAAACTAGACATATCCAATTCCTGCAACGGTTCTTCATATGTTTTAGCTTCCAGTCCCCTCCATTTGCCTCTTTATTTTTCAGTCATTTATTCCACAATTTTATTACAATATTACTATTACAGTTTGGTGCCTTTGAATCAGTCTTGGCTCTTGATGATTACCTCAACAAGTCCCTGCAGTTTTTTTGGCAAGATTTCAGAAGTAGGAGGCCATTGCTTCTTTCCTACCTACTGCTGAGTGACTAGCCCAAGATCGCCCAGCTGGGTTTGTGTCTAAGGCAGGACTAGAATTCACAGTTTCTTGCCTAGAGAATACTCATTGCCCTATTTTTTTTTCCTACGCTGTCTTTTAGGATTTTGTTTCTAGAGAGGTTACATATTTCAGCCAAATTTTGGATTTCCTTAACTCTGCAGATATTTTCCTCTTTGTGTATGCAGTGAGGTGGATTGGGATTTCTTTAGTCATATAAATATTTATATTTGGGGAATTTATCCTTCATTCTGTTTATTCCTCAGCTGTATTTATATATCATAATTAACCAGGATAATTAAAGACCTAGCATTTGCATTTATACAACAGACAAATTTGGGCTAGTTTATTATTAATTCCTTTGGAGTTTTATACAAACCATATAATATTTGTCCTTGGAAATTGTGTTAGTTTAGAAAGCAAATTTATATGAGTTGTGCCAACCAGGGCATTTTGTAATGTATTCATGAGGTTCATAAAATACCCTTGAATCTATCAGATTATTTTTCTATTTCAGGCAAATCTAGTAATTTCCCAATGACTACATTTTAAGAAGTATTTTCAACATTTTCAGATTACTTATAAATTGAATATTGTATGTGGACAGAATTAACTTTAAGATATTTTCAAACCTGAAATAAATCTTGGTTCACATACTGTAATATGGTAAAATAGTAGCTATGTCCCATTTTAGCCTTGTCCTGCACAAATCAGTATAAATTTGATTATGGAATTTGGACATAAATGAATCTTTTCATCTTTTACACCAAAGAATATGGAATTTTTCCTTTCTTTCCAAGATATGCAATAAAACACCACTTTTTTTGTGTTTGGTTTTCTTCTTCTTCTGGAGTTAAACATACAACTACATTATCTCTTATTGAAGAAAAGAAGAGATTTTGTTGAAGTGTCTTATTGCAGAAGAAAAGGAAGGGCTATAACATTAGGATAAATATTAACACAAAAGCCAATAAGTTGCATGTGGAAAACTGCCTTAAACTCTGACTCACTTATCAACTTTACCAACTATATTCACATAACAAACTGAAAGTTAGTTTGGTGTGATGATTAAGATACCAAGCTAGAAACCAAGACCATTAATTCTAGTCCTAGGCGCAAAGCAACCTGGTTGATTGTGAGCCAGTCACTCTCTTTCAGCCCTAGGAAGGAGGCAATGGCAAACCACTTCTGGAAACCTTACCAAGAAAGCTGCAAAAACTTGTTCAGGTAGATACCAGTAGTCCAACACAGACTCAAAGCTCTCCCCTGACAAAAAACAAAGCAAAACCTCATATAAAAACTTTGCATACAGAGGGAGAAATCTTAAATAGTGAGAATTACCTAATTTTAAAATTCTGATGCTTTGAGTTTTAACAAAGGTTTCAAATTTAGTGTGTTATTCTTACTCAATTTTTGTTCTCATTTTGAGCTTCTTAACTGGATATTTGCTTTAGGTTTGAGATTATTTCTTACTACCTAAAATTTCTTCTTCAGTGTGCTTTAGTCACTGAAAATCCTTGCGATTCTTAATCTGAGAGGAATGCATGATGAGTACAAAATGTGTTTGGGTAGTCTACTCAGACCCTTTAGTTTGTTAATGAGACAGTTACTGTTTCAAATGCCTGTAATGGTAATTCTTGCATAAGGTTGCTTGTATTGCAGAACAGTTGTCACATCCAGTTATCACTATGTTTGAAATGAACAACTAATCAGAAATGGCAGCTATTCCATGACACATAAAGAGAAGTCTATAAAGAGAATAATGGTGCTTTGTAATTTCCCAGTAACAAGCATTTAATGAAAGTTTAAGTTCTTCATATACATTTTAACCTCATAATCCTTCCAAGAATCCCCAAGGTAGGCCAATCTGGATTTTTGGAGGGTGTGACTGAAGTAATGAAACCATCACCATTTATTAGCTATTGATGCACTTTAGAAATTAAGAATGTGTTTGCATTCATGCATATGCTAGGTAGAGGTCAGTCGCCATCTTAAATCATAGAGCAGGAATCGGTAGCAATGGTGTCTGTGGGAGGAGGTCCAAATTGGCAAGATGGAGGTTAGATGGAATGTCATGTTAATGATGCATATTCAAAAGGGATGAGATTTTTTTGTTGTGGTGCTTTCTGCCAATCTTCTGATTTTGACATACACTCCACTAGATTCCACAGAGATAAGTCCTATGTCCCATATGAATCTTGGATTCTCCTTTTGGGCATTCCAGATGCCTTGGAGAGTTCCTTATGAGAACACAACTAATTTCCCATAACTTACAAATAATAATGAATAATAATAATGAATAATAATAATAATAATAGTAATAATAATAATGAATAATAATAATAATAGTAATAATAATAATAATAATGAATAATAATAGTAATAATAATAATAATAATAATAATAATAATAATAATAATAATAAAAATAATAATAATAATAATAATAGTAATAGAGTTGGAAGGGACCTTGGAGGTCTTCTAGTCTAACTCCTTGCTCAGGTAGGAGACCCTATACCATTTCAGACATATTGTTGCCCAATCTCTTCTTAAAAATGTTGATTATTGAAGCACCCACAATTTCTGGAGGCAAGTTGTTCTGTCAGGAAAGTCCTCCTTAGTTCTAGGTTAGTTCTATCCCTGATTAGTTTCCATCCATTGCTTCTTATCCTGCCTTCAGGTGCTTTGGAGAATAGCTTGACTGGAATAACCTAATACAACTGAAAAGTAAAACAAAGCAAAGGTGCACACACACACACAAATCCGTTCTTCAAAACCCTAAGACCCTTTCCTCAATTTCTTGATCTCACTTTGATGTTCATCATATCAGAAACCTTGCCTCTTGAACCAAAATAAGTAAACATAAAAAGTCTCTAATCCAGGGCTAAAAGAGAAAACCTTCTTTCGCAGAGCTAAAAGGTAGGAGACAATTAAAAACAATGAAAAATGATCTTTGGGTATCTTAAACTAGCCTTTAGCTGCTTAGATGAAACTGCCCTATTGCTAGCATGAAAACAGTAATCCCCAATTCTAGTTGCTACTTGTACATGGAATGGAAGAATGCCATTTTCTTCTTCACATGAGGCAGAGCAACCTTGTGCTCATTATAGAAGGGAAAACATACCTTTAGGGTGTGAGTAGATAAATAAATAGAAAGCAGACAGAATGTCAATGCAGTTTTTATGGCAAAGTCCATCTGCATTAAGGATGCTTATGGGAGAGGAGCAGTGTCAAAAGTCAACATGATGGCTGCAATCATCTCATTTTTTTATATTATAAAGAAATGGGATATTGATTGCATCATGGTGCTGAGCATTTTGACTTATTTTTCCACCATCCTAAAGACATTCTTTTTCTGAAACTTTTTAATGTTGGTGTGACAGCCAGATTCCACTGGTACTGATGGGGGATGAGGGGATCATGTTTAATGGTGAGCTCTATCTTTCCAGGAACAGATTGATTCAGGTAGATCAGGGGTATCAAACTGGATTTCATTAAGGGATGCATCAGAGTTATATTTGACCTCAGGGGCCAGGGTGGGTGTGGCCAGCTTGACATCACTCATGTTGGGGGCGCTCTGCCAGCAAAAACAGGCTCCCGAGCTGTATTTTCGGCTGCAATGGCCTCCTGCAACCCTCTGCCAGCAAAAACAGAACTTGGGAGGGATGTGGGTGGCCCTCCCAAGCTCCATTTTCACTGACAGGCACCACAGGCTGGTCCCTTGCTATTTCCAGGGCAGCCCTGTAGGCCAGTTCTAAGCACCCTGTGGGCTGGATCTGGTCCCCGAGACATGAGTTTGACACCCCTGAGTAGATATAGCCAACTATAGTTCTCCAGAGGTTGTGTAAGAATTCAGGGCCATTCCTATCTTACAATTTTCAAATTTCAAGATATCTCTCAGGAAGTTTGATTTCTGTAGAAAGCTGACTTTTCTCAGATTTCTCTGCCTGTACACATATTTTTTCGAAAACTATCTCCTTGGTTGATGTCTTTGTCAGAAAAGGAGACACCTGCATCCGTGCCATAAAACCCAAGTTGAATCGACATAACACTTGAGTGTTTCCTCTTTGCGCACAGCTGGCTGGGACCCATGACACACAGGCTCTGCAATGTGCCAGAAATACTTGATATTCCACGCAAGAGGTGTTTGTGTAAGATAACAAAGGGACAATCTTGCATCCATGTCCAGCTCATCTGTTTATACGTGTCATTTGCTTTGCTGGCTCTGATTAGCTTGTTCGTAAGAAAGCAGGAAGGTCGGCAATAAGGTTTTTATGATTCATCATTTCTGCTCCCTATTAAGGAGACAATGTTTGAATTTTTGGCTGTCGTCAAAGAGGATTTTTCTATGCCCTGGGGACAGTGTTTTTTTTAAAAAACAAGGATGCACATTTCAGAATGTCAGTTCTATCAGAAAAATGATGCCCTTAATACCACCTTACAATATGCTTCTTTAAAAAAGAAAGAAGCAGATTTGATCTCTAGCCTGTTTTTTTTTCCCCTCTCTCTCTTGAAATAATTTTCCTATCAATGTAATGGTTTATGTGTTGCCCAAATACTGGGTTTTTTCATTATACAAATGCCAAATGTACATTTTCATAAATTAAAAAGGTTACATTCTCTGTGAGTGACCTTGATTTTGTCTCTGTGTTGTTTTGTTGTGTTTAACTATATTCTTTCCTACCCATGCTTTAGTGGCATTATCCCTCACCCATCCAATTACCATTTCTATCAGCTTTTTCTGAAAGATTATGCTTTTTGGGTGTTCTTCTGTAGATGTCTTTCCAGTGGCTTCACTTGATGAATGTGACAAGTTTTGTGCTTTCTCCCTCCCCTCATTGAATTGAAAAGTTTTTTTTAATAAATACAGACCCAATAAGTGCCCAAAGGCAGTGTTTCAATGGCTGCTAAATCTTTCAAGGTTAGGATTTAACCTCCGTTCTCTCCTAATTCAACTGCAACCTTCAGTCTGAAGCCAATCAAGAATATCAGATGATACTTAAACAATGAAGGATTTCTGATATTCAGGTACAGCCTCTCTTCAATGGGATTGCAAATTCTTTGTGTGAAGAAAGTCGGTTTTGCTCTAAAGTACTGTCACAAAAAGTGAAATTACCATTTGCTTGGACTGGTGCCATTCATCATTGTCAGAATTCTAAGCATTGTAAGAGGCTTGGCCTCTTCAAATTAATGCCTTATTTTGCATCAGCTAAATTTTCCCAAATCCTCAAGGATGGGTCATACAAAAACTCATCTTGCCATTTTAATTTATCAATCCAGTAGGAGGGCAGAGAAGGGAGACTTCATTCCATCTTTGTGCTTGCTTGCTTTCTTTTTTTAATTTACAGTCTAATTCGAAAAGAAAAGGAAATAAGATATGAAAATAAGTTGGGAAAATAAGATAAATCTCTCTGTGAAACTCACAAGATCGACTCAGTCCCATTGCCAAACCTCCATAATTCATTTGCAGGGCAGCTCCAGGGATTAGCCATGACGTATTTGGAAATTCATTTATTTTTATTTTATTTTGCTGTTTCTTATGCATAAGGGTAATGCTGTCCCCAAGGCTTTTCAGGTAGCCCTCAAATCTTGACAATGTTTGCTGTCTCGGAGCCCTAAACCAAAATTAATTTTTAAATAAACAGCATAAAAATGTATGGAGTTGTATAAATTTTCATACAAAACGGGTTTGTTCTCCTTGCTTACATATATGCATACATAGATGTGAGGTTTTTTTTTTTTAAACCAAAATCGTAAAATGATTTTGAAATTAATAGCTATGTGTATAAAATGAAAGTCCGGGAAGTTTTTTCTCCTATGAATTATGATTCTTTTGCATATTGATACATTTTATAACATCTCTGTGAAGGAATAACATATTTAATTCTCTTAAGTATGATCCAGCCAAAGTTAATGTCAATTTAAGTACAAGCTCTGGAACTTTTATGTCTGGGTCATTCAGAAGTATTTTGCCTGCTTCACAAATAACATTTATTTGTTTGTTCATCTATTTATTTGTCAAACAAATTTATTTGCTGCCCATCTTGCAGTTCAGGGCAGCTCTAACCGGTTCACAGCAAGATAAGACGCACAAACATTTGACAAAAATAAATATAAAAACTGACTAAGGTTACAAAAATTAAAACAAACTAAAAATCAGGGGATTGGAGGAGAGAGTGGAGATGCCTTCTCTGTTAGTGTATATTTCTTCTTTAGGATGCCATGCCAGCTGGCATATTCAAGGTTTAAGGCTTTTCCTGAAGGCTAAAAAAGAAAGGGTGGATCTTATCTCCTGTGGCAAGGTGTTCCAAAGGACAGGAGCCAAGGCAGAAAAAGTCCTTCTGGATTTTACCAGCCAGATCTCCTTGCTGATGGGATCTGCGGTAAGCCCCTTCTGCCATTGGGATGGACCAATCCCATTGGGGAAAGATGGTCAGTAGATATTCTAGACCCCATGCCATAAAGGGCTTTAAAAGTAGTAAACACCTTGAATTGCACCTGGAAGCAGATGGGCAGCTAGATATTATCCAGCTATTTGGGTGGCAATGCTCAAATGAGAGGAAGTTTAAACTAACCGCAGTTGGACATATTCACACATCTATTTTCTCTGTTTGTATGTTTTACACTATGGGGAGGTGGATTATATTATACTGACTGCTTGTATAAAAATTGGATACTATCAAATATTCCATTTGCCCAAATCTAAATTACTGTGGTCTCACATTGTTGGATTCACACATTATTTTAACCACTGTTAAATGTTTTATTTAACAACAAATGGTTCAGCATATAACATGTGAATTGAGTTGTTATGTGATTTAAAATCTCATGTCCAGCCATAGAAGCATACTTTCCCAGGGAGTGGAATGTTACCTATGTGTGTAATATTCTATGTTCCCCAACAGTGCAGGGAAAACCTTTAGTGTTCTGTTATCCTTTTCTGATGAAAAGCAGATGATATCAAATTGAGCTATGGGAAAAAACAAAACGAGAGCAATTGAGTTTAGACTGAGTCAGGCTATAAGGTAAACCTAAGAGGCAGAGCTGAACAGAGATTCCTTGTCAACTTTCCCCAGTCCAGTGCTTTCTGGTTTTGCTTGAGGTCATGATGAAGAACACTCTGAACTACAAACTAGCCATCAACATTTTAAGCTGCCATGTTGTGCAAATCCAACCCATGTGATTAGTTTATGATTTTGTCAGGCACGTGAAGCATAAATTGGATTAATGGACTAAACCATGGTTAACTGTGTTGTAAAACCCTTACATTGATAAGAAGAAAACATTTGTAACTTAGGGCTGAACTGTCCTTGGTGCTCTCTGAGTTTGATGGTGGGGTGTTTGCAGACATTTCATTGCCAAATTTGCTTACAGTATCAGTGCACATTGCTATCTACAAGAAAAATCACCAATTCAGAAAGCACCAAGGATCCCACAACCTATGAATCCTAACACAACTCCTTATGTTTTAGAGTAGTAGTCCTATATATTTATATTATTCCAGATTTGGGAAGGTGTCAGAGGTAAATGATATGATGTAGGCTAAAAAGCAATCTGGGGATGTTTCAACAACAGTGGAGTAGTATCAATAGCAATGGGTACCTTAGATTCATAACACCCTAGACTTAACAATTGTCAATAAGAAAGTGGATGTTGCAATACCTGGAGACTGCAGAATAGGAAAGAAAGAATGGGAAAAGATAACAAAATACAGAGATGTGTAAATAGAAATAAGACCACTGAGGCAAAAGAAAGCAAAGATAGTACCAATAATAATAGGTGCCTTGGGTGCAATCTCAAAACAACTGGAGCACCACTCGAACACCATTGGCATTGACAAATTCAACATAAGTCAATTGCAAAAGGCATCTTTACTCAAGCCAGCTTGCATCCTGCAATGATACCTTTAACATCATCAAACATCCACATCTGCCTATCCCAGGTTCTTGGGAAGAACTTGATAAGGAGATAAAAATGCCAAACCCAGTGTAGACACTATGTGACCACCATAATTTATTGATTAGGCATAAGGTCATATCAAAATAGAAAATAATAAGACTATGTTTAACAAAAGACAGAGCTTAAAGGAAATACAAATCCTATTTCTGTATCACTACTACAATATACCCCAGTCAGATCGACATATGCAGTTTTCAGTTCTAGTAATTCAGATAAAGAGCTGCATTGTATGTAATATTTGGTTTATGGGTATGTGTGAAACAAAGATCCTGGAGGACCAGGGAACTACCAGAGGACTGGAAAAGAGCTATAGTTCCCATCTTCAAAAAAGGGAAAAAAATAGATTCAGGAAACCACAGAATAGTAACTATCCCTATAGTAACAGGAATCTTGGAGTCCTAATGGACAATCACTTAAATATGAACCAGCAATGTGCTGCAGCTGCCAAAAAACCCAATACAATTCTAGGATGCATTAACTAGAATCAAAATCACATGAAGTGCTAATACTATTGTACAGTGCCTTGGTAGGACCACACTTAGAATACTGCATCCAGTTTTGGTCACCACGGTGTCAAAAAAGGTGTTGAGACTCTAGAAAGAGTGCAGAGAAGAGCAACCAAGATGATTAGGGGACTAGAACTTGAAATATGTAAATATATGGTTGCTGGAATTGAGTATATCTAGTTTAATGAAAAGAAGGAGTAGGGGAGACATGATAGCAGTGTTCCAATATTTCAGAGATTGCCACAAAGAAGAGGGAGTCAAGCTATTCTCCAAAGCACCTGAGGGGGCAGGATAAGAAGCAATGGATGGAAACTTATCAAGAAGAGAAGCAATCTGGAACTAAGAAGAAATTTCCTGACATTTAGAACAATTAATCAGTGGAACAACTTGCCTCCAGAAGTTGTGAATGCTCCAACACTGGAAGTTTTTAAGAAGAGATTGGACAACCATTTGTCTGAAATGGTATAGGGTTTTCTGCCTGAGCATGGAGTTGGATTAGAAGACCCCCAAGGTCTCTTCCAACTCTGTTATTCTGTTCTGTTAACATTTATTTTCCAGTTAAATATAATATTGCTTACAATATAGATGTCAATGAGCCATTCATCTAAAGAGTGGTTCAGGATACTGATCTCTCTCTTTCTTATGCAACTTGTATACAGTACAAATAATATATGAGCTATGTCGTCTGTCTCTGGAACAACATTTGGCCACACCTTCCATATTTAACCATTATCCCAGCTGCCAAAATCTTGCTTGAGCATCAAGAAGGAAAACAAGGAATGTATCACTGATATGTTCATATAGCTAGCTTGGCAACAATATTTGCCATTGCCTTCTGAGATTTCCCAATATTTCTCATCCATACACTAATCTTACCTGTCCCTATTCAGCTTTCTTAAACCAGTCAAGGTTCCCAAGGCATTCCTTTGGGGTATCCTCTAAAACCTGGTGCTATCTGAAATAAATGGATAGGGATATTTTCTACACAAATTAGTGAAGCTAATAACTTTCAACGGAAGAGAAAGCTCAGTGTTGAACTATGGAGACCTTGGTGTTCTTTGCATTTGTGGACATTCAGGATCTACCTAGCTAACCTTATCAGCCACTGATGATGCTACCTATTTGGATTATGAAACATCCACAAGCAAACAATAAAGCTTAGAGAGCAGACAGGACTTCCCTAGTTACTTTACCCATAGTACTTCATGGGCTATCAATTTCCATTGTCAAAGAACAATGAAGAAAACAATTGGATTTATTGGGAGGCAATGAAAAGGAAGTGAAAGGGGAAAGAGGAGCTCCAATGAAAATGTTGTCCCATAAAAGACCTTCTATTCTTCTGGAGATTTTTCCATCCAATGTTACACCAGAGTTTGTGAACCACATGAAGTAGTCTAATTAGGAGTGGTGGCAGTGGTGGGATTCAAATTTTTTTAATACTGGCTCTGTGGGTATGGTAGGTGTGGCCATGTGATTGGATGGGCGTAGCTTTTTATTGCTTTTTTTGCAGCCACCCCCACCCGTTTTTTGGGCCCTCTGGGCCTCAGAGGAGCCTCGGGGGGGGGGCATTTTTGCTCCCATAAGGCTCCTCTGGGGCTCAAGAAGGCAAAAAATGGGGGGGGGGGCTGAGCCCCTCCCTCTATTTTTTGCCTTCCTGGGCCTCAGCAAGGGGAATCCTGGCACAACTGATTGTATGTACATCTGATTGTCGGGAGGGGGAAAAAAATGAAAGAAATACCTTAGGCGAATGCCAGGCGGGCGGGTGAAGCGAGCATCTGGCGACTGGGTTGGGGGTGTGGCCAGGCAGAACTTACTATAAGTTCGGCAACCCATGCCAAATCTTGCTACTGGTTCACCCGATCCGGTGCAAAGTGGCTGAATATCACCACTCAGTGGTGGGGGAAAAAACTTATCCTTTCCTAAATTCATTTTGGCTGTCACTCCATACAAGTGGAGGTGCTTTTTTAAAAAAAAAAAACAAAAAACTTTTCTTTGTTTTGAAAGAATCTTCATACCACAGATCTCCTAGGGGATAGAAATAACCATGCAAGTTCCAAGCTTATTGCACAATGGTTCTTCAGTTCTAGGGATATCGTTTTCTGATCTGTTTTTGATCGATGAACATTTGTAGTTGGATGGACTTTCTTTGTTTTATGGAAGCTGCTCACCTTCTGTAAATGTTCACAGGGTTTTGTATGTGAATTTAAAGGAATTTGCTGCATCTGTGAGGAATGGAAAAAAGTAAGATAGTTATACTGATTGATGGTCACTTTCAGGAGCTTACCATTTGGGAATCTGCACAATGCAAAATTTGCATAAATTTGGTGCTATAGAAAATCTGCAAAAAAATAAATAAATGCAGTAATCTATGTGGGATGGGTTTTCCCTGCATCTGTGATGGGGAAAATATATAGAATGCTAGAATTTTTTAGCTCCTGTTCCAAAAACCATTCTTAGCATTGTCCCTTAATAAAACTGAAGTAATTCTAAAACTAGGGGTGGTCCAAATACCCTCCATAAGTACAGCATATCATTTCAGCAAAACTCAACTGGGAGATTCTTGGATTCCAGCAGATATAAAGTGGAAATCAGTCAAGTCTTCATTCCCACTTAAACACTTCAAACAATATAAGCCCTTTAAGTATTGAGTAGAATTATTGAATTCTGTTGATACTCCATAAAATGACCGGGTAGAATTCTGATGCTTTGGGGCTTTATTTTTATCCCCTTTCATAATAATTGTATTTGCCTTTGTTCACTGCTGTCCGTCTTTTACCGACTGTTCCACAACTCAGTTAACCTGAAGTAATTGGATTTAAGATGATTTTGTCCTATTAAATCAATGGCACCAAATCAGCTTAATTCCAAGTCTTCTGTGTTAAACTGAGTTGCAGAGGGCCTGCTGGACGATGAATGAAGAAAAAAACAACCCTGTAGCAGCTTATATGAAAATAATAAAAAAAAGATCATCTAAAGTTGCAGAAATGATAACAGAGCCCACAGTCTAACCGCAGTTAAATAAAATCCATTGTGTTCCTTCTAAATAGTTACATTCCACAAGGGGGCTTCCAATTCACATTCAGTGTTTTGATAGTTTCTGCAGTGATTCTTCAATGCTAAAACTACATCTGAATAGAATATTTTGAATTCAATTCAAGCTGAAGCAACAGTTTAGAAATGTTAAGCTGTAGCACAAAAACACCTTTGTGAATTTTTGTTGCTTCTGTTCCGCAAGAGCGAATGCTCTTGCTGCTATTTTTCCTTAAAATCACAATGTGAAAAGTCATGACTTTTTGGACCTCTTCAGAAGTCATGCGCAGATTAACAGCAACTCTGTTCTGTGACTATTATCAACTCCCAAACTTTCAGAAACATCTTGAGATCAAACCACGTGGTTTTGTGAAGGCAGCCAATCTAAAAATAAAATAAAATAAATAGCTTCTCCAAAATTCTTTTTGGAATCTTGCAAACTGGCTTTAGAGTAGTTCTTCTGTCATGGCTAATTTGGTGTATGTGAGTTGACTGAGATTATTGGATGCCAACACAGATGGAAGGACTAGGACAAGAGGTTTGCTACATATAAAAGACCCTCAAACTGCAACAAAACATTTTTATTGTGGTCCTTGTCAACCTGGAGGACTTCAAGTGTTATACATCTACCACAATCTTCTGCCAATATAATGATTGAGAAATTTAGGACAATACATCTGGGCATACCAGGTTGGTGAACATCATCATGATATATCCATGATTTCGAGCCTTGTTGTTGATTCCCCTGGTTACCTCTCTCATAATTTTTTCCTCTTTTTCACCCTCAGAAGATGAACTAGGTCTTGCAACTTCTTTACACTGTTCCTTTCTGTCTCTCATTTGGCACATGGCCCACTCCCATATTTTTCCTCGTAGGCTCTTAAGTCTGCATGTCAGATCTCAGTAAGACCTTTTAGTGCCAATGTACATATCTAAAAACCACATGTTACAGCTTTATTGAAACTATACCGGTTCATACTACAATTGGGGATTATATATTACCCCTAGAAGAACAAATACCGGTTATGCTTAAGACAGATAGGGGGGTACTATGTAATCTTCCCATAAGCATACAATTGATCACTGGGGATCTGAATGATGAACCAGACATGCATTTGGTCTGATTCATTTCAGTTCTTAATCAACCTTAAACTTTGCTTCAGTTAATTTTTGTTAACTATGCAGCAATCTTGATTTCTTCCATGCCAGAGTGGTATTATTATTTTGGGTTATATATGTATTTAGATTATTTATCAAAACAATTCAACTATCACTGAGATTGTGTATATATAACCTAGAAATAAAGATAAGCTAAACAAGCAACAAGTTTTCTCCCTCCCTCCCTCTCTTCTCCCTCCTGAATCACTGTCTCCAGAACAGAGAAGAATCACACGTAAATACTGGTATAAATGTAGCAATGGTAGATAAATGAGTACTGCGTTAGTTTAATTAATTTAATTAATTAGTGTAATTGCGTTGCTTTTTGTAAGTGCAAACTGCTATGCAAATGCTGTTGCTATTGTCATCTTTAATTGTTTGAAATGTTAGAATTAATTAAACAGACTGCAAATGAATTTGTTTAAAGAGCATTAAGAAAAATAAGCAGTTATCGAGTGAGAATTGCTTGGGTTGTAAGGTGTGCCAGAGGAGCAACATTTTGGAGAACAATAAATGAATTTTTCTAATGGAAAGAAATAAAGAATAACTCAACCTTTTTTTTCCCAATTTGCTCAAAAACTTTGATTATACCTGTGAAATTGGTGCAAAAAACACCAATCATTGAAGATACCAATCTTCCACTGATTTTCAGCTGGAAAAAAGATGCATAACTGTAACCCCAAATGCTAAGTGAACATAACTTCTTATAAATGTTAAATACAGTGGTACATTGTGGGCTTTTTGACTTGATGCCAAAAAAATCAAAGGCGGTTCCAAGCGGACATTACCTCTAGGGATTCCTTCTTCATATAAGGGCTTTTGATACTCAACCTGAAGAATATCTTATTTTTGTTCTCAATTTCTATTAGGTGTCCCTGGTTGGGGTCAACAAACATTTATCATGCTGATAGTCCAGAGTCAGATTCTAATCAGAAATTTGGACCTTCTGTAGCAAAACTCCAGAGAAGCCAGAAAGCTCTTTCAGAAGCCTTCCTTCCTTCCTTCCTTCCTTCCTTCCTTCCTTCCTTCCTTCCTTCCTTCCTTCCTTCCTTCCTTCCTTCCTTCCTTCCTTCCTTCCTTCCTTCCTTCCTTCCTTCCTTATATTCTATATTCTATATTTTAATAACATTATATATAAAAATGAGGCTTCACCATTTTCCATGGAGGCTTTGGAGAAGTGTGGGCTAACGGAAGTTGGAGGTAATGTCTCCTTAGTTCACTTTTTTGCATAGATCTCAGGATTGATGGTTCATTCTACATAAAGCTACTCTACCTAGGAATGTCGAAGATAGCATTAGCACTAAGAGTTATATACCAGCTTGTAGTGCTTTCCAGCCCTCTTTAAGTGGTTTACAGAATCAGCATATTGACCCCAGCACTCTGGGTCCTTATTTTACTGACCTTGGAAGGATGGAAGGCTGAGTCAACCTTGAGTTGGTCAGGATTGAACTCCTGACAGCGGGCAGTTAGCCTGCAATCCTGAATTTTAGCCACTATGCCACCAGGGCACCATAGATCAGATGTTCCAACATAAATTCAGCTGTTCAGAGGATGACTTTTGAATGTCTACTCTAAATTGCCACAATCAAAGCTTAGCCAAAATCTAATCAGAATAATTATAATTTCAAAATTAAAAACTAACTGAAGTTTTGTTTTGATAGTTGAGTAATAATTTTAATGAATCATTATTAAAATAATTTAAGGGTAATTCTAATTTAAAAAAACATACATATAGATTGTAGGAACAGAATTTAAAATAATTTTGTTGAAAATGAAAATATAATAATTATGCATTAATCCATCTACCCTACTTTTGTTGGGCTGAGTTGTAAATTATCCTTAAACCTTCTATTCTACTGGTTTTTAGATGCTTATCTGTGTTTTTGTTTTATTTTGTTGGAGCAAGAAATTCATTGTAGTTTGGAAACAATCCAACAGAGCAAGGATGCCAATTCCATAAAATTAGAAAGCTGACACACCCAACTAATGAATTTTGAAAATGTTTTTTTTAAATAAACATTTCCTTAGTTCTATACACTGATTGTTTGATTTTATATATACACTATACATCTGTATATTTTTTCCAGCAGTGCTACCAGTTACATATTTCAGAATGTCATAGAAAATGGTAAACAATAGTGCAACAATACTGATAGATATAATATAGACCTCAGATTATCTATATGATTTAAATTACAATTAATTAATAAGTAGATCCTAAACATGCACAATCAAAATTAATATCACAATCATATCAAAAAGTTTTACTCTCTAATTATGCTTAGTACTGTAGCACTTCTTAAAATCATCTCTGATGAATTAATTAGGAGGAATGCTAATTATGTCATAAATGAATATATTTCAGAAAAACAAATCAATATTGCAAAACTCATTTGCAAAGTCTGAGAAGATCTGCAACATTGTATGTAGAATATAAAAACAAATATTTTCTTTCATCAGAAATATTACCTTTTTCCTATTTAATTTTATTCAGCTTTAATTGAACAATTTAGTAAAATTCATGAGATTAAATAGACACATAATATTAATACTTACCAGTCAGATTCAAGTACCCACTGCTGTGCTAAATTTGTGTGCAATTCTCAATATACGGTAGATGAATATGTTAGGACATTATTTGTGATCTATGAAATGAGAATGTCACCATCAAGAATACCTGTCAGGAAATTAGTCTACAGACTGTGAGAAGACAGTGAAAATATTTAAATGTAGAGTCAACCTTGTATGGTATATATGCTATAAAACTATATGCAATTTTTTTATGAGGAACTTTGCTTTAATATATCTTCCTGCATTTTATTTGGTGTCATTCATCTTAGTCATTTATGTTTTTATTATTTGATTTTCCTGAGCATTTGGTTATTTTATAAATGTACCTACACATATAGTCAAACATCCACTCCTGTTGATGTATTGGATGTTTTGCTAGCAGGTTATCTAGCTAGCATGGTCAAACATATTTTAAATAAAAAATAATTTATTGCATAATAAAATGATTTCAAATTAGATCAGGGATGGGAGCTAACAGCCCCAACATCTCTCATCATTGATCATGATGGAAGAGTCTATGGAAGTGATATTTATTGTTTGGAATTAGTAACGTGACTGGAAAATAATTCTAGAGTGAATGGATGTTTTTGGAGAGTTCTATATAAAGAACACATTTAGAAAGCTCTTTATGAGTTAAATTTAAGAAAGAATTTCCTATTGTAGAAACAATTCATCAGTTGAACAAGCTGCTCAAAGGGGCTGCTCATTCTCTTGAGCCGTTGAAAGAAAACTTGGATAACTATCTGCAAGGGGATTTTTGAGAAACAGCATGTCCATTTTAAGGACAAAGATAGGGTTTCCCCAATCAAATCTTGCTTCCCATGTATGCATGTTGGCTCATGCAGTTCATGATAAACTACATTTCTTGTCCTACAAAAACATGTATTGTGTCAAATACCTGTCAGGCTGTGTTTACCTTGCTGTCTCCAAGCTGTGTTTTGGCATGGTAAGCTACAAATTGAATAGACTTCACTTTGTGAAGAAGTATTAATTGGATCATGGAACATCCATTGTTTTAGTCTTTAGGTATTATTGCTTTGGTCTTGGAATGCTCTGGGCAACCCTCCCTTAGCCAGGAATCTTGAGGGATAGAGAAAGTAAATGTCTTGAAGATAATATGCAGGAACCACTACCTTGGCCAGTCTTTCTCAACCTTAGGAACTTTTCAGATTGATCGTTGCTGGCTAGGAAATTTCAAGTTTCAACTCCCAGAAACTTAACCTATAAAATAAGAAACCTCAAACCTTGCAAAAAGAATATGCCCAAATTGAACATAATAATGATAAAAAAAAACTTCTAAAAGAATTGGCCCCCTGAGAGGAGGAGGAAGAAGACATAATAAAATATGTCACTCATAGAAAAAAACACAAACCTAGTACCAATCCACTCTGATGCAGCCCCACTGGTGTTAAGCAATTGATTCCAATGGAAAACATGCAGACACATAGAAAAAAAGCATCATCAAATGTCACTAAAAAGTAGCACCATCAAACGCTTCTGTGATAGATAGAAAAATACCCCAAAGCTCCCTAGGAAAAAAAAAGGGTGAGCATTGGTGATAGGAGATTCAATTCTCAAGGGAACAGAACCAGCTGTCAATTCAGACCAGACAGTCAATTCAGAGAGGTATGTTGTCTCCCTGAGCTAAAATCAGAGATGTAGTTGAGAACCTAACCAAAATAATAACACCCACAGATTATTACCCTTTTCTACTACTACATGTAGGGACAAATGACAGAAAAAAGGACTTGAAACAATATTAAGTAATTACGAGCATCTAAACAAGAAAGCCAAGAACTTAGGTGCACACGTAGTTTTTTTTCATCTGTACTGCCAATGAAAGGACAACATCTGGTAAGAGAAGTCCACATATCTTAAAGCTCCTGAAATTGAGAAACATTGATCCAGGCAAAAGGGACTGAACAAGTATTAAATCTAGAAAGCTGACATTGGGAAGTGGCTTAGATACCACACTAATTCATTGAACTATAGGAAGAATGAGGAGATACAGCACAATCAGATTCTATTACTACAGCCAAACTCAATAGTTTTACATTTCCTGTGGAGTTAATTTCCTGGTCTGGTCTAGTTAGTGGGGCTGACAAGGAATCAATACATCATTTCCCAAGATTTTAGAAATTGATATGCATAAAATCTTTTGTCTGATAATTAAATCTCACAATCTTGCACAAAACAACTGGGGATTTTGAATGACTTTCCTCCCTTCTTTTAGGTCCTTAGAAACCCCAATTACAGTATCTTAACTGCAGATTCTGGGAGTTGAAGGCAAGGACATCCAAAGGTCACCAGGTTAAGGAAAGGGAATCTAGGAATCCTAACTGTATCCTCTTATTTTGCCTTCTTGTGCTTTCCACTTCATTATGGACCTAATCCATCCTTTGGAATGGAACATTCTGCTTGTCAACAGCATTCCTTAAAACTGCTGAAGGTTGTAATGATGAGAACAAATTTTTGAGCATAAGTTGACATCATCCCAAATTTTTTCTTCTCAAAGCAGAATTGGGGATTAACAGCAGGCCAGGAGCTAGAGTTTTAAGAATGATTTCCTTTGGTGCTTCTTGCCAGTCTTTTCTCCTTTTGTTCACACCTCTGACTGCCCCCATCCAATGCATTATGATAAGGTGATTCCAAGGAGTGGTATAGTGAGAAGCATTTGAAACCTAGCTGCCCCCTATTTGATTTATAAGCTTTAATGAGGAAACTGCTACTTTAATCATCAAGGAAAAGAAAAACTCTCACACCACCTTGACAAATCAGTGATGCGTTGACACAGAAATAATGGGGAGGATTGTTGCAATTGCGAAAAATAATTCTATTTGCTCTCCAGCCACACCCTTGGGCTCCCTAGTGTTTAAAAGGCCAAGATAGTTATGCATCCTTTTATTTTATTTTATTTTTTATTTATTTTTATTTGTCAATTGCTTACAAGATAATAGGTATAGGTAAAAACATAGTTATGAATACATAAATACATATAAGAAAAATAAAAAATATAAAAGAAACAATAGGACAGGGATGAGGAACCCCCTGCAGACTGTTGTGTGACTATCATCTAAGGAAACTGGGTTTTCTGGAGGTGAGAAAAGCCATGCAATGCATAAAACAACTGTGTAATTGAAGAAGCCACCACATAGATAGGCCTAAGATTTAGTTCAATGACTCTATCTTTAGCAACTAGAGATAAAAGGTCTCAGCTCTAGTGTAGAGAAATGCTACTACTCAGAACCTAAGGAAGCTGCTTCACAATTAGGAATTAACCACTTCTGTGGATCCTAAACAGCACGCACAGACAGTCTACTTCTTAAATTAAATCTGAAATGTCACAATATTAATATATTCTTTTGTGAGATCTCAAGACCACCAAACTCTTATGAGATGTGATCATTGTTTGAAATGTGAGAGTTTATTTATTTATTTATTTGCTATATTGTTCAAGGATGGCAGTGTCTGAAATCCCTGCTGATCCCCTCTGGAACAAATAAGGCTGGTTGAAGCAATGTTATAACTTGATCTTCCACAGCCTGATGTCCTTCAGATGTGTGGAAACTACATCTCCCAGAATCCCCAGGATTCTGTTGTGTATTTATCCTGATCATTAATCATGCTCAGTGTTCCTATGGCAAAAAATAAGGAGTTAATTTGCAGACAAGAAGTAGTAGAATGATGGATTATCCTGGTTTGGGGAACTAATTCATGGGCATCATGTCAACAAATATCTTATTTTTGGATTCCAGCTATTCTCTGGAAGTCTACCAGTTTGAAGAACGACCTCGCTTACCTCATTTACTTTGTTTATTGTTCCCAAGCCATAGACTGTCATGGCTCATGCATGAGGCAATCGTCCCGTGGAGTACAGGACACACCAGAATGTTTTTGCTACCATTTGAGCCATGGCAGCTGCTGGCACCTGTGTGTTATTTCAAAGGATTGCATGAAAAGTAGGGCTCTTCTTAGAAGACTTAGCACATGGAGCAAGCCAGCATTGGAGCAGGAAATCCAAGACTGACATATTGCCCTTATGTTGTTCCAGTATGCTGCCTCATGAGCAATGAAAATGGAAATCAGTACACATTCCTGAGGCTTAATTTCTAAAATGAGAGCGGATGAATAAAAGATGAATGGGTGTGTTTCAAGCCCTTGTTCTCTACTTTTAGAGTAGGGAAGTGAAATAATAGTTTAGTTTATTTAATTGTCATTGCACCTTGTACAACGAAATTGAACACCATCTTCAGTGCACATCATGACCATGAAAATAAACACAAACACACATCCTTCACACTCCACACATTGAATTGAAAACCCTGCATCAACACTGCACTATACAATAGAATTCAACAGAGCTACTGCCCTGGGATAGAAGCTGTTTTTCAGCCTATTTGTCCTTGTTTTTATTATCCTGTACCATCTGCCAGATGGTAATAGTTAAAAAAAAAAGGGTGCCCAGGATGAGATGGATCTTTGAGAATGTTTTGAACTTTCTTAAGGCAGCAGGAACTACTGTATACAGGTCTTCCAAAGAGGGGAGAGCGCAACCAATGATCTTGGCAATGATGTTAATCCTCTGGAGTGCTGTCCTATTTGCTCCTGTGCAATTGGTAAACCATAGAGAGGTGCAGTAAATTAAGATACTCTCTATGGTGCAGTGGTAGAAGGTCACCAGAAGTTTTTCATTCAGTTGTTGTTTTCTGAGAAGTCTCGGAAAATCTTTGCTGGCCCCTTTTGACCAGTGCTGCAATGTGAGCATGCCAGGTCAAGTCATCTTTTATGGTAACACCCAGAAACTTAAAACTGACCACTTGCTCCGCTCAGTCTTCATTGATAAGCAAGGGCTGGATGTCTGATTTGTTCCTTCTATAATCCACTATAAACTCCTTGGTCTTATTGGTGTTGAGGACCAAGTTAATAGCCCAGGACATGTCTTTCAAAGCAAAGATGTAACACTCTTTGCCCCAGTGCTGATCCTGACATTAATATGAAGGAAGAAATATTTTCAGATTGAGGCAGCTCACACCAGGAAACTAAACAATTAACACTAATTCTACTTTTGTTGTAAAGTTACAGAAGAGAATCTTATAAGACTGAAAGTTCTTCTCTTCTCCATCACTTTTACTCTCCCCCAAAAACTAGGCAGGGTCTTTCTGGACACTTTTTCCATTTCTACTCCTCCTTTGGATTCAGATTTCTTTTATCTAGGCTGCGATTTTTCCTCCTGCTTGTCATGATTATTCCCAGATATCATTACAACCACAAGCATCAGGCCAACCTAAACAATCCATGTCATGAACAACAACTGAAATATTCACAAGAATAAACTGCAATATAATTAGTTGGAAGCAGAGTTTCAGTGAAAAATTTAAAGTCTAATCACTGTACAATCCAATCATTTCTTTTCCTCTTGCATAGCTGTGAGGAAGGGATTGAAACATTCTCAGACAAACCACAATTTTTCTTTACATTCACACTTCAGATGAACTAAAACGTGAGCTTTATTGGTTAAGGTAAACGAAAACCATAGATTCTAAATGCAGCTTATTTTGAAAACCATAACTTTAAACAACTATCTTTTGAGATCAGTTTCTGGCTATTCAACTGCAGTATGGCTTCCAATTTTCCCATAGTTCTGCAAGAAATATGAGGATGGTTCATGTGAGCCTAAATCTCATGTCAATACTTCCACGGCATAGGACAACTGTGGTTTCTTATCACTTAGATACGGAAGGATTGGAGGCTAAAACATATGATGAATGGTTGCAGGTACTGGGTATGTCGAGTCTAATGAAAAGAAGGATTAGGGGAGAGATGATAGCAGTGTTCCAATATCTTAGGGGATGCCACAAAGAAGAGGGAGTCCAGCTATTCTCCAAAGCATCTGAAGGCAGGACAAGAAGCAATGGGCGGAGACTAATCAAGGAGAGAAGCAACCTAGAACTCAGGAGAAATTTCCTGAGAGTTAGAACAATTAATCAGTGGAACAACTTGCCTCCAGAAGTTGTAAATGCTCCAACACTGGAAGTTTTTAAAAAGATGTTGGATAACCATTTGTCTAAAGTGGTGTAGGGTTTCTTGCCTAGGTAGGGGGTTGGACTAGAAGACCTCCAAGATCCCTTCTAACTCTATTCTTTCTATTTATCTTCAATCAAAGGGGGGGGGTGTTTAATGCTTTTTCTGCCTTTAAATTGTCTTCTAGCAACAGGTAGAGCAGGTGGCAGCATTGTGTAACATCAGTGGCCAATAACATTTATGCTGGTCCTTGTAATAAACATTAGGATGTTGATGTGCTTGATGTAGATCAGGGGTGTCAAACTGAATTTTATTGAGGGCCATATCAGGGCTGTGGTTGACCTTGGGGTAGGGGGTGGGTGGCCATGGCTGACTGGGTGGGCGTGGCCAAGTGGGGAGCTTGGCTACTTTGATGCTACTCCCCAAACTGCTGGCATGTTTCCTCTTTGCATTGGGTAGACCAGGATGGCCTCATGGGCTGGATCTGGCCCACAGGGCTTGAGTTTGACACCTGTGATGTAGATAAAAGATGAAGCCTAACCAGATGTCCCCCTGAATTATAGAAAGGATCCATCATACGCAACACTTCGCAATTCATCTTCTGAAGATCATTCTTCTTTTTCTTGGTACAAAGCAAGATTATTCAGTGTCTAGTACAGGTAGCTCTTGACTTATGACATTATGGTAGTAATGCATGATGGTTGTAAAGCAGGTCACCCATGTGACTGACTCCATTTTATGACCGTTTTGAATGTGGCATTTGTTAAGCAGGCCAATTGTTCCCTATGGGCTGGTTTTGTCAATGCTGGTTTTCGGGGAAAATTGGAAAATGTGATCATGTGACCATAGAATGTTGCAAATGTGGGTTGGTGACCACAGGGTTGGCTATTGGAACTTTAGAACCAGGTTATAAGTATCCTGAGGAGATCCATTATAACTGATATTAAGTGACTGATTGTAAGTTAAGTCATGTTGCTAAACTGCATTTTCCACCATCCTCACTCCTGATCAGGCTGGCCAGAGATGGCGAAAACTTTGTTCAGCTCAGTAACTGGAGGTTGCCTTTCATGTTCTAAAGCATTTTGAAATATCTGCATGTATTTTATTGTGATACACTGACTTTAAACATACTTGGGCAGAATTCTCTGCTGTGATTCAGCCAAATTCAGTGCTGTCATGCTTTAAGGTTTAAGAGGAAGGCTCTGCATTTTGAGTGTGTGTGTGTGTGTGTAAGAGCGTGTGTGCATATACACATAAATTCCCATTATGCACTGTCCTGTGCAACCCAGCTTGTCAGTGTACAATTATGGGTTTTGCTTGGTTTATTTGGCTTGGCCTGCTCTCAGCTTTTCAGCAAGGGACTCTATTTCTAAGAGTGGATCAGGAATGATAACAACAGTTGACATATGTCTGAAATATTGGGTGGATAAGGGAGGGTTTTTTTTTTTTTTTACCCACACCCCTCTTCTGAATATCTGAAATTTAGAAGCCCAATTGCCAACTTGTCATTCTATAGAGAGATCCATGATTATTAAGACCTCATTGTTTGAATGTTTTCACAGCAATTGTTGCAATAAAACAGATTACAGGAAGTAGAGAAAGACTGGGCTGCCCATTTTCCCTCCTCAGATTAAGGCATCATTGCTGTCTACTTCTAATCAGTGTTTTCAAAATATCTGATAATTGTAGTACTGTTCCCCTCCCCAATTATAACTAGTTATTCTTCAGTATTTAAGCTTGAACTATTTTATTATTTTCTTTTGGGGCTTTTTAAGAACAAGTTAATAAACAAAATAAACAGAGAATAACAATTTAAAGTTTATCATACCCAATAAAATAAATATAAATTATTAGCACTACAAGAAGCAGCAATTTGATTAAACTATCTCAACAATTCTTTGGAAAATAAATGTAACATTTTTTCTTTAAAAAAGAAAGGATTGTTTTTATTCCCTTTTCAAATTAACCAGAAAAGGGCATCCTAATATATTAGGCCCTAGTGAAAAAACCACTAGGTTTCTCCTGCCCTTATAAAATGAATTTGGAACACAAACTTTGCCTGAACATCTTCTTTGTGGAAGTCCCTGAGATATTGGAACACTGCTATCACGTCACCCCAGTCCTTCTTTTCATTAAACTAGACACACCAAATTCCAGCAACCATTCTTTATATGTTTTAACCTTCAGTCCCTTAATCATCTTTGTTGCTCTTCTCTGCACTGTTTCTAGAGTTTCAACATCTTTTTTACATCATGGTGACCAAAACTGGATGCAGTATTCCAAATGTGGTATTAACACTTCACATGATCTTGATTCCATCCCTCTGTTTATGCATCCTAGAACTGTATTGGCTTTTTTTGGCAGCTGCTGCACATTGCTGGCTCGTATTTAAATGATTGTTCACTAGGACTCCAAGATCCCTCTCACAGTTACTACTATTGAGTGAGGTACCACATATACTCTGTGCATTTTGTTTTTCTTACCTAAATGTAGAACCTTACTTTTTCACCATTTAATTTCATTTTGTTGGATAGTGCCCAATGTTCAAGTCTGTCAAGATCCTTCTGGATCTTAAGCCTATCTTCTGGAGTGATGACCATTCCTGCTAGTTTGGTGTCATCTGCAAATTTGATGAGTTCCCCACCTATCCCCTCATCCAAATCATTGATAAAGATGTTGAAGAGTACTGGGAATTGAAATCCTTCCATCCTCCACCATTCAGTCAGAACCGAAGAAGGTTCTTGGATGAGAAGCAAAACAAGGAAAAACAAAGTCCAGTTATCTTTGGAAAGAAAAAAAGGCACTTTTGGGATAACCATGACCAGAATGATTAAAAATCTGCATAGACATGTATATTCCTTATTTGTTCATGGAAGTTGTCACTGGCTAACTACTATAGGCAAAACTTTTCTAGCCCACAAGAAATATAATGACAAAGTTTTTCAAGCCCTGTAGAAAGTTTGTCAATTGATGCAATGGCTGTAGATTGAGGACAAAGCATCTTTGGAATGAATATACATGTTTGACTGTTTAACTTAATGGTTGAGCTAACACACTTTGGAAGAATAGACCAGATATTTGATTCCCCCAAAGTTAAGTCCTCACACATTAACACTTTTCTTTAACCAGCCCAGTGAGATGCCTCTCTTCTGCATAGGTTCTAGGCAAAATGCAATAATGTAGTTCAGGAAAACAGTGAAATTGGCCCCTTTCCTCCTTGGCTGTAGCATGTGCAATCTCCAAAGGATTATTTGAAATGATTATTCTTCCATTATAATGCTATTGCCTCAAGTAGGAGTGGTACCTAGAGTGAAAATAATCTTTTTCTCTTTTCCTCTTGGAAAATTTTGGCTGTGGTGCCAAGCATACAACAGAAACAACTGTGGCCAGAAAAAAAAGTTGGTTACAGTACGCCAGTGTTTAACTGCTAAACATTTCTATTTCTTTTTTAAAAAAATATTTCTAATATTTTACCTTTTGGAAGGATTTCAATGCATTTGGGGTCCAGAGTGACTCAATCATTGTATGTTTTCCTGCTCCCCTCTGGGAATTCTTTACAATGGCTGCATTATATAAGCTGTTGCCATTTCTAACCCTAATTGGCCAAAGCATGCTTCTATAATACAATACTGCCAATTGTACAATGATCTATTTTTGGCAAAAGATTTAGCATCCATCCATATGTAAATACAGATGTTTAGCTAAAGATAACAAGTCTCTTAAGTGGCCTTGAAAAATACTTTTAGAGTTATGGTAGCTTTCGAGGAAAAAGGGAATTCTGAAAAACTTCCCAGGAGAACTTTTTGACTTAGAAAAAAGAAAATTGGGGATGGGAGGAGGTGGTGATGAGGTTGGGGCAGTTCATAACAAGCTACTGTCAGACAAATATTAAATACACTGAAGTTGGTGAAAGTTTCTTTGAGTAAACTATGGAGCCAGAGGCAAAGTGAAAACATCTTAAAAAGCAAGCCTAGCTGTTTTAAAAAGTAACACATTGTCTGACACAATGCCAAATCCAATTGATTTAAAACAGGGCACTGAATTTGATCACAGCATAATCTGGTAGGAGAACCCTGGTAAGCAGAGCTTTGGACCATATGTTCTTGTTTATGAGTGACCTGGAAGGCCAATAAACAAAGAATTACAATAATCAAAACAGGAAGGTGCAGGTAGGTTTGTGAACATAGCTGCTTAAACTAAAAAAAACAAAATGGCTGACTTTCCAGGTTTCTTTTTTTTAACGAGAAATGTGATCATCTCAGAAAATACACATAGCTGAGGTAGGTCTCCTTGGTTATTTTTACACTTAGCTTTATGTCTCAAAGGTATGAGATGTGAACATGCCTGAATCAAAGAAAAGAGAATTACTTTCCCCAACCTGGTGCCCTTCAAATACGTTGTAGGACAACAAATCCCAGAATTCTAGGCTACATTCTAGGCCTTTCCATAATGGGAAATGTTGTATTACTCCAGTGTTTCTCAACCTTGAGAAACTTTAGAATTCTCTAGCGAGTATGTTGAAGTCCAAGCATCTTAAAGTTGTCAGTTTGAGAAATATTGCACAGGAACATTTCATGATGTTGCATTTTAATATAGGATTTTGAGTGGTTTTGCCTACTGGCACATGAAAAACAGGAAGTTAACTTTGATAGAACACCCTGAAATCTGGCAACACCTAGAGCCATGGTGGCACAGTCGTTAGAGTGTAGTACTGTAGGTTACTTCTGCTGACTGCCAGCTGCCTGCAATTTGGCAGTTCAGATCTCACCAGGTTGACTCAGCTTTCCATCCTTCTGAGGTCGGTAAAATGAGGACCCAGATTCTTGGGGGCAATATGCTGATTCTGTAAAACCGCTTAGAGAAGGCTGTAAGCACTGTGAAGCTGTGCTATTGCTAGTCCCCCAAAAGATGCTCTCAAATAACTTCTTTCAAGTCAAGGTTTGAGTCCTGTTGATTTCATGGGTTCATCTTTGCAAAGTTCCTGGGTATAATATGGAACTAGTTTGTCATTCCACTTTCTTCTGAGATTCCCAAAGGTGTTCTTTCAAAAGGCAATTGCAAGTTTGTTTGTTTTTTGAAGACATTTTGCTTCTCATCCAAGAAACTTCTTCAGAGCTAAAGAAGCTTCTTGGATGAGAAGCAAAACATCTTCTAAAAAACGAAACAAAACAAACCCAGAAAGTCCATTTGCCTCTTGAAAAAGCACCTTTGGGACAACCATGACCTGGATGACAGAATATCCATAGACATTTCTTCTGGATGTTTTTGCACTTCTTGGCAGTTTCCCATTCTGGTATAACCAAGCTCACCTTGTTTAACTTTCAAGCCCAGATAAGGTCAACTGGATGTTGCCACCTGCTGAGCCCAAAACTACCCAGACCAAGAAAAGTCATTTTCCAGATCCTGGAATATGAAGTTTTGTAACAGAAAATAAAGACTTTCAAACATGTGTCATGTCATGTGGAACATTATGGGGGTAACTATGTTGTTAAATATAAATATAAAACAAAATTCACTTGCTTTTTAAAAATATGGCATGAAACTACAGGGGGATAGAGGGTAAGATACAGCTGAGATAATAAGGAATAAAACCTAGTGTTACTCTTTTCTACCGTTGAAAATAGAATTATGATATCTAGCCAGTAGATGTGTTTTTCCTTTCTCTGAAGGGTTGGGAATTCGAAATGGAGAAACAGAGGATGCAAAGTGTTAAAGATTCTTTTTTCTTTCCCATCATGCTCTAAAAACCATTCTGGGACTATATTTCATTTTTTAAAACAATTAAAAAATTAATTGGAATGTGCATTTTCATATTTGACAGAACATTTACCCTTTTTACACAGGATTCTTGTTCAGTGACCATTCAAAGTTATGTTAACACTGAATGAAGGGGACTTATACGGATCCTTATAGTTATGGCCTGTCACAGCGTTCACAGTCATTGCTGACTTCTGACAAGTGAAGCAGTGATCACGTGACCACAGATATTGCAACCAGGCAGGATTTGACTAACATGACTGGAACTGCCAGAACTCAATATGGTCGCGTGATGTCACAGATTACAACTGCATCATTTAGCGAAGAAGTTGCCAGTCCCAAATTACCAATGTGACATGAGGACTCAGGATATATAGGCACTAGTGGTGGGATTCAAAATTTTTTACCACTGATTCTGTGGGCATGGCTTAGTGGGCATGGCAGGGGAAGGATACTGCAAAATCTCCATTCCCTCCCCACCCCACTAACCTCCTTTCCAGCTCCGTTCTCCTGTGCAAGACAACAAAAGAAGACCCAGCTGATCAGCTGGGACTCGGGAGGCAGAGAATAGATGGGGATGGGGCCAATCAGAGGTGTATTTGCCAGTTCTCCAAACTACTCAAAATTTCCACTACAGGTTCTCCAGAATTGGTCAGAACCTGCTGAATACCACCTCTGATAGGCACTATTTTAAAGATGTACGAATGTACCTGTTTTTGTTCATACTTGGTTGTTGAAAGCAGAATGCATAGGTTATCACCAGCGAGAAAATTGATTTGAATGGCAGCCTTTGGTGACTTCTCTTTGAGGTTAGGGACCTCAAATGGCTCATTCATTAGGATCATATGAATGAGACTACTTTGGACAAACTAATAACCATTCTTTGTTCTTTTTCTCATAGGGGTACAATGATCACCTCTCTTTTTTTTGTTACAGAGCAGTAAGGATAGTTAAGATATGCAGCAGTTGCCACTTAAGAGTTACAAATGCTGCAATATCAGTTTTAGGAATATGGAATTTGATTCCCCAATCAGTCATAGTTTAGCCAGACATGTCTATCAGTTCAGCTTATTTTGTTTATCTAGTGAGTGCTTTCATGCTTCGTTTAAAGGGTATTGTTTTTGTGTCATTATTTGTATCTGTTTTATTTCAAAGGTGTACAAATTGCTTTTATTGTAAGCCTCTAGGAGGGTGCAAAATGATCAAATGATAAGCTATGGCACTCAAGTAATACCATCTACCCTGAGTCGCTCTGTAGTCTGGCTTTGCATTTTCATTCTGTATAATTTTAATTCTTTTGAAGCCATATGTCCAAAACAGCCTATAATAATTAACCAAAATAAAATAAGCAAATCCTTTTGCTTTACTTTTAAGCAAACATGGATAGCATTGCTTTGGTCTACAGACTGTATATGTTAGCATGATCAAGTTTACTTGTTCTGCTTCGTATCAGCATAATAGAACAGCACTGATAACTGCTGCCATTCACTACAGTGTAACCATATCCGTTCATTAGTTCTGGTTTATGGATTGAACACCTGGGAGCTCCAAATTGAAGTCTAGTTCGTAGAAGTATTGAGGCCAACCTTGATCTTACAACCACTACTGGAATCAATTTCTTTGAATACAAGATAGGAAGAACACTTCAAGGACAGTGTTTTATTTCAAGTTAATATAGTCACTTTAACACGAATAGATGCAAAGGATGTGATTATATAGTTTAATTGTTAAGAGGCACAGGATTTAGTTGTATCTGGATAGAGTCGAGAACTTTCAGTGTTGTTCTTTGGAGAAGGATAATAAACTTCTTGTCCCATTTCCTGATTATTAGATCTTTTTAGGCAGAATGCCCTAAAACGGTGTGATGCCCCTAGTTGCCCCAAAGGTGCTTTTTCAGGGGGAAACTGGGCTTTCTTGTTTTTCTTTGAAGACATTTCACTTCTCTCTAAGAAGTTTCTTCAATCCTGACCCGGTAGTGGGGAATGGAAGAATTTATATTCCTTGCAGACAGCTGCATCCTTTTAGAGTGTCATTGAAGCCACTTGGAGGTTTACCTGTGTCCTCAGGGTCACCTGAGTAGTGCTCCTGTTTCCCATAGTCTGCAATTGTTTCTCTCTCTGGAAATCCATTCCTACACCCACACCATTCAAAGGGTGTTCAGTCCAAACTGTATAGCTAAAAGTCTGTAGAGATTCTCAATCATCCAGGTCATGGTTGTCTGAAAGATGCTTTTTCAGGAGGTAACTGGACTTTCTTGTTTTTTCTTTGAAGATGTTTCTTTTAATCCAAGAAGCTTCTTCAGTTCTGACAGAATAGTGGGGAATGGAAGGACATATATTCCTTGCAGACAGCTGGTCATTTGCATCCTTTTAGAGGGTTGTTGAAGCACTTGGAGTGAACTGGAGAGAACTTTCTAGAAATGAATGTCAGATGGGTTTCCATGCAGGACAGAAGGATACTAGGAAGTCACTTGTTTTGGCATGATGCTCAATTACTTACATGTGGCAGCTGTCATCACTTTTTGTTGTAGTACACACATGGCCTTCCTGGCATGAATATTCTTCTTCTTCTCTTCCTTTACTAAGAAGCAAAAAAAAGCAATTAATTTGGAAAAAATCAAGATTAATGATCAGATATGCAGATGTCTACTTCATTAATTGAATTTTAATGGATTAGTTACAAATTGGACTAGGGGAGTCTGCCCCATCACTGTGAACAATTCCACAAGCTCTGTGTTTCAGGTGGTGGGAGGAATGCATTCTGGAAGCCAGAAGCTCTCAAGCCACTGTAACATATTGTTTAGAACATTGGACTTCAACCAAACAGTTTTGATTTTGAATCCTTACTCATTCATAAAACTGACTGGATGACCTTGGAGTATCATAAACTCCAGCTGAACTTACCTCAAGAGGACTGTTATGAGGATAAAATGGGGGAGACAAAACTATGTATGGTAAGCCAAAGCCTCCAGTGAAAGAGTGGGATGGTAAAATATAATAAACAAATATTTTTTTTATTATGATTATTAAGAATGAGTATCCCACCACGTATTTGCACTTCTAGCAAACAATCGTTTAGTAACCACAATGTTGTCTTGTGATGCTAAAGAAAAAGACCTCAACTTATCATTTGAGATGGTGCAATAGCACCAATAAGGAAGGGGATTTGATAAGTTGGGGGAAAATAGTCCTTTGCTATCCCAAAGGTGCTTTTTGAAAAAGCACCTCTGGGACAACCTGGATGATTGAGAATCTCTGTAGGTAATCATTTGCTAAGCCTGCCCATTTCAGAATAACAGAATAACAGATTATCAGAACTGGAAGGAACCTTGGAGGTCTTCTAGTCCAGGGGTCTCCAAGCTTGGCAACTTTAAGACTTGTGGACTTCAATTCCCAGAATTCCGGGAGTTGAAGTCCACAAGTCTTACAGTTGCAAGGTTGGAGACCCCTGTTCTAGTTCAATCTCTTCTAAGCAGGAGACCCTATATCATTCTGGACAAATGGCTGTCTAGGCTCTTCTTGAAATCCTCCAGTAATGGAGCACCTATAACTTCTGCAGCCAAGCCGTCCCCCTGATTAATAGTTCTTACTAGTTCTAGATTGGGTCTCTCCTTGATAAGTTGCCATCCATTAATTCTTGTTGTTCCTTCAAGTGCTTTGGAGAAGGTAGGGCGAGAAGAAATGGGTGGAAATGTATCAAGGAAAGGCTATTGTAGGAGTTGTTCATTGCTTTATGCATCCATGTATAAAGGGGGAAGATGTTTACGAAGCCTGTAGAATGTACAGAAAGAAACAATACAGTTCATAGTGCCTTGTTTCCAAAACTTTTCAGTCAAACCTGGGTACAATGAGGGCTCTGTCGTAGAAGTCATTGGGAGCAAAAAAATAAAGCTTCAGGCACAGGCTGCCAGAATGATCTTTTTTGTTGTTGTTTTGTTAAAAAAAAAAAAAATCAAAATTATGCCATGAAAAACAGATGGGGATTCTATAAGGTATTGAAAAGGAAAATGTTTAATTATGAGCCTTATGCAAAACCCATCAAAATTGGATTAATATTTTGGTGCTGTTGCTGTGTAAGGTTTTAAGGAGTCCGCGGTGAAACATTAATCTTTCATTCTTTTAAAAATAATGTTTTCTTTTACCAGATGACAAATTCCATCTCTTCACTGTTGAAATCATATACCCAGATTAATAGCATTTAACCTAATGAAATAAAAAACTGCAGGTAACATGCATCAGTTGACAGAAATCTAACCCGAGTAGGTTTGCATGCATGGTTGTATTTTTATCCTCCTAATCTTTTACTCTGGAAAGTCAATTTTTGCTCAGAAACATTTTCATCCCATTACATACGTATGTAAGAGCTATAGGTTTAGATTTTTTTTTTAAAGCCTCCGCAACTGAATAAACATTTGTGTTTAAAAAAGAAAGTAAAGGAAATCAATGAAGATGTAGCCTTTTCAATGTTGTGTGAAGGGTTCTCATCTTCTTTTATAAACTGACAAGGCGATATGTATAAAATATAACCCACATTAGCTACTCCTGGTTCCTGGGATAATATTGGGTTTACTGCATGGATACTGATTCAAAGATCAGGGCATGGAAATGTTCTCTGAAGGTCAGTATGAGGAAGCTTTGGTAAGCCAAGAGTTTGTTTGTTTGTTCAGTTTGTTGACTCAGAGGATCAAAATAGATCCTCTATTGTTTTGCTCCAGTCTAGGTAAAAGATGTGTATGGTTAAGGAATAAATGCAATGGGATTGGTTTACTGGACTGAAGGCTGATTCCTATAACCTTTTTTCAGTGCAAAACCGAACTAGTTTAGAATCCATTTTCATACAATTAATGTCTTATTGCATATCAGCAGCTGACAGAGAGTTCAGGAGATTCTTTATTGCTTGTTGACGAAAACTTTTTTAAAAAATAATCTCTATTGACAATGACAATCTATGCGGTGGTGGGATTCAAATACTTTTACCACCGGTTTGGTAGGTGTGGCTTGGTGGGCATGCTTTGCATGCGTGCACATACTTTGCGTAGGCGCAGAGGCATTTACGCAGGCACAGAGGCGTTCTAACTCACCTCCTGTAAGCCTGCACAATCCCAGCCGCTTTAGCAGCTGCCATACAGCACTCTTCTGTGTCACGCACAGCAGCTGTGCTTCACATTCAGAGGATAAAGATGAGTATGGGAGCCTGGGAGCTCAACAGCAGAGCAGAGGAAAGAACCAATTCAGTCTCCGCTGCTTATCGCTGCTACCAGCTGGGCAGAATCAGGCCAAACCAGTAGAATACCACTACTGCATCTATATCCACACAATGTAATCTAGTTCTTGGAGAAGACCATTTTCTGGCTTCACACCAGGTATGACACATAAATGATCTGGGCTCACATAACTAGTTAAGCCACATTTGTTGGTCTGTGACACTTATAAAAATAAAAATAAATAAATTAGGTAAGCCACCAAAAATATATATAACCAAGTTATCACCAACTGAGCTTTAAAAGTTGAGCAAATACATTCAGTCTAGTTTCAAGATCCGATAAAATATGTCATCAACTTGGACATCACATGAGAGTCCTAAGCTTCATCATTTGCATTCTTGCCACGCTAAAGTCCTGTGAGGAAGACCCAAAAATGCTTTTTCAAAAGGCAACTGGACTTTGTTTTTCCTTGAAGAGTTTTGCTTCTCATTCAGCTTATTCAGTTCTGAAGAAGTTTCTTGGGTGAGAAGTGAAATGTCTTTGAGACAACTATGACCTGGATGACTGAGTATCCTTCATAGGCATCTGTGATGAAGAAGACAATGTTTTGGATAGAGAGTAAGGCTTAATAGAGGGTTGCCAATTGGAAAACTTATGTTTATATTAATTTTCCTGTGGAACAATATTAATATAAACTTCTTTATGTTGCATGTGAATATCTGAAGAAATAGAATGATCTCAATACATTCTTGTTCAGAGTTCTAAATTAGATCTTTATTAGTCTTAATTACCTGAGCAATCAGTTCATATGACTCCATCCTTGAATGGAATTGAGTTGTCAGCTAAGTTCTATAGTCTCATGGCAAACAAGGAAACAATGGGAGCTAAGCATTATGTTTTACTACCTCTGGATGAACACTCACTCCTATCCTAGGCATTACGTTTTTCTTATTACAGTTATTGATTATTAATAAGTTATAAGGAATAAAATTGGTACTGGAAGGATAGGATGTTAAACAAATAAATGAAATATGAGAATATCATGGAATGTAAATACAGCACAGCATTCTTCCTCATCATGGCATCTTCTAAAAATATGGACTACAACCATCAGAATTTCTAACCACTTGAGTCAATGACAATTGCAAACCAGAAGACATCAGGTTTGGGATAGTCATTCTTATTTAGATACTTCTTAACAGAAGACTTCAAAAGATTCATACCTCAAAGCCAATTGAAGTAATCAACAGAATCTTTGGCTTAGCCAGGATTACCACCAATACATACAATATGAAATGAATGGGTTGTTTTAACATTCTCCCACTTTGTGACTCTGGCTGCATGTGGAAATTAATGAGTCAGGGAGAGATCTAACCTAACAGTCCTTTTTCTTAACAAGTTTTGCCAAAATATGAGTCTTTTGTTTTTTCAATGCATGTTAATGTAATATGTCCTCTCTCTGTCTCTCTCTATCTCTGTGTATGGCTCTGTTTACCTTCAGTATAATAGATGATTGAGCTGTTATTAGGAAAAGGCTAGGGAGAGAATAGAGAGTTCAAAGCTATATGTTGTTGCAGGATCATTGATCTGCAAGGCTATGATATCTTATCAGACATACAAATTTAAACTGAAACAGAGTTCTTGAGGGCTACTGGAAAGATCACATGAAATACTTCATTGAATATTTAAGTTCTCTCTTAAAATGCGGCATAAATAAACATTAAGATGAGCTACATTACAAAGTCAGGATTTGATTCTATCTCTTTTAGGCCATACAGTTCTTCAAAATCAGTCTCCAAAAGAAGGTCTGAAGTGCATAGGAGAGTGAACTCAGACTACAATAATCTATAGCCTTCAATTTCTTAGGACAAAACTGCATCCTGGAAGGAAATATAGCTGCTTTCAGGTGTTGTATTGACTGTGCATTAAGTCCACAGTCTTGCAACCTTCAAAGGATTTTTGGAAATGGAATTCAAATTGCTGAGGAGGCTTACTATCCCTACTCCTCCAAAGGGCAGGGTTGTACAGTGCATTTAGAAGCAATAAGAAAAAAAAAGTTGCACATAGCAATTAATGATTACTATTTATAAAAAAATTCACAGGTAATCTGTTGATGACTTTATTACAGCATCAAGTTCAGTTTTAGTGATGTTGAATTATCCTAAGCTTTGTGCTCTGGGGCACTTTAGTATCCATGTTGAAATTATTCATTCGGAAGCATGAGACCACTTTTCTCGTTTTGATAAGAGAAACTTTCCAAAACAACGTGCAAATGCAGACTGCCTCTACTCCAAAAAATAAGCAAGCCTGTTCTGATCTGCAGTCAAAAATGGGGAGGACATAGATTCAAATTTTACTTCCCTTGAAAGTAGAATATTAGCTGGAATTCTTGTGCTGTGCTTCATCTTTCCCTTTAATAAATATTATCGATTAAAGTTCTTAGATTTTTTTTACTCTCTTTTGGATTAAATGTTCTTAGTCTATTTTAGAGAAGGAGAGAAGCTGGTATAGAGACCCACTTTTGCAGCCTAGTTGAACCTTGTATTTTCTTTGGCTTAACTGAAGATTTGAACGTGGGAATAGCTTGTGTGACCTTGTTGTAATGTATCAGTCGCTCCTTGGTCAGTTTTAAATTAGTGATAATACACACTTTTACTAGGAGGGAGGACTGATTAATAGGTTTGACCCAGGGACCAAATGGATCTAGGTAGTTTCCTTAATGAACTTCTGGAGATACTGTTAGCAATACTGTTAAAAACCTCATTGATTTGTTGCATATGGAGGCAGCTTAGGAAGTTGATATTAGTACTCCTAAGTGCTTTCTTTCTCTCACAGAGATAAATCAACCCTTTGGTTTACTAGTGACTTGAGAGCAATGAAACAAACAGACTGTCTGCTCTAGTGCATGTGAAGGAACTCTTGAGAGGGATCTGACCAAGCATGGAATGAGGCCCATTTGAATTTCTATGCCATTGTATTAAGGCAACGAAGGGTGCTTACATCTCTGTATGGGAATCCATGAGAGTAAGCCAGGGGTGGGATTCAAATTTCTTAACAACCTGTTCTGTGGGCATGGCCTAATTTATGGGTGTGGCTTGGTGGTCATGTGAATGGGGGGGCATGGCTTGCTAACTGGGTGTGGCTAGATGCTCATGTGACTGGGCATGGCTAGGTAGTCATATGATGGGTGGGCATGGCTAGGTGATCATGTGACTGACAAACCAAATATAAGTGGTCCTCACTTAATGGCAAGTTGATTAGCAAGTGCTCTAATTTATGACTGATTTCCCCAAAGCTACTTGACCTGTTTTTAGTGTTTTGTTATATAACACACACACTTATGACCAGTTACAACATCCCACATAGTCTTGTGACTGAAGTTTTGCATGTTTTTTGCCAGTTTCCAACAATTCCTTCTGCTTTCTGGTTAAAAATGCCCATTGGGGAAAATGGACTTGTTTAAAAACCAATGCTTGCTTAATGACCACAAGGTTCACTTAATGACCATGGTGTTTGCCTAACTCGGGGTCTGCAACCTTGAACACTCAAAGAGCCATTTTTCTATTTTCTTTTAAACAGGTATCTCTGTTTTTTTCTTTCTTTCTTTCTTTCTTTCTTTCTTTCTTTCTTTCTTTCTTTCTTTCTTTCTTTTTCTTTCTTTCTTTCTTTCTTTCTTTCTTTCTTTCTTTCTTTCTTTCTTTCTTTCTTTCTTTCTTTCTTTCTTTCTTTCTTTCTTTCTTTCTTTCTTTCCTTCCTTCCTTCCTTCCTTCCTTCCTTCTTTCTTCCTTTCTTTCTTTTTTCTTTCTCATCTCTCTCTCATCTCTTTCTCTTTCTACCTCATCTCTCTTTCTCCCTCTCTCTATTTCTCATTCCTCTTTCTCTCTTTCATCTATAATTGCTAAGATTGGAAGGTGTTTTTTATAATCCTATTTCTTTGCAGTTTTTTTCACACACATTTGTGTGTATGTGTCCAATATTCTTTCTTCCTTTCCGCTATGTATTCAAAATGGGCAATGATTTTATGTGTGTGTAGCATGTGTCCATATGTGTTATGTATGTGTATGGATATGCATATATATTTCACTTTTAATGTGTGCCAGGTTACTTACAGTAAAAAAATGACAATAAAAGTTATCTTATCCAATCTTCCTTCTTTCCGTCCCAACTCCATTCCTCCCCACACCTTATTTTGTGTTGGCTTTCCAGCCAAGTACTTACCAGGTGTGATCCTGTTTAGCTTTCTATAATCAGCCTACTGAAATAAATACCAAATTAAACTGCCCAGTAATTTACCTACCATCACTATCTTGCACCTGATTTCAGTGTAAATAGCCAATCTGCAGTATTACTGAATTTTGCTAGGCATCTGCTGCACGTTACTCTCTTCCTTGATAATCTAGTCCAGAGGTCCCCAAACTTAGCAACTTTAAGACTTGTGGATTTCAACTCCTAGAATTCTCCAGACAGCAAGTTTGGGAACCCCTGATCTAGTCTTAGCTGGGCAAAGCAGTCTGGAGTCACTGACAAGAGCAGCTCAGCACGGAGAAAAGTTGTGTGTCTCCCCATATTCCTTTCTCTGTAAGCAGCCTTGTCTCCTCCTCCTCGTTTGTGAAGTGCGCTAAGTTTAAAGGTGCTGCTTGCGGGGAGACGAATATGGGGAGACACGTGGCTTTTCTCCGTACCAAGAGAGCTGCTCTCTCTCTCTTGCCTCCACTCTTGGCATGGAAAACAGTCAGTGGGACCAGCAGTTGAGGCGGTCGGTCACCGGGGCTCACATTCACCATACCTGCAGGGAGTGGGGAATGCAGCAGCAGCGAGGTGGCAATGGTGATTCTGGTCGCATCAGGACTTCCGGGACCAGTCCGTCGCCCCCACCATCCATGTGGCTTCATACATGGAGCATCAGGGCTTCCAGGCTCTTCTCCCCGCAGCCACCGACAGTTGTCCTGCCATCAGCTGTTTTTAGGAGAGTAAGAGTTTCCCAAAATAGCAGAAAGCTTATGAATCCCCACCCATCTGAAACGGCTCCCGGGCAAGCAGAGAGAAGCGGGATTCAACCTGGCTTGCTTCTCTGTGCTTGCTCAGGAGCCATTTATAATGAGAGGGGGACTACGAAGCTTTCTGCAGCAGCAGCAGGTGAGAGAAGCAGTCACTGACCTGGCTGTTCCTTGGCAGAAGGCATGTAGTAGGAGAAAGGCAACCAGCAGCAGCAGCAAAAGGCAAGTGGTGGGGAAGGTAACCGGCAGTGGCAGCAAAAGGCAAGTGTGTGGGGAAAAGGCGACTCGCAGCATCAGCAAAAGGCAAATGGGGGGGGGGAGGTGACCGGCGGTGGCAGCAAAAGGCAAGTGGGGGGGAAGGTGACTGGGGTTTGCAGAACCTCACTCACCCAGGGAGATCACTAAAGGCAGGCAGCAGTGGAAGGCAGGCAGTCGTGGCTGGCCTGGCAGGCATGCAAGAGCAGGCTGCAGGCAGCAGTGTTGCACATGTGTCGTGATGGGACAGGCAGTGGAGAAGCGGGCAGAGAGGGGTGGGGCCAGCCAGAGGCCTGATTTACTGGTTCTCTGAACTACCAGGAACAGGAACAACTGGTTCTATAGAACTGGGTCGAACTGGTAGAATCCCACCCCTGGAGTAAGCAAGCGATGAGGACAAGTGATATCAATCAATCAATCAAACATTTATTGTCAATGCACAAGATGTTTACAATGAAATTGAAAAAAAAGGGACTTGGAGGCAGGACTTCAACATCTAGAGTTTCCTGTGTGCTGTTTGGGCTGGCCTAAAGACTCTGAAGTTGAACTCGGTAGGACATCAACTCCCAGAGTTCCCTGTGCGGTGCTTCCGCTGGTTTAAAAACTCAGAGGCTTAAGTGGGTGGGGCTTCTGCCAGCCTAGGGACTCGAAGGTGGGGTTTCAACTCTCAGAGGTCCCTGTGCGCTTTTTGCACCAGCCTAAAGACTCCAAGGCTTAAGTGGGTGATACTGTTCCCTTACATACTGTGTAAATGTAACACAAGCTTACTGCCAAGATATAACATTTGATAAAATACTGTTAGGATCAGAGAAAAAACCAATAAAGAAACTACAAATATCTACTAGACCACAAAATGTATGAAGAGCAGATTAACAAATCAATGCTAACCTGGACTAGAGATCTCAGCCAAAGCATAAACCTAGACCAACGGCAGCAAATTGGGACCAGAACAAAAAGATTACGCTAGCCACATCTTACAAAGAGAATCTGTAGATGGCATCTCCCACCAGCCAGACTAGCAAAAATGTATGGTTCTCAATCGCCCACATGTTGGAAATGTCTGAAGAAATGGGGTACCTATTATCACATGTGGTGGGACTGCAAGAAAATACAAGAGTTTTGGCATAAAATCTGGACAAGGCTGGAAGAAATGTTGGGTTTAAAAATTAACCTTATACCAGAGACATTCCTTATTAGGAATAATAAAAGAGAATTTTAGTAAAGCATATATTTACCTAATTATTCACGTTACTACAGCAGCAACACTATTGCTTGCCCAAATTTGGAAGTTAAAAGAAATCCCAAATGACAAAGCAATAATAAACAAGATTTTTCAATGCACTGAACTAGACAGTCTGACATCAGAATTGAAAGATCGAGATATATTAGAATATTGTAAAGTATGGGACAACTTCTATGTATGGAAGGATATGAAAGGAAGTCTATAAAATGTAAGTTAGAATCTAAGATGTAATTGAATTGCAGCACAATAATTAAGATATAAAACGACACAAAGATCAAATGTAAATACGTATATATATGTATATATGTACATTGCTCAAAAAAATAAAGGGAACACTTAAACAACACAATGTATCTCCAAGTCAATCACACTTCTGTGAAATCAAACTGTCCACTTCGGTAGCAACACTGATTGACAATCAATTTGACATGCTGTTGTGCAAATGGAATAGACAAGAGGTGGAAAGCATAGGCAGTTAGCAAGACATCCCCAATAAAGGAGTGGTTCTGCAGGTAGTGACCACAGACCACTTCTCAGTTCTTATGCTTTCTGGCTGATGGTTTGGTCATGTTTGAATGCTGGCAGTGCTTTCACTCTAGTGGTAGCATGAGAGAGAGTCTACAACCCACACAAATGGCTCAGGTAGTGCAGCTCATCCAGGATGGCACATCAATGCGAGCTGTGGCAAGAAGATTTGCTGTGTCTGTCAGCGTAGTGTCCAGAGCATGGAGGCACTACCAGGAGGTAGGCCAGTACATCAGAAGACATGGAGAAGGCCGTAGGAGGACAACAACCCAGCATCAGGACCTCTACCTCCACCTTTGTGCAAGGAGGGACAGGAGGAGCACTGCCAGAGCCCTGCAAAATGACCTCATGGGCCACAAATGTGCATGTGGCTGCTCAAATGGTCAGAAACAGACTCCATGAGGGTGGTATGAAGGCCCCACGTCCACAGGTGGGGGTTGTGCTTACAGCCCAACACCATGCAGGACGTTTGGCATTTGCCAGAGAGCACCAAGATTGGCAAATTTGCCACTGGCGCCCTGTGCTCTTCACAGATGAAAGCAGGTTCACACTGAGCACGTGTGACAGATGTGACAGAGTCTGGAGATGCTGTGGAGAAGGTTCTGCTGCTTGCAACATCCTCCAACATGACCAGTTTGGCAGTGGGTCAGTAATGGTGTGGGATGGCATTTCTTTAGGGGGCCACACAGCCCTCCATGTGCTCGTCAGAGGTAGCCTGACTGCCATTTGGTACTGAGATGAGATCCTCAGACCCCTTGTGAGACCATATGCTGGTGCAGTTGGCCCTGGGTTCCTCCTAATGCAAGACAATGCTAGACCTCATGTGGCTGGAGTGTGTCAGCAGCTCCTGCAAGACAAAGGCATTGATACTATGGACTGGCCCGCCCGTTCCCCAGACCTGAATCCAATTGAGCACATCTGGGACATAATGTCTCGCTCCATCCACCAACGCCACATTGCACCACAGACTGTCCAGGAGTTGGGGGATGCTTTAGTCCAGGTGTGGGAGGAGATCCCTTAGGAGACCATCTGCCATCTCATCAGGAGCATGCCCAGGCATTGTCGGGAGGTCGTACAGGCACATGGAGTCCGTGCACACTACTGAGTCTCATTTTGACTTGTTTTAATGACATTACATCAAAGTTGAATCAGCCTGTAGTGCTTTTTTTCACTTTAATTTTGAGTGTAACTTCAAATCCAGACCTCCATGGGTTGCTAAATTTGATTTCCATTGATAATTTTTATGTGATTTTGTTGTCAGCACACTCAACTATGTAATGAACAAAGTATTTAATAAGAATATTTCATTAATTCATATCTAGGATGTCTTATTTTTGTGTTCCCTTTATTTTTTTGAGCAATGTATATAAATGCTTATATTACTTAATGCATTTTTTCAAGTACAATATTGTAAAGACTGATATGTATGTCAAAGAAAGTCCACTATGTTCGTGGTTTTTAAATGTTTATTTTCAATTTAAAAAAAATAAAAAAAAGTATAACACAAGCAGGAGCTACATTTGTTTTTATAAGGCACACTTTTCAGCTGCTTCAACAGGTTGGGCTTTCTTGGGGAATGCATTTATTTTAAAGCATTAAACCTTTACTTGAATAGAGATCTCCTTCTCAGTGGTATTGCCACGAAGCTATCTCCCATACTCTGTTTATATGTAAGACAAGAGGATCAATTTAATTACTTTACCTTTTGCCTTAAAGAGCAATTGCTCTCTGGCATCCTTGGAGCAGCTCTTACTTTAAAGAAAATATCAGACCTGAATGATTGCAGTGTTCATTTAAAAAAAATGGACTTGGCTTTAACAATAATGCTTTTCCAGTCCAAAGAAATAATTGTTCTAGGCAATGACTCTTTTTTCATTGTTGTTGTTATTTACAGTATGTTTCAAGATTTAGAACTGCCATGACTTATTTACTTATATTGCACTACATGTAAAATTTAAAATCAATAAAGTAAATAAATTTAGCTTGTCAGCTTAAATCGATTTCATAGTAGGGTAGCAGGCAGCTTTCTATTAGTGTATTTCCTTATCTCCAATGTCATCATTCAATGATAATTTCAGGCCTTCCTTTCTTTTATATTATCTTTTCTTTGGCAGTCTACCGTACCTCTGAGCCAACCATGAGTTCCGTAATTCAAGCTGAGGTCCTTGAATGCAATCTTCTGTGTTGATGTAAAATGAGCTGATAGTTCAAAAGAACTTCCTTCTCCGTTTTGTCTAAAAGGTGTGATTGTGATGATCTAATTGATGAACGTTTTTCATGCTTCAAACCAATGATTGAAATCGTGTTAGGGGAATATTTAAGAATGTTTGTGAATGAATGACAATTTAATGTGATCATAATGTTTGAAAAGAAGGAAAGTTTTCTTGCTGTATGGACTCTGCCATGATAAATATGGCTCTTTAAAAGACTTTTGCAAAAATGATAGATCTTTCCTGGGAATGGATTACTGGAAAGAGAATAGGGAGTATACATGTTCACTTGGAATAGGTATCTGAGGAACATCTTTTCACGTGGATAAAGAAACTGTATATTTCCCCCCGCAATGATAGAGCAGAAATGAAGGAGTGGTGTGGTGGCCTAGAGGTGGAGCTTTCACCTCACAATCAGGAAGCTGTGAGTTCGATCCTAGGTAGAGGCGGACTCTCTGGGCACACTGAGAATGTATCTGCTGAACAAAACTCCACATTGGTGCAGAAAGGCATCTGGCCATAAAAACTCTCTGCTGTTCCATTCAGTTGACCAGACTCCACCCTGCAAGGGATCTGCAAGGGATAACAGCAATAGCAATAGGAGAGTGTATACCACTTTAGAGTGCTTTACAGCCCTCTCTAAGGGATTTACAGAATCAGCATATTGCCCTCAACAATCTGGGTCCTCATTTTACTCACCTCAGAAGGATGGCAGGCTTGAACCTGGTGAGATTTGATTTGCCAAATTGTAGGCAGCTGGCTGCAGCAGAAATAGCTTGCAGTGCTGCACTCTAACCACTGCGCTACCAAGGCGCATTATGGTGTTGTTAAAAGAAGATGATGATAGAGCAGAAATGAAGCTGTTGTACATATTCACTTGGAATCAGCCAGTGGCAGTTTATGTTTTGCACAGTCCTAAGGCATTCCAACTTGAGTAAAATGTACTATTCCCTGGTTTGGGAAACCCTGGGTTTCCTGAATTCAAATTCTGATTTTATCCCATGCAATGATCACAAATATAGATCAAAATGGGGATCTTCTTGCAATTGCAATACTTTTATGTCAAATTAGAGTGATTTTATCACAGCAGAATTGTGTGCAAACTCATGATGCTGATCAAGGGGAAGATAACCCTGTTCATCTTTGAGTAGCTTTCAACAGGGGTGTTGGATAACAACCTGCTACTACAATAAGAATGGAGAAGTGGGAAAACTTTGCTATCCTAATTGCCATGATGTAGGTTTGAACATCAGCCGGGTTTAACTGGGTTAGCATTTACTCTTTTTGTAGCAGGGCTTAGGGGATTCTTTATTCTAATATACTCCCCCACCCCACAAGGTTACTTGGTTAACTTTTAAAAGCTGATAGAAAAGAACATATGTAGCTCAGGTTGAACTGTGGGGTCCTTGGTCCTTTCTGAGCTTGATTGTTTTCTTGTAGATGTTTCATTACCCAGCTAGGGAATATCATCAGTGCTAGTAGGAAGTAGAGTTTTAGGAGCTGCTCAGCAACAATGGAATGGACAACTTGCTACAGCCAAGTTGCTGTGACCAACTCTCCATGGCCAACTAACCATAAGACAACTCACCACAGGACAATTTAACAATTCAATTATCTAAAATAAATAAACAATTATTTTAATATTTGTCATTCACATTTCATTCTGTCCCTTCTTTTGCATCCTTTCTTTAATGATTCTGTTCTACCATTTCTTTGATGTTAGTATAACTCTTGTTCCACAGTGAGTTCTCCCATGGAGAGTTGGCCATGGAGAGTTGACTGTGGCAAGTTGGTCATGGGATGCCTTTATCCATTTCTGCAGGAAGACAAACTAGATTGCAAAATGAAGATTAGAATATTGGTAAGAAATGAAGATTATGGAATAATTAAATTATTAATTGGGAAGCATTTTAGGTGCATATAAGCTTTCCGCTTGCATAACTCTGCCTGGTTGTTGAAGGCCTCACATAATTGTTCTACCAGGCATTTACATAGGGCAAACATCTGCCAAAGGTATGGTTACCAGGTATCTGTCAAATCACAGGAGACATGGACAACTGGAAAGAAGGGCAAAAGGAGAGAAAAGAAGACATAGCAACTGTTTTACTTCCTTTGCATCTACAACAAAAATCACAGTGAAAAAGTGTACATTCTCTCCAAAATGTACTTACAAAATGTATATGAAATTATTTTTTTTCAGCATCAGAAAGACTATATTATTTCAGTCCCAGCAATTTACTACAGTGTCTAGAAGACAAAATGTTTCAATGTAAAGTATAACTGATTAAGTTCTTGTTAATTTCAGGTAGCTGGCAGGCGTACTAATTAACTAATTAAGGTCATGGAGCTAAGCTTAGAGTTGTTAACAGAACTTGTTAAATTGTGGGTAATAACTTCTTAGGGTAGCCTTGTGTGTGGATAAAAGCTGCTTAGGAATAGAGCTTTTTCCATACTAAAATTGGGACAATGCAGTTAGTCCTTGACTTATGACCATAAACAAGCCCAAAATTTATGTTATTAAGTGATACATTTGTTAAATGAGTTTTGTCCTACTTTATGACTTTTCTTGCTAAAGTTAGTAAGATGTTGTTAAGGGAATCTGACCTCCCTGTTGATGTCAGAAGGTCGCACAAGGTGATCAACTATCATAAATACGAGTCATCTGTCATGTGTCTGAATTTTGAACATGTGACCATGGGGATGCTACAAAGGTCATAAGTGTGAAAAACTGTCATGTCACTTTTTCAATGCTGTTGTAACTTTGAACGGTCACTAAATGAATTATTGTAAGATGAGGACTACCTATATTTGATTTTAAGGCTGTGCCTGCTAGATGGAGGACAAGAACAAAAAAGAAGAAGCCATAGCAACCCTAGCCAAAGTAGGGTATAGATATAGAGGAAGTCTCCATGTGGGTTTGGCACTCCTTCTTTGAGTAAGTTTACATATAGCTCTGTGTTAAACATGCAATATCCGGAAAGAAGTTATATTGCCATCAACTTACATGTTCACCTTTCTGGTAAAGTGAAGGCAGGAGTTCAATCTATGTAATATCCAGGCAATCAAGATTGCATACAGACTACATCACATGAACTCCCTTTCCTTGGGAAATGAGCCATAACTTAACTCCCATTGATTTTACTTTGCATATGCTTCAATTAGAGATTTACTCTGATAAGTTTAATTAGCTGAAATGCCTAATGGATTAAGAAATCCCAGCATCCTTTGTTAGTCAGCATAGTCCAACTAGTTTCAAATTGAATTGTTTCTAATATCGGAAAGTGTTTTAAGAGGTCTTTCACATATTACATCAAAAGTACATTCATATTTGTAAGGTGATCAACCATCTTCCTTTAGGGAGGATAGTCCTTCTTTTGTAAGTTCTGTCCTCTCTCGAAAAGTGTCTTCCTACATGTCCTCCTTCTTGATATTTGAAGACTCAACTGTAAATCTCTGTATTTGATCGATGCCGATCGGTGGTGTGTCATGTGACATAATTGTATTTGACATGGTGATTTGTCAAGGCTCGGTACAGTACGGTGAGACGCGATGATGAGACATATGAGCTCCACACAGGAGGACTGTTTTGAGAGAGTGTGCCATGCCCAAGAGTGTACCACACACAAGTGTGCCACGCACAAGAGTGCGCCGTGCGCAAGTGGCTTTGTTTTTCTTTCTTTAATTGATTTGTGTCCTCCTTCTCACTGTAAAAAAGTTGTATGGAATATTTAATACTTAATATTCGTATGGAAAGTTTAGTTTTTCTGGCCCACTGTAAACTTACCGAGGGCATACTGGGGCAGTATTATGATAGCAATTCCTATAGAATTCTGTGCAATAAAGCATATGCATAAAATTACTCGATTTGCCATACAGAGAACACTCCCCCCCCCCCCCCCCAGGAACATGACTGTGTCAGATATTGAGAGCTACTGATCTATATATTGGTACAACTTTTTCTGTTCACTAGGTATAGTGATATGAAAGACATGCGATGGAAAGAAATCAATGATTTTTTTCCTTGTACACAACCTGCTTTCTTTAAGGGATCAAAGAAAGGAGCTGTTAATTTATCATTTAAAACAAAATCTAGCAATTCTGTACTATATTCAGTTTGATGATGATAACCAACCTTGACTTGTTTTTATAACTAAGAAAATGGTCCCTCTTTGAGGGAGAGTGATGGTATAGAAATGTGATAAATTAAATCAAATGCTACTACTTTCATATAAAATGAGATTATAGTGTGGTTTGTTGCAAAAAAGGAAGGGGGGGGAACAAATTAAGGCTGTAGCTGTCCCTCATTTCTAGTGGCATTTAGAAAGGACCACTTTTCCTGTTGGTGTGGTGAGGATGTCTATAAAATGCAAGACAGCATACTGTAAAAAATGAAATGTATAGAAAGAAAGAAGGGGAGGGAGGAAGAGGAAGAAAAAGAAAGAATTTTTTTCATGAAAAATGGAATAAAAAAAAATGGACATACAGTATCTACAAGGGAGGAATGGATTCTAAAGGTGATAGAACTTGCAGAAATGGCTGAGTTGATCGATTAGGGAAAAGAACAGTAACTACTTTTTATAAAAGATTGGAAATCTTTTGTGGACTTTTTGCTCAAAATGGAACTGGTGATTTATGGATTTATTGATTAAAAAGGACTGCATATAGAATGGAAAAAAGGGAACTATGTTATGTAGTTTTGGAGGGGGAAACAGCATTACATATTTCTGTAATCTTTACTCCCATTTCAGATTAATGATTGTATTGTATTGATGATTAGCAATGTTTTGTAAGGTGTCTGAACAATAAGTCAGTTCCATAGATTTGGGTATAGTTTTCCTTTCCTTTTCCTTTGATATAAAACCTTTTGTTATTTATTAGTTATCCTTTATTTGACAGGAGAATCCTATGCTTCCAAGGCATACATCATGTTTAAATCAGTTACAGATGCTCTTTTGTCTCTCTTTGTTCAAATGGTCCCTCACTTACATTTAACATTGCAGTCTTTGGGACACATCAATAAAATCATGCTTCTCTACTCTAATGGAGTTATTTCACACTGAATGTAAATATGAGAAGTATGATGCAGCATTCTTTGGATGCAATTTTCAATATAAAATGTAGGTCCATTATTATTTGGACACAGAATCTAGTTGATTAGAAAACAGCTAATAGAAATAATACATAAACTTAATGTTTAGTGCATATGCTAATTAAGGTCTGCTTTTCCTGTTAAACAGGTTTTGCAAAAAGAATACCATAGGGTTATCTACAATTTCATTTGATTCGCATTTTGAATGGAACAGACCTGATCCTTATTTCTCACACAGATGCTCAGTTCCCTAAATCTGTTATTGAAATTGTGTTTTTCACAATTTCACAGTGCCACAACATTTTATCGAATATATCATTTCTGAAATTATGATTATACGTTTATTTTTGTGAAGTTTATGCTTAAAATGTTGTGCACATGTCATCTTTATATGGACCTTTGAAAAAAATTCATTTGTTTTTTTTATTTCCTTCATTGTAAATAAGCTATACTTGATATACTGATTTCACTCATTCTATCAGATTAGAATACACAGGTTTGAATTTATCCTGATTGAAAAGAGATTATGGTATAATGTTAGGTGGCACTTCAATAGCTCTGGAATCTCATCTGTTTTCCTTGAAATGGTAACTAAGGACAATGACTGAACTTTCATGAAATTCAGGATGTTTTAGTCACTTTCGCAGCCACTTTTTCATATCTTTTCAGGAGAATTATTACTTTAATATATTTGGGTCCTGAGCTACAAAATTAGGGCTAGCACTAGAGAACAATAAAGAGATACAGAAAATTCTGCTGCCATCTATTGAACTTTGCTGCAAAAGATTATATAGTAGGCTAGGCCTGGTACCCCATGGTTGCCATATAATCAACACTATTGATATAGCAATACCAATAGCACTTATATACCACTTAACAGTGCTTTATAGCCCTCTTTAAGCAGTTTAGAGTCAGTATATTGCCCCCAACAATTTTAGTCTTCATTTTATCTACCTTGGAAGGATGGAAATCAATCTTGAGCCTGGTGAGATTTGAACTGCCAAATTTCAGGCAGCCAGCAGTCAGCAGAAGTAGCCTGCAGTACTGCACTCTAACCACCGTGCCACTGTGGTTCATATGTACCGTGTTTCTCCAACAATACAGCCTCCACCAATAGGAAGCCCAGCATGATTTCTAGGCATGAGGTGAAATTAAGCCCTGCCCCCAAAATTTAGGCCTATTTAAACCATGCGTTTCCCCGCCATTTCTCACATCGTTCATTAGAACTACACAAGGTGAAGAGAAATGGGCGGGGGAAGGGTGGGGGGGATGGGGAGAAAACTTGCCTTTAGGAGTGCCCTGCAGGTAGCCTAGGCTAGAATACGCCGATAGCCGATAGAAGCTCCCCAAAGGCAGAGTCCCCAGCCGCTTCAGGGCGTGGCGTGGCTGCCCGTGTCACCTCACCTTTAGGCAGTCTCTTTCAGGTGATAGAAGCTCCCCAAGTGCAGTCACCAGCCACTTCGAGCAGCCCCGAGGCCTTTGGGGAGCTTTCGTCAGCCGATAGAAGTGGCCTCGCGGCGAGGGGAGTGCGTATGGGCTGCTCTAGGTGGGGAAGGAAATTAAGTCATCCCTGAAAAGATGGCCTAGCCGTTTTTTCGGGGGTCAAAAGAAAAAAGGCCCGGCCTTATTTTGTGAGAAACACAAACGGTAGTGATATGTAGTGATATCACCTCAGTACAGCATTGCCAGCTATTTGTGTCAGTGTGGGGTAGAGACAATTCATCAGTACTATAATGTGTCAGAAATGGTTCGGTTGTTCCATATTTGCAGTGATTCCAAACTTCATGATTTTCACCAAAGTCCCAGACTTTTTGAGAGTCAAGCAAGTGTGCAAGTTTAATTCATTGTTACAATGGTTGGTTGCATAGTCGACCAGATGGATAGACAGGATTTCGCACTTTTAGCCCCCTATGGAGTCCTTCTCAAGAATCTGAGATGAGCAGATATTATTGGTTGATGGTGTTAAAGGTGTCATCACAAGAGATAAGCTGTTCCAAATAAAATGCTGCCTTTGCAATGGACAGAGATTTTATCAATGCCGATAGTGTTCAAATTATGTTCCAGTTGTTTCGGGTTTCTGCCCAAAGGTGCCTATTACTTTTGATACTATCTCTGCTTTCTTTTGCTACAGTCATTCTGCTTCTATTTGCAAGTCTTTGTATTTTATGATTTTATTTAGTTCTTTTTGTTTTCTTCTGCTGTTTCCACATACTGCCACATCCACTATCGAGACTTTTTTGTTTTTATCAACAGTTGTTAAGTCTTGGGCTTGGTGAGTTTCAGTTTAAATTCTAAAGTCCCACTTTACCTTCTTCATTTTCTATGACTTTTGGTTGGTGATATTCCACACCCATTTATTTGTCCTCAGTAAAGTAGTTCTGCTTTAGTCCTGTCCACTTTTACAACTATGGTATCTTGTGACTGTCTATTTTGTGGTCCCACCAATCTTGGTTTCAGGCAAATGATATTGCAGATCTTCCAATGCAACACTGCTGCTATTTTGTCATGCCTTAGCTTCAGTGGATATTCTTCATCATCCTTTAAAATTCTATGCCCTTTTTTCTTTTATAACTATCTGGTATACTTGTGATATTCCACACCCATTTATTTGTCCTCAGTAAAGTAGTTCTGCTTGAGTCCTGTCCACTTTTACAACTATGGTATCTTGTGACTGGAATTGCTCAGGTGTTAGTTAATTGCCTTGATGGTGTTTCTTCCCCTGGGTTTGGACTTTAAGGTATTCTTCACTGTCATGATGTTAATGCTAAACTTCTTTTTGACTTCAGTGTGCTTTATGTTGTTAGCTTGAAGGATGCTCAGGTATTTGTAGTGATTGCCTTCATCCAGACTCCATAGGGCATTGTGCTTTCTTCAATTTTCACTATTTTCCCTTGTTGATGATGAGAGCGACACATTTGTCTAGTCCAAACTCCATGCAATATCTTGACTGCTGAGTGTTGAGCAGCAATTCTATTTCAGATTATGTTTTTCCAGGTAGCTTCAGATTGTCCCTGTAAAAAAGGTCTTTTTGACATTTGACAACCATGGCCTGGCTTGTTTATTATTGTTGACAGAGAAATCAGTGCAATAACAAACAATAGTAGTGATAGTGTGAGTTTCCTTGAAATATTCTTTTTGTTAACCTTTCCCAGTCTATCTCCATCGACCAGCAGCTGGTCCTTCCATTGTGCCACTGATTTTTTCTTTTTTGCACAAACCTTGTGATTTTTTTGTTGACTCATGTTATTTATAAGTATTTGATTACCCAGTTGTATGGCAGGGAGTTGAATGCTTTCAGTTCAAACTGCATTCAAGTTGGTCTTCCTTCTCTTGCAGTTTTCCAAAACGTTGTGTCCATTAGGAGCTAATCTTTTGTTCCTCAGCTGTTTGGGCAATTTTCTTTCTGTTCAGAGAGAAAGAGCTTGTTTTCAACCAGATGCTATTGGATGCAGTCAGCTCCCACACCATTTAGCAATTTGAAAGTTGTTGATAAGCAGGTAATCGATCTGCAGTTGTCTGGTGCTGGCACTTGTTTTGGTTCTTTCATTAACAAGTAGGTTTTGCCAGATGTTAATCTGTTTTCCATTTAATCTCCTTGACTGTTAAAACTTCTTGGCAATGAAGGGCGTAGACCAGTCAGATGTTTCAACCAAAAACTATGCACAAAAACTTCACCTGGAGCTGACCAATTCTTGATTTCCCTTACCCTTTTCTCCACCATTTCTGTTGTTCTTTCATTTCAACTTCCTTCTCATTCTTGTCCAAAAGGTAGAGGGTGAAACTAGAGGGACAGCCATACTGGACTCAATTCTTACAAACAGGGAAAAAGTGATAGAGAGAGTTGAAACTGCAGGAGCCTTGGGTGAGAGTGACCATGTCATATTAGAATTCAATATAACACAAACACAAGCAACAGAACATAATGACACCAGAGTCTTGGATTTTAAAAGAGCTGATTTCAATAAACTCAGAGAGAACTTGGGAAAGATTCCATGGATGAAAATCCTAAAGGGGAAAACAACTCAAGAATCTTGGGAAATTCTAAAAAGTATGATCATAGAAGCCCAGACCAGCACTGAGAAAGAAAAACAAGAAATCCAAGAAGAAACCAGCATGGCTGCACAAAGATCTCTCTGGCAAATTGAAAGGAAAAAAGGACAAGTACAAAAAATGGAAAGAAGGACATACAACTAAGGCAGAATATCAGCAGATAGCCAGATTCTGCAAAGACGAAGTCAGGATAGCAAAGGCTCAGAATGAACAAAAGACTTGTAACAAAAGTCAAAGATAATAAAAAAAGTTTCTTCCAACATATAAATAACAAGAAAAATATCAAGGAAACAGTCAGTCCACTAAAGAGAGAAGATGGCAAGGAAGTAGCAGGCAACAGAGAGAAAGCAGAACTGTTTAACTCATTCTTTGCATTGGTCTTCACGCAAAAAGAAACTATAGTTCAACTCACCAAAAACATAACTGTAAAATAAAGACCAGAAATAAAAATTAAAATAAGCAAAAAAATAGTAAGAGAAAACCTGTCTGATCTTGATGAAAACAAATCACCGGGGCCTGATGGATTACATCCCAGAGTTTTAAAGGAGCTGACAGAGGTCATCTCAGAACCACTGTACCATATCTTTCAAAAATCCTAGAGCACCAGGGAACTACCAGAGGACTGGAAAAGAGCTGATGTGGTTCCCATCTTCAAAAAAGGAAAAAAAAACAGACCCAGGAAACTACAGACCAATCAGCCTAACATCAATACCCAGGAAGATACTGGAAAAGATAATAAAAAACAGATCTGCCAACATCTAGAAACAAGTAAAGTAATAACTAGTAGTCAGCACGGGTTTGTTAAGAACAGATCATGCCAAACCAATCTTATTTCATTCTTCAACATAGTGACTAAATTAGTAGACCAGCAAAATACTGTGGACATAATATATTTAGATTTCAGCAAGGCATTCGACAAAGTAGACCACAACCTATTTCTTCGTAAGCTAGAAAAAAGTGGAATAGATAGCACCACTACTAGATGGATTGGCAACTGGCTGGCAAAACGTACTCAACGAGTAGTCCTTAATGGGTCTAAGTTTACATGGATGAGGGAATAGAAGGGGAACTTACCAAATTTGCAGATGATACTAAGCTGGCAGGAATAGCTAACACCCAAGAAGATAAGTTGAAGATCCAGAGGGATCTTGACAGACTAGAACACTGGACCATATCTAATAAAATAAAATTCAATATAGAAAAAAGAAAAGTAAAGTCCTACACTTAGGCAAGAAAAACCAAAAGTACACATATAGACTGGTGAAACCAGGCTAATGGATTCCTTGGCGAGACCAAGCAATCAGGGGTCGACTTCACCACAGAAAAAAATATTCATGGCTTTATTGAGTTGATGGTCTCCACACAGCACTCCCGGCCTATTAATAATCTGGAGCCGAGGGCAATTTGTCAGACAATAGCATTCAAGCATTTCTACATAGTTTCTTCTTCTTCAATATCTTGCTCTTGTCAAAGAAATTGAATTATCTGTTTCTAGTGTAAAAATTGTTTGATCTTGTGAAATGGCCCTTAAGACAAGGTGAGAATGTGAATTCTGAAGTAAATATTATCTAATTAAGATAATTTATATGTTTTATAAATTATAAAATTATATGAAAGAAATGTAGAGTTTTAGAGTTTCCCCAGAATTTTCAAAAATAAATAGATCTCATAAATTGTTATTCAATAATTTTCACTGTCTGATTATACTCAGCATAGCCTGAACATTTCATTCTCATTCATTAAAGCCATAGTTATTGGAGTATAAAACTGTGCCCAAATATGAGTCAATTCCATTAATTTCAATTCAGGCGTAGAAGACTATAGTCTAAAATCTTCAGGTTGTAAAAAAGACCAACAATTTTTGTGACATCAGGTGGTGACTGCAACCATTGAATGCTTGTCCCTTGGGAGGGAAGTTATGACAAACTTAGACATCATATTAAAATTTTAGTCATCACCTTGCCAACAAAGATCTGTACAGTCAAAGCTATAGTTTTCCCAATAGTAATGTATGGTCATGAGATATGGACCATAAGAAAGGCTGAGTGTTGGCTTCCGGTTTCGCGTGGCTTCGGCGGCAGCAGGAATTCGCGACTATCCGCAATTCCTGCTGCGCTTGCCGCCAAGGTGCCCCCGATCCAAATGGGTCAGGGGGATATGGCTGCCCTGTAGAGGTAGCCAAAGAGAGAGGGGATCCGGACAGGGGGTTGGGGGTGTCGCAGACCCCCTCCTTGCCCGGAAAAACCCCTTTTTCCCAAGGTGGTGGAGCGGCGGTCAGTAATGGCCGCCACGAAGAAGCCTGCAGCTGGGTAAGATTGGTGCTGGAGGAAGCAGGGAAAGTGATAGTGCTGGCTGAGCTGGATCCATTAACAACTTTTAAAACCCTGGAAACTGAATCGTTTGAAATGCCAGAAAGATACATTGTTCCTAAGAAGATCGGAAAGCGGCGGAAAAAGCTGTCAAGAGGAAAAAACTTTTTTTTTCTTCACTCTCCCACCCCATAGAAACAACAGATGAAGATTTGGAAAATTTATTTGGGCACTGAAGATAACTTAATTTGAAAGCTAAAACTAAGGGGTAAAGGATTTCTGAACACTGGATTTAACAACTTAAGAAATCGGAAAACCCTTATTGGAGGTATGGATTTCTGAACATTTAAAAGAAAATTGTTGTTGTAAGTGGGAAGGGAGAGGAAAAAAAAAAATTGGAGCAGAAGTTGAAAAAGGAGGAGATTGCCTACAACTTTAAAGAAAGATATATTGTAATTGGAACTCTTTGATTAAATAGTAACCCCAGAAAGAGAAATAGAAGAAAGAAAAGAAGTATCAAAAGAAATAGTCTATTTGGATGCTTTGGTAACTTTGGAATTTCTTGGAATTATTCTTGATTAAAAATACTTGGGTGGTTGTTTTGGAAAAAGTTTTTCTCTTCACGATGGCATTGCTTGTGGATGAACTAAAAATTGAATATAAAAAATATAAAAAAGAAGAACAAGATGGAAAAGATACTTTGGGCACTCTATTTCAATTTCTAGAAATGGCGGTATGCACTTATGAAAAGTTGACTTTGCAGCAGGACGATTGGGACAAAGAAGAAGAAGAAGCCATCTTTGATGAACAATGGGTTCTTTTTTGGGAGGAGGAGAAAGAGGAAAAGAAAAAGGGGATTTTAAGGTCTGAAAAAAACAACCAAAAAAGAGAAAAATGAGATGAAAGGTGGATATAAGATTAGAAAACAACAGAAAGGGAGTAAGCAAAAGAAGAAAAGGGAGGAGGAGAGACAAAGGGGTAAAAAGGGCAAGGAGAAGAATAAGCAAGAGAGAAAGGAGGGGATGAGAAGCCTGAATGGAGGGAAACAAGACTTAAAGAAACAAAGCCTATTTAGAGACAATGGGTAAATCTAATTAAAAAAGGAATTCTGGAAGGTACATAAGATTGTGTTTTTATATGTGTATCTAGAGTAAAATGTTTAAGATATAAATGAGTATCAATATATATGATTAGCTTTTTAATGATATGGATAGGGGTTATATATGCTTTTATTTAGTTATTGTTGTGTTTTTACCCTTCTCATAAAATTTATTGTGTAACTTTAGAATGTACTAAACAGAATCCCAACATAAATTAAGTGTTATTTTAAGTAAATTTAAGCTAGGGGAAATGAGTCAAAGGTGTCACTCCAAGCAGTGTACAGGAGAAGTATATTAAAAGAGAAAAGATGAATGGATAGCTGGAAACAGAACAGACAAAGAATGATAAGTATTATGAACTGAATTGAGATAAGATAAATAAAATAAAATTAAGAAAGATGAAAGGGGGTGAAGCTACATAGAAAATTGAAAATGGTAATAAGATATGGAATGATATATAAAGTGAGTATGATTTCTGAATTTGTATCTGCGCGAAGAGTTTTAACCCGGGATCAAGCAGCCTTCAGAAAAGATATTTTATGTTTTTTTCTTTTATGTTTTGTATGTTTGTGTATTGTTTATGAAAGGCAATAAAACTTTAATTAGCAAGGAATATAATTTGGATAATAGAATGAAAAGGAGAAGTTGGGATAAGATACGTAGTTGAACAGATAACGTAAATATCGATATTACAATTTGGAACTATTTTGTATGCTCTATTGGTTTTCTTAGAAAATATTTTTTATGTTATTATGCCTTGATTGTTTGTGTATTGTTTTTATAAAACTAATAAAATTTGTTTGCAAAAAAAGGAAGGCTGAGTGCTGAGATATTGATGCTTTTGAATTATAATGCTGGAGAAGACTTTTGAGAGTCTTCTGTACTGAAAGGTGATCAGATCAGTCAATCCAAAAGTAAATCAACCTTGACTGTTCTTTGGAGGGACAGATACTGAAGCTGAAACTCAAATACTTTGGTCACCTAATGAGAAGAAAGGATTCACTGGAAAAGACCATGATGTTGGGAAAGATTGAAGGCAAAAGGAGAAGGGGGCAGAAGAGGATGAGATGGTTAGATGGTGTCACTGACACAATAAACAAATTCTGGAGGATAGGGGAACCTGGCATGCTATGGTCTATGGGGTTGTCAGACATGACTTACCAACTGAACAACAACAACATTAATGGACATGGATGAGAAATTGATAAGATGGATCTCCTTTAGGAAAAGCTCTGAGTAGGATACCACATTCCTGTAGCCTCAGACCTTTTATGATGGTGACGGAAGAATGAATATTGAACTGGACTATTTCTACAAGTCAAAGTGCATAACACTGTATGCTATTCTTATCTGCATTTGCATCATCATTAGGACTAGGATATTCTATATCTCCCAGAAGAATTCCTATATTACTCCATTCATTTTGGCCCCTTGTGATAGAAAATCCTATAAGCATTTCTTCCTTCTTTTTATTACTGAAAACTCCACAACAATAGACACAGTGATTAAAAGCTGTTTGTTTTTTGCTCTTATTATTAGTTGTTTTATCTAAATATACATCTTTACAATATTTAATCATCAACTATTTTAACTTTAAATGCCACAATATAATTTGTGAGTACAGCCTTTTTTATTTCACGTTTATAATTTCCATCAATTATGTGTTTGGAAATTTATTTATGTGTCTTAGGACAATGCAGCTTGCTTTTTTTTTTTTTTTCAAGTGTTCCTTGGTTTGTTTCCCTTTCATAACACAATCCACTCCCCAAAGCAGTCATTTGTTAGGGCTTATAGGGTTGGCTGTTGTATTCTCATAGTTTAACCTTAATCAAGCAATATCTAAATAACAAACAGGGAATTTTAAGCACAATCTTCCCAGAAGATCTCATTGTGGAAGGAGATTCTTCTGGGTGTGGTTGTCCCATTGATCTAGAGAACACAAGGTTGGGAAAATTATGTGCATTCTTTCAGATTATCCAAAACTTTTAGGAGGCTGTGGATGTGTCTATGTGTGTGTAGCAAAATTATCTCCCCAAATAATTTCCAGTCTTTCTTCTCTTCCTCCTTTATCAGTGGGAACACACAGACAGATAACATCCTTGTGATGTGACCCTGACCTTTGTCAACCTTTGTTAAGACTTCATCTGAAGTCAGGCCTAATGTTTGTAAACAGGATGTAATTAAGGCTGGGAACTGACCGAGCCTGACATTAAGACAATGTGGAGTTGGCAGAGAATGTTCTGTCAGATGTCAGCTCTCATTGTGTTCTAAGTGCCTTCATAATAATTAAAGCCCTCTTTATTAAGGAAGTTCACTCAACTTGGATTAATCTGTCACGGTGTGGTAGCCATCCTTCAGAGTGCAAGTGTTTCCTCTGATAAACCTTAAAAATGAGATGGGGGGAGGTGAGTGGGAGGAGAAAGAAGAAAAAAGCACTGAGAACTAAAAGAAATCTTTGAAAGTTAAGGCCGAGTTAGGTGACAGGTGCTGACTAAAGATTGGTAGCAGGGGTGGGAAGAGGAGAAAAATTCTTTTGCCAGCTGTGTTATCGCAAAGTGAACATAAGAGGTCAGAGTTATCATTTTAGGGCGCAGCCAGAGAGGGCCAGCAGGCTCGCATGAAGGAACACAGGAAAATGAAGGTGCAGAAAAATCTACTGATAAAGACATTGTTGCAAGATGGTGTTATCTAGTGGTATGTGGGCGGAGGAGGATGCAGATTGAGATGGAAACACTGAATGGGAATTTATCGAGTGAGACTAATTTCCCAGTGGTGCAGATGGCCAACCTGAAGGAAGTGCCAGTGTTTCAGTGAACGGAGAGCTTAATGTGGAGTCCTGATGAAGACAGTGTTTATTGGTTGAGGAAGATAGTGTCCCTACAGCTGGTGCGGAGCTAATACTTTGGGAAAATGACTGATTTTGGTTCATGCCCTATTGTGATATTCATTTTATTGCATTTAATCAAAGAGGGAGTTTACTTGGTTAATTATCACATAAGGCAAGAATCCTGGAGATATATAGAGTCTTTGATATATGCTGGTTTTACACAATGATGCTAAGCAGATGGAAAATAAACAAACACTCTTTGTCCTCCAGAATATGAGTGGTTCAAAAGAAGTTAATCTGACTGACTGCTTCAAATTGTAGATGAGCCCTCACACAAGTAATTTTTCCCCTTACACTAACTAAGGCTAGAAATCATTGTAAGAGTAGCACTAATCCCCAAATAGTAAGAAATTTATTGATTTATTTGGTTATTTATATCCTGCCTTTATTACTTTTATAAATAACTCAAGACAGTGAACATATCCAACACACCTTCTTCCTCCTACTTTTTTCACAACAACCCTGTGAGGTGGGTTGGGTAAAGAGAGAATGACTGGTCCAAAGACATCCAGCTGGCTAAAGTGGGATTTGAATTTACAAGGTTAAAACACATTTCTAGGCGGAGAATCATTGGATCAGCTATATGTAAGGTCTAAAATGATAAAAAACTCCACATAGTTTGATTTTTGGGAGTGAAGATGAAACCAACTGTTTCCCTCAGTTTCTTTTTATTTTTTGCAACTTACTATAGGTGAGTTAATGACTGAGCCTATTAATGTTCAGACAATCTTTTTCCCTTTGGCCAATGGCAAAATGTTCAAAATGATTCCTGTGTCAGCATATGGGAAATCTGTAGAGTCTCAGTAATATTCTATATTAATATTCTAAAGCTGATAAATATTATTAAACCTATATAACAAGATAGGAATTAAATCAGGAAAACAAACAGTTTTGGCCTGATGTCTGCTGATAATTAAACAGCGAGGGAGAATTTGAAGGAAGCAAGAATAACAACTTGGTTCAACTGCTGTGAGTTGAGTTGAGTTGATCTGAGAGATTGACTGGCCCAAAGCCACCTAACTGGCATTCATGACTAAGGAAGGACTTGAACTCTGTCTTCTACTTTCTAGCCTGATTTCTTAATTACTAGATCAAACTGGCTCTCTTTTAGCAAGCACCTCCTGCAGTATATTCTGAATCCAAATGAATGTCTGATAGTCTGAAGTTAGTTTAAGGAGAAAGATGTTGCAGTAGAAACAATTTAAGTCTTTTTGGTTTGGTTGATTGCAGAATCTAAAGGATCAAAAGCACCTAAAATGACACAGGGTTAATTCAACTAAGGATCAGCTAAAATTCTGGTGCTGAACTTTAAGGAGCACAGAAGATGCCAATGGTTTAATCACTACAAACTCCCTTTTGAAGCAGGTGTAACTTCTCATTCATACCTCTGAGTTTTGCCCTACAAAATGTAACTCTAAAGACATGGGCAGGAAGTACTTTGAAGAATATTATACTTTCTTATTCTTTTCTAACTCATTTATTTTTAAACAGAGAAACATAGGAGCATGATATGCACAATGTTATATGTGATCGTTAGGTGTGTTATGTAAGATAGTCCACATTTGGAAAAGACCCACTATCTAAAAATTGGAAAATTTAAGAGATTAAGAAAATAAAAAAATCACTCAATTTGAAAGAAAAAAGTAAAAAATATAATATAATAATGGGTAGCATCTCTCATAGAATGGAGCACTAGAGGGATACTGGATGTTTATCTAGGTGATAATTTTAAAACTACAGAGAAGGCAAAGGTTGCTTCTAAGTACAGTTATCTGAAGTTCAAGGTATGAGTCCATACTAAGTTACTGTTCTGACAAAAAGTTAGGAAGAAATGTTCATATTTGATATAGGCACCTCAGTGATGGAAATAAGAGAAATGAGAGAATATGAGAAATGTAATAGGTTAATTTAAACAATATACTAGGGGCTTTTGTTTTGGTATGTTTAAAAAAAACCCAGTAAATTCAAGTTGAATAGGTGAGATACAAAGTGAAAGGATCATATTGTTAGTGAATACTGTAATGTATAAGTTTCAGGAAATGTAAATTCTTGTTCCTCTAGGATACCTGTAGGATTGTGCCATTGAGTAGTTAGATTTAGCATTCTCCAAATTGAGGGGTCCTTGATGCTCTTTGAGCTTGGCTGTTTTCTTGCTGATGTTTCATTATCCAAACTAGATATAATCATCAGTGCAGTTACCTAGTTTGGGTAATGGAACATCTGAAAGAAAACAACCAAGCTCATTCCAATCCTGAACTACTTATATTCTCCTTTATTGGTTCTCAAAATGGTATAAAATATAAATAAATGTGCATTTTAAAAATTATGACAGGGCATTTAATAGGATAATGTCAAAATTCTGAAATATTATACAAGTTTCCCCTTGCTCCAGGACACTATTCTGAAACTGCTTAGTTAAATGCAACATTTAATTGAAAATAAGTCCCACTGAATTCTGTGGGGCTTACTTCTAATAGTAAAATACTTTATGTAATATAAATCAACTGAAGTTAAAATTAATTACTTTCAACTTTAATAGAACAAACACATATTGGGGTATATTTTATTGGCGGGGAGGAAGGGATATTTGTAATCAGAAGAACTGTAATCTCTGTTGTAATAATTCATTGTTTGAAGCTTGGAAAGGGAATTACAAAAAGAAAATATTAAAGACATGTTCTAATTACAAGTTGATTATTTCTAATGATTACATTGTAACATAGTTCAATATATTCATTTTTATCTTGCCTGTTGCTGCTGTGTATATAAATTTGTATGTTATGAGTTCACTTAATTAATACTAGGTGAATAATTAATAACAGAATAATGAATGGTAATAGATCCAATAAAGAAAGTAAAAGTTTGATGTTTCTATGTTTTTCTCTCTCTTTTACTATTATGTTAATCTGGAGCATATTTTCATTTATTTTTATTCTTAAACTCTTCAATTTAATAGTTCAAAGATTAACAGTTTAATACAGTATGACAAGAATCCAGGAAATGTCAAACCTGCATTTATTGATTTTATGGGGATAGATGTGAAAGCAATAGGACTTCAAAGTAGGTTCAAGTCTACCAGTGTCTTAAGCTGTGATAAAAGCTTGTTTACTTTCATTAGAAATTAGTATCGAATCACTATGTGTTAGAATTAAATCTATTAAGCAAGCTGTATTCTTTTCTGGGCTAGCGGTATTAATCCACACACACACACACACACACACACACACAGTTCATTTATTAGTGTGATTTTCATTTGTTTCATCCAATAGAATGAAATAGAAATGTTCATTCATCATTAGCAAACAAGCACCAGAACAAATTATGAACTGTTTTTAAGAGTTTTATGAGTTATAAAGACAAAGGTTAAGAAACAGAAACTTGTTATGTACATAACAATTTTCTGCTTAGAGAGAGAGGGGAGCCGAACTGTGGAGGAAAATGGTTTTATTTAACCTTGACACAATGCACTTAATTAAATAAACATTTGTGAGGAATAGAATTATTTGCCTTGATGAGAGTTGTCAATTTTTTTATACATTAAAAATTCAGAAGCTGCTTAAAGTATTAATGCTAACATTTTAATTTTTGGGGGCATGTAAATAGGATGGTAGGAAGTAAAACGATGGGCAGGGAATCAGCTGTGCACATGAGGGCTTTTTAAAGATAGGTAAATCATTTTCTTCTTAAATGAAATTCTGTTTGACTGCATGAAATATGAACAGTAATTAAATGCACAGTCTGTGGGCCTTCCATACTTTAAAGCGCTTTCTCCCCCCCTCTTTTCCCCTTTTTTTTAAAAAAGTGCTCACCTCAGACAGGCCAATTATCCAAGAACGATGGAGTCAAGGGAAAAGTAGCTAAATTTCTTTACTTGAATGATCACAACCACAAGTAAGCGATTAGTCCCAATAAGCACCAGCAGGGATGTGGTAGGGACCCTCATACTGGAGGGCTTCAAATAGTCATTTCCTTGGTTTAAAATAAAATCTGACTGCACTAAATAGACAGTTTTTAATCTCCATTGGACATCTGAAGATTTCTCAAGCTGTTGTTGGCCATGGCAGAAACAATTTTTTTTGCTTTGTTGATTAAACCAGTGGACTCTACCACTGCTTATCGGCCTGCGACGAGCTGTTCTTTTTAATTAAAAGTGAACCACCACGAGAGAGCAATTAACAGCTAGTAATTACTAGGCTCTTCAGAATGGCAACATTTTGCCTTTCATTCCAATTATATAATGGACAAGTGGCTTTTTGATCTTCAAATTAGTGAGCTCTTGTACTATTTGTTTTGAGGCAGATTTGGAAGGTTAATGATGCCTGTGGTGGCACTTTTTCCACTGACTGATGTAAGACAAGGGGGAAAAAAGAGGTAAAAAAATGGAATATTCTATCAAAAAATGCAAATGTTGCCTTCATGATAATGAATAGGAAAGTATGCAGGTTGTTTAATAAAAGCGAAACAGTCATACATTTTTTTGGTCTTTAACTAGCACCATGGAATTATTTCCCTTAAAGTTTTAATTAAATGTTATAATATAGATTCTTTCGAGAGTGGCACATAACATTTAACTGCTTGATTCTTAATTGTATTTGCCTTTGATTGTGGCACCTATAATTTAATGTTTTACCATGAAACAGAGACCTGGAGGTTTCCCCTGGGACATACAATGCATTGACTTCATTTTAAAGTCTTTTAAGTAAAAAGTCTTAAAGTTTATTTAATGACCACTATGTCCTCTGAGTATACAGACCACTTCCATCACAAATCCTTGTTTAATTTTAATTAATATTGATTTGCATTTCTTAAAGAAAAAAGCATGATTGTTACGTGCCATATAGCTAAGAAATTGTGGGAGAGATGAGTTTTGAAATATGTCACTGGGTAGGTTATAAAGGCAGATCAATAATGAAATATGAGGTTCATCGATGGCATTGGTATAAATCAATTCAGCATAAGTTGTCTTAACTGAATATTACACGTAGGGCTGTCTAATTCTTTGCTCTGCTTTTCTAACATTTGTTGTTTGGAAAGCATGTGATGGAAATTCTAAATTCTGTCAGAATTCTGATCTCTTGGGAAAAAAGATTAATTTATTTATTTGTCATAAATTACTCCCATATGCTGACATGCAATTAATGTGCTTTAAAACAATATCAACAAAACCAAACCATGTTTGTATGTATGTATGTATGTGTGTGTGTGTATGAATGTGTGTATGTATGGTTGATCATATTTACATGATGCCCCTTTCACAAATGTATCACTTTAGATGGCATGTATGTGTTCCTTAAAAAGAAAAACAAAAAAATATATCAAAACAGATGTTAAAAACTATAACAAGTATAAAAGCTATAGTATTAAGAGCCCACACTGATATTGTAATTTGAATCAGAATATGGCTTTACAATAACTGGTTTTGCAAAGATGCTTACATTTCAATTAATCTAACATTTTTGGTGATGTTTCTACAAGAGAAAGATTGAAACTAGTAAGCACACCTGTGCAGAATAATTATTGGTTGGACAGACTTGGTATTAGGACCTTTGTCTTGTCCAGTAGGATATATCTACCTACATATATATGCGGGAGCCATTTTTGTATGGTGGTAGACTATCTTGACAAGAGATATCTATGAGTTATTCAGCAATTCTGTTGAGAACTTAGTTCCCTACCAATGATGGGCAAATAAGATCTAGTCTTCTGGCCTAGGGCCTGGATTCCTTTGCCCAAAGAAAAATATGCATCATCTAATAAGCAAAGTAGGAGCTTGTCAGTCTTACCAGGTGGACTAGCAGGAAACATGTCCAGATAAGCTAAATCTTCTTTATTGTCAGGCTATAATAACAGATTCTTGTAACCTTGAGAGTACAAGTCTCTCACAGCCTTCTCTACAGCCTCAGAAACTAGGGAAGGTCCTTTGTGAGCTTTTTGCTTTGCCCATTTTTCATCTGTGGGTTATGTCCTCCCTTATATACTGTTTCCTAGGCAGCATCTTTTCCCCCATCACCCCACACCCCACCAAGTCTTTCCCACATACTTTTACAGAATTGTACTTAACCAAATGTCTGGTATAAAATATCTTATTCTGGATGGATATGTGTGTCTGAATTAGAGGTATGAAAATAAGTGCTTCCTGTTAAGTGTGGAGCGTGGGTGCGAATAATGGAGATGAGCCGGTAGAAACAGTGAACTTCAAACTCTTTATTTACATGGTGTGACAGCTCGAACTGGATGGCTGCTATAGCCTTCCTTATATAAGCAACTTATTAACTATTCAACCAAAAGCAATCCTGGAGCGCTAGCTCCGTTAACCAATGAGAATGGCCTGTTAATGGCCAATCAGATGCTCCTGAATGGACCAATCCGATCCTGCCATTAACAGCCAATCAGAAGTGCAGGGCCAGAACCCTGCACTTGACTTCAAGCTCAAGATAACTTTATTTAACATTATTCATTCACAACACCCCTTTCCCCTGGCTTCTGCTTACCGGGTGCGGTCACATAGTCCTTGAGGTAGGACGGTTGTTTTATCAGTCTTTTTGATTTTCGCAAAGTGCCTGGCAATTGGCTGCACTTTTGCTGAGGTAGATTGCTGTTTAACGACAGGGGTGCCTCTGGTTCAGAGTTCGCGTTTACGTCGTCACCAATATCTTCGGCCACTCCCTGAGGTGAACTCACTCCCATCCCTGGTTCCTGCTCCTGCTTTTCAGTTCCATTATCAGTCCCTTCGAAAAGATTTTCCTCTAGTTGAAATTCATCTTCCTCTGTATCTCCCCCCCTCTCAGTTTGGTCATAAGGAAGTTCGGAATTGCGTGACAGCAGCCATGATCGTAGTTTATCTATGTGGCGCTTCCAAAGTCAATCGTCAGGGCACTGTACAAGGTATGATCTTGGGCTGGTTACGCGGATTACATTCGCTTCTACCCACAGCAGATCGCCTGATAAGTTTTTAGCGAATACTAAATCGCCTACCTGGAAAGTACGGCATCGGCCACTGGATCCAAGTGGTTTTTCCGGTTCGTAGGCTGGGTGTAACTGGTCAAGGTGGGAGCAGAGCTTTTGCCCCATTAGCAGCTCGGCAGGAGTTTTGTTGGTGACGCTGTGAGGTATGATGTGCTGTAGGAAAAGGATTCAGTTGATTTTCTCGTCGATGTTGTCGTAGTCTATTTTTTGTAGCGTTCTCTTGACAAATTGTACCATGCGCTCAGCCCTACCGTTGGCCACAGGGTGCGCAGGTGAAGTGAGCGCATGTCGGATACCGCGGTCAGCCAGGTACTGTTCAAAAGACAGCGCGGTAAATTGGGGCCCGTTGTCGGATACCAGAACGTCTGGTAATCTGTGGATTGCAAACAGTCTTTCCAGTCTTTTGATGATTGCTTCGGTGGTTGTGTTCCTCATTCGGTGAATCTCGAGCTAATTCGAGTAGGCGTTGATGGTTAACAAGAATGTGTGGCCTTTGGTCAGCCCAGCAAAATCCAGATGGATGCGGGACCAGGGTCCCTGCGGCGTCTCCCATTCGGTTGGGGTTGCCTTTGGTGGAGCGTTGCTTACTTCTTGGCATCTCTGGCAAGTTTTAACTCACAATTCGATTTGTCTGTCTATGCCTGGCCACCACGCATAGCTACGTGCGAGGCCCTTCATGCGCACGATGCCAGGGTGGCCATCATGCAAAGTTCTTAGCAGTGCCTGTTGGAGTTGTTCTGGTTTAACGACTCTATCACCCCAGACGATACAGCCCTTCTGCAAGAACAACTCTGTTTGACGACTTTTGAATGATGCAAAGTCGTCTGGTACTTGGTCCAATGGCCATCCGCGTTCCACCCATGTGAGGACTCATGCTAAGATGGTGTCACGTTTTGTTTCTCTCGCGATATCATGGGCAGTTAATGGTGGCGTATGGAGTGTCTCAATCTGCAATGTTGTCATCATTGGTGCAGGATCATTGATGGTTTCAGGGAGCGGTGCACGGCTCAACGCGTCGGCGTGAGGAATGGCTTTACCGGAGTGATATTGTAGCTGATAATTGTAGGCAGCCAAGAATACTGACCAGCGGGTCATCCTGGGAGAAAGTATGTAGGGAGTTGGCTTATCCCCAGCGATTATCCCCAGCAACAGTTTGTGGTCAGTTACTAAAGTAAAAGCCTGGCCGTACACGTACTCATGGAATCTTTTAATAGCCGATACAATTGCCAGGGCTTCTTTATCGATCTGACTGTAATTTCGCTCGGTTTTCGAGAGTGTTTTTGAAAAGTAAGCAACAGGGGCTTCACTACCGTTAGGCAATACATGGCTCAAAATGGCGCCCACTCCAAAAGGCGATGCATCACATGTGATATTCAATGGTAAAGTCTCATTGTACTGCATTAGTACAGCGTCAGAAGTCAGTAGTTTTTGTACATTACAGAACGCCTGCTCTTCTTTGTGATCCCATACCCAAATTGCTTTTTTATCTAATAGGCGATGTAAAGGTTCAGCAACAGTCACCTTGTGCTGCAAGAATACGTTATAGAAATTGATAAGGCCTAAGAATGCCTGGAGGTCAGCCTTGTTCCAGGGTCTAGGAGCGTTTTTTATTGCTCTCAATTTGCTATCGGTAGGGTGAATACCCTGACTGTCAATCAAGTACCCTAAGAATTCAACACGATCTGCACACAGCTTGCACTTATTTTTCTTTACTTTCAGGCCTGCTTCTTGGAATTTTTGTAAAACCAGTCTTAAATGATCCCGTAAAATTTTTGGAGTGGGGGCAGCAATGAGCACATCATCAAAGTAGGGGACAACGCCTTTGATCCCCTGCAATAGTCTCTCCATTAGGCTCTGAAAGATCCCCGGGGCTACACTGACTCCGAATTGGAGCCACGTACACTTGAAGGCACCTCGGTGGGTTACGATAGTCTGTGCCTGTGCCGTTTTTTCGTCAGCCGGCAGTTGCTGATAAGCCTGAGCTAAGTCTAGTTTAGCGAAGACTTTTCCGCCCCCCAGGGAATGTAGGAGGTGTTGCACCACCGGCACCGGATATGGATTTTGTTGCAGGGCGTGGTTTAGAGTGGCTCGATAGTCCCCACAAATTCTAATGGAGCCGTCCGGCTTAATTAGTGTCACGATTGGGGTTTCCCATGGGAAGTGGTCAGTTGGCTTTAAAACTCCCTGGGCTATCAACTTATCAAGCTGTTCGTCGATTTTCGGCTTTAGTGCGAACGGAACTCGACGAGGCTTAAGGCGGATGGGAGCTATCTTTGGATTAAGGCTAAAGGATATCAGGGTCCCCTTTTACTCGCCTAGCTTTTCCGCGAAGATGTCCCTGAATTCGTGGACGAGGTCCTCCTCCCAGTCACTGCCGTCGATTCAGTTAATGCCTGCCACTTCAATGCCGAGTGGTACAAACCATTGCAGGCCTAATAGGCTAGGCCGGTCCTTGTTGATCACTGTCAGGGGTAAGTACGCTGTGCGGTTCTTGAACGTGACCCGGACTCGATTGGATCCTATGACTGGAATCCGGTTCCCTTGGAAGTCCTTTAACACGAGCCATTGGAATTGAAGGTCTTGGCGCTGGATAGTGGGGATGAGTTGCTTGAGGGTCTTCCAGGAGACCATTGAAAGAGACGATCCCGAGTCAACTTCCATTTGGCAAGGCTGATTTTCGATGTCCACTTTGACTCGAATTTTCTTGGCATCCAGCGAAGAGGCGTGGCTGATAGTGTTTGGTGAGCCTCTTCCCGTCTCATTAGGCGATTCACGGGTCGGTTTCTGTAGGAGTGGTTTTCTGGTTCTCGCCTTACAGGACGATTTCCTGTCGATTGGCGGAGATTGGTACCGTTTGAGGTTTGGCTGGGTCCGAGGAGACTTCTGCAAACCCGTCCGATATGGCCTCGTTTCCCGCACTCGTGGCAGAGCACATCGCGGAATTTGCAATCGGAATGGTAATGGTTGGCCCCGCAGCCAGAGCACGATTGCTGGGATTTCGGGTAATGGTCCCGGTCAGACGGCAGGCGATGGACCTCTTCTTCGTCGCTGTCTGACGACGAAGAAAGGTCCTCATGGTGGGCCGTCGAAAGCTGTCCTTCTGACTTAGATGAAACTTTGCTGGCTAGTTGGTGTGCTGGAGCGCGATTCCGCCGTAGTTGTGCAGCTCACTTCTTGGTCACCTCCGCTGCCATAGCCTCAGTGATGGCATCGGTAAGGCTAATGTCACCCTTAGCCATTATTTTGCTCTGTACGTTTAGAGCATCTAACCCGAGGACTACTCGGTCTCTCAAAGCCTCTTCTAGGTCGGCGAAATAGCAAAGGCTCCCAAGTTCCGGAGGGCTGCAACGAAATCGGCAACACTTTCTCCTTTCCTCTGGTTTCTTTGATAGAACTCATGTCATCTTAAGAGCGTTGGAACGGTTGGTGCATAGTGGGCCCTTAGTAGCGGTTCGAGGACGTCCCAGTCCATGGCCTTCACTTCAGCCGGTTTTGCTAATGCCTTAGCCATTTTGAATACCGTTGGCCCACAGTGCGTTAGGAATACCGCCCGTTTCTTCCCGGTTGTGGCATCCTTCCGATTATTCGTTTCCAAAAACATTTGGAAATGGTCCATGTAGGACTCCCAGTCCTCTTGAGCTAGGTCGAATGGAGCGGGTAGTACTACGCCGCCGGACATGGTTCCGCCGTTGTGCATTTCAGCCACGTGCTTGGTTGTCTTCGTCGTTGTTTTAGTTGGCTCTGATGTCATCCAATCCCATCCTTGTCGCCAGTGTTAAGTCTGGAGCATGGGTGCAAATAATGGAGACGAGCCGGTAAGAAACAGTGAACTTCAAACTCTTTATTTACATGGTGTGACAGCTCGAACTGGATGGCTGCTATAGCCTTCCTTATATAGGCAACTTATTAACTATTCAACCAATAGCAATCCTGGAGCGCTAGCTCCATTAACCAATGAGAATGGCCTGTTTATGGCCAATCAGATGCTCCTGAACGGACCAATCCGATCCTGCCATTAACAGCCAATCAGAAGTGCAGGGCCAGAACCCTGCACTTGACTTCAAGCTCAAGATAACTTTATTCAACATTCACAACATTTATTTAACATTCACAACACTTCCTATCACACCCCCTGCCCCAAAACATACAACATATTTGTCTTTTCATTAGACATCACTTTTCTGATACACCATTTTGTAGCTTAATTGTCCTGGATACTCTTCACTAATTAGTTCATCAGAATGTCATGGGGTGCTTTGGAAAATAGTTTCAAGTCCTATTACATCTGCAGCATTCCCTCAATCTTAATTAGGACTGCAGAAAAAAAAAAATTACAACCAACCTGCCTTCCATCGAAGACCTGTATACTGCACAAGTCAAAAAGAAGGCTGTGAAAGTATTTACAGACCCCTCACATCCTGGACATAAACTGCTTCAACTCCTACCCTCAAAACGACACTATAGACCATTGCACACCAAAACAACTAGCCACAAAAACAGTTTTTTCCTAAATGCCATCACTCTGCTAAACAAATAATTCCCTCAACACTGTCCAACTATTACTATGTCTGCATTACTATTATTAATCTTCTCATCACTCCTTATCACCCATTCCCTTCCACTTGTGACTGTATGACTGTAACTTTGTTGCTTGTATCCTTCCGATTTATATTGACTGTTTCCTGGTATGATTTGATTGCTTATATGATTCTTAATTCTTGATGAATGTATCTTTTCTTTTATGTACACTGCGAGCATTTGCACCAAGACAAATTCCTTGTGTGTCCAATCACACTTGGCCAATAAAGAATTATATCTATTGATCTATCTATCTTTTTAGAGAAATTACTTAAGTGGCATAAGTTGTTTCTTACATTCAGGATCAGAGATTTTAGTTTGCTTTAGAATCTTCCTAGGTGTTAATTGTTGACTGGCCTGTGGTGTCCTGCATCCTCCTCTTATTCTTTTTGAAAACAGGGCCAGTGCTTCCCTTTCTTCACTTATCTGTTATTTTAAAGGTACTCCAGAATTTATTCAGAGCAGATAAGTATTCCTTAGTCATTTTTTTTACTAGTTTCAAGCTTCCATCCCGCCCCACCTCAACTTGCTTTTCAAACATCAAGGTAACACATGCTCTCTCTTCACAGAGAAATGCACCAAATTTGGAGTTGTATTGTTCCATCTTTTGAATCGTTTCCTGTTAATATTTGCCATTATTGCTGATCAGCCACTGTACACATTCTTTTCTTTTTGAATTATTCATTTATTATTTATAAAGGAATCCCTTATTTGTTATTTTTTACCTCAGCTACTTCTGAGCTTTATGTTTCCTGAGGCCACCTCTATAGTTTTGGCTTATCTGCAAGTATTATTTTGGGACGTCTTTTGTATATGCCTTTTCAGAGCTTCAGCTTCTTGTGCTACCTCCCATTCTTTTTCTTCTGCTTGTCAACCACTTTGACAAGCTTCAGGACTGGTGTTATACAGACAGATTTTCTTCCCTTTATTTAAAAGAGGCACTATGTATGTCTTTAAAACTACCAGTTCAAAACAGTGGATCAGGGGAAAAAGCAGTGTATTTATGATGCTGGACTACTGCAATACTTCCAATTTTTGAACTGTTACAATATACTCAGCTGACAGTTTGTGGGGGTTCCTTCTCCCTCATTCTTGCATTTTTTCCATAATGGATACTGGCTTATTCTATTTTCAGATCTGAATTATGGCCATTATACCACCATTCTCTGACTTTTTGTTTAAATACAAGCACAATCTTTTAGCTGTAGGTAAATGCAGTCTTGTTTTGGGGCAGGAATAAAACTTGCCAAAACTTTTCAGGATGGAACAGCAGAGTGTCACAATTTATGTTTACGTCTATTTCTTAAGGCACCACCAGGAGAAAACAGTTATTTATTTCTTCTTGTTCCCTTTTCAGCTTCTTAGATTAGCTACCTACTGTATATTTGCTAACTCTTACAAGAAATATTTATTAGAGAGATCTACCTTAAACTCCCCTGCTGAACTCTTCATGTCAAATTCATGTTACTTCTTGTTCATTTAGTCAGAGGGCTTGCTTGTGGGAAATTGGCAGCCTTTTATTCAGTTTCTTCTGCTTACTTTGGAGAAGTAGTCCCTCAATTACATGCATTTGGCAAGCAACAGCTGTCAGAATGCTCCTAGTTAGCAGCAACTATTTAGCACAGGGGTCCCCAAACTTGACAACTTTAAGACTTGTGGACTTCAACTCCCAGAATTCTCCAGCCAGCTATGCTGGGAGTTGAAGTCCACAAATCTTAAAGTTGTCAACTTTGGGGACCTCAGATTTACCAGGTTAGTTTTTTCCTTGCTTTCCTATCTCCCTCTCTTCCTTGTTTCTTCCTCCAGTCAAATTCTATTGCCAAACTTCCCTTACAATTTCACTTGCTCAGTTTACTTTCACATTGTTTATTTTGAGGGAATGTAGGTTCAGTCTGGCAGGGTTTTTGCATTATGGTGAATCATAGTTTATTTATGTGAAGAAAAGGACCAGGGGAGACATGATAGCAGTTTTCCAATATTTGAGGGGCTGCCACAGAGAGGAAGGATTCAAGCTATTTTCTAAAGCACCCAGAAGCCAGACAAGGAATAATGGATGGAAACTGAACAAGGAGAGATTTAACCTGGAAATAAGGAGAAACTTTCTGACAGAACAATCAACCAATGGAACAGCTTGACCTCGGAAGTTGTGGGAGCGCCATCACTTGAGACCTTCAAGAAGAGATTGGACTCAAGAAGAGACCTTCAAGAAGAGATTGGAGATTTGTCAGAAATGGTGTAGGGTCTCCCGCTTGTGCGGGGGGTTGGACTACATAGCCTATAAGGTCTCTTCCAACTCTGATTATCTATTATCTCTTATTTACCATGATTACTAAATAAACTACAATTGGCTCAATTCAATACATGCTGTAATAACAAGCATGTTAAATCAAAAGCAAACAAATCATATTAAGACTGTTATATGAGTTTAAGCTAAAGATTTGTATGAGCTAAGCTAAAGTGTAAAGCAGTGGTAAGATTCAAAAACTTTTACTACTGGTTCTGTGGAAATGGCTTGGTGGGCGTGACAGGGGAAGGATACTGTAAAATCTCCAGAAAGAGGTGGCATCCGGCAGTTTTCCGAACTATTCATAATTTCCGCTACCGGTTTTCCAGAACTGTTCAGAACATGCTGAATACCACCTCTGGTGTAAACTGAGATTTTCAGAAATCTGTGAGAAGAAATAGCTTTTTTCTTCTTCTTCAGGAAACTGCATTCTATAATTTATAGAATGGTCTTGCAATAGGAAGCTCATCAGTGATCATTGAATGTGTTATTTTCCATCAAATAAGGTGGAAACCAGTTTGCTTTTTTTTTTTTTTTTTAGAGAGGGAATTTATACATTACACTTAACTGGCTGCAAAATATTTCTTTTCTTCCTCATGTTATTTTATTCCCAATTGCATATCACTTGTCTCATGTCAATAATTGTTATTATGATAGGAATAAAAAAATTCAGCAATTCTCATGATTAGAAGCCATACTTGATTTTGTATGTTTCAGTCAAATGTTTTTCAAGAAAGGAACAAAGAATTTAGTGCAGAAAATGCGGTTTTCATCAGAAGTTCTACATTTATTATAATTTATCCTCCTGTAATGTTCTACAAAGCTGTAGATGTTCTGATTGGTTGGAAGAGAGGTTGTAATTCAAAATGAATTGAATGGAAGTTACTCTTTGAGGAATATATTGCCCTTGGTTTTTTTGAATGCAAGTAAAATGAGATTCTGAACAGTTAATATTGATATAACTAAGAAATATACACAGAATGAATTTCAAAACTATTTGCAAAAGTTTCAGAAATTCATTGTTACTTTAGTAAAATAATTTCATTAACCATGGCAGATATTTAATTTTTAGTTACAAATTTCTTATGGAACATAGAATATTTGGGTTATTGTCTAGAATATTCCTATTGTTGAGTTCCAACTTTAACATAAATATAAGTCCTGTGTGTGTTACCACTGAGCAGTAATGTTTTCCATATCATACAGTGACAGACGGTCAAGATTCCAGTTAATTTAAAATCATGTGACAATAATATGTTTTGATTTTTGAAAATAAATGTGCCCCAGATATTTGTTTTGTCAACTTGGGAGAGTGGACAGAACAAACTAGTTATATTGTCTTTAGATTAAAAATTATACACTTTACAAAGGTAAAATTGTGAAAATTAAAAAAAAACAATCTGATAATTTTCACAGTTAGCTAAAAAGCCTATTGCACATGTTTCTATAAGCATGATTACATTTATGCCAGACAGGGTACATGATCGTTTCAGTGACAAGCATCTTCTATATCAAAATAAAACAACAGTTTTAATATTTGAAAGAAGTTTAATTTTTTGTTTTTATCCTTTTAATTGTCCAATTTACTGCCTGTTAAAAACCTATTAAATTATTTTTTAAAAGCTGAAGATAATCTCATCAATTGTTTGCATTCCCAATGATGTTATCGAATAGGCCAAAGTTTTGGCTAACTTATTTGGTTACTTAAAATTGCATGTTAAATGTTGTTAAATGGTTTCCCTTTTTTACAATTAATCTATTTTTCTCATGACTCTAGATAATACTGCCTGTCACAATAAATTGAAACTTCACAAATATTTGCCCAAGTCTAAATCTTGAATATTAGCCTTGTTGGAAATTAATGAAGGCCAATCTAATCCACTCATCCCATTATCAGCAATGGCCAATTTTACACTATAGGAGAAATATACAAGCAGAGCTGATAATATTGTCTTAAACACACACACATATGCATCAGAGGTGGTATTCAGCAGGTCCTGACCAGTTCTGGACAACTTGTAGTGGAAATTTTGAGAAGTTCAGGGGACTGGCAAATACCACCTCTGACTGGAGATTTTACAGTATCCTTCCCCTGCCATACCCACCAAGCCACGTTCACAGAACCGGTTGTAAAAAAAATGTGAATCCCACCACTGATATGCATACACACTTGAGATCATTCTGGGAGTACATAGTGCGTAATTTTGATGAGATTCAGTAGACTTTAGTAGGCAAGAAATGAAATTTTGTTGCTTTAAGATCTGCAAAGATCTGAATTCCACTTCTAGACAGAGAAGCTAACTATCTCAACAACAGATGTTGATTCCATGTGTAGTTCTCCTAAGCTCTCTCTGAGCTCCTGGAGCTATATGGCTACCCAGTCTATTTAATGCCCTTTAAAATGGCTCTGGAGGCCCCTGCTGACTTAAATAGATTAATATTAAAAGGAAGCTTCAAATGCAAATCTGGTGTGCTTCTAGTCACACCAGACTTGCAAGTCCTTTCTAGTGAAAGGCACCATATTGTCCTCTTCCTTCAACAAAATATCTTGGGCTGATCCAAATATCTCTATCAGTTGAGACTGTTAGTGTGCATTATTCTTTGCTCCTTGTCATGAGGATGAGACAGAACAAATCTGGTTAAACAAAGCAAACATATACATCCACAAATGTCCAAATTTTAAACTCATCACAGGATTTATTTCCAAAAGGATAAAAGGAACAAAGGAAAATACAGCAAGAGGTGACTAACAGAGAAACAAAAAAACCTGCCGCAAAACTAACCAACCAACCCTCCCATCCCCAATTAAGGACATCAAAGTTTGGCTTTGTTTAAAATATGGGTTGGCTTGCCACAATAATTTTTGGCACTGTGTATGTAGAATCTTGGCAATAACAATCTCCATATTATTTCACAGGTGTTTTACATTTATTGAATGGTTTGTAGAATGATGGAAAGCATCTTGCATGCCCTTTTAGGCTTTATAATATTGGCCAATGTTCATTGACCTCTCAGTGAGAATAAGGAGTTGCTTTTGGCTGGCTTAAAAAACACTGAGTCTTCACAGTTCTATAGTTAATTGAATAAAATTCTGCTACTTAGGAAACAGACAGGTATGGAATAACCCAACCTTATGTCAGGGAGTTCACTTGTCCGAAAATAAGATTAGGAATTTGTTTCCACTTGTAAATATGGTGATAATTATAGTTTATTTTACCCCTGGAAGTAGTTGTAAGAGTAGTAGTTAAGGATTGCAATCCTCAAAAAACATCTTTTAGGGGTAATTATAAAGGCTTCAGTGGGATTGTTTCTGAGGAAATGTTAAAGAGCAGCAGCCGATGTCTACAAATAATGTAGCTATTAGTTTTCTGAAAAATTTAAATGAGTATTCCAGGACAAAACCAAAATTGGCCTCAGAGGGAATGGGAATTTTTTCAGTTTCCTTGCAAGTAGAGTATATACAGTTCCAAGTAGATCATTGGCATGTGTACAGAGCATAGATCACATTCTTGTGACATGCTTAAAAAATCCAGTAGCCATGTATTTGTCATTTCTGATTTCCCCTCCTTTCTTTAACCTTTTTTTTCCCCTTAGAATGTAGCTGCCCCTGACAGTTTCAGGGAAGAAGTAATCATTGTGGAAATTTTATAATTCTTGGCACTGCATGAGATAGGCCAAAATCCAAAGAGTCTTCTTAGGCTTAGCTCCCAAAGGCTTAAATATGTCACCGGAGCTTTCATGCATTTTTCTTGGAGCAGCAAAGCTCGACCCTCTTAGTATCTCAGACACTCCTTTTGAAAAATCTCCTGAGTTTTGAAATGTGTTTGTCATATAGGTTGAGGAATTGCTGTAAAAACAAATCCCCAATTCCCTTGGGATCATGGAACAAGTCTACAGTTCTTCGAGTTCAGGACATAGAATCCTATATATTAATGAGGCTAGACTTCTAGTTTTTTTTTAACTCGTCAAAGAGATATAAGGCAATATAAATCCAACATGATCAATTTGTAACTGGAAATGCTAAGAATGAGACTTATGAATGTGTGCTTTTTCTGGAAGCTTATGATAAATCAGCAGCACTTCTAATGTACGCTCCGATAAAATGAAAACATCTCTCTCTCACCATCTCTCTTTTTTATGTCTCCATGGATATAACAAAATGGAGTTAAGCTGCTCTTGTAGGTTAGATTATATTGTGACAATTATATTTCATTCATTCAGATAGATGTGGTTCAAATGAAACATCACCAGGAAACTACAAGTCTCATTTTCAACTATATTTTAGCCATATTAGGAGCATGTACTTACTATTCATAAACATCTTTGCTGAAAACTCTTTCAAGCAGGATGAAGGCAAAGACAAGGACTATCCTTGTTATTGTCCTATGAAGTGGCACCTTTCCCCTTATCATTCAATTAACGTTTTCATCAGATTGATTAATTGGCTTTCATAATAGACCTAACTTTGATGTAGGCTGGATTGTCTAATTTGTGAATGCCTATCCAGTCAGTTTACCAACGGAGCAGAGATTTAAAAATGGGTTACTCAAAGGTCAAATTTATTTATTTATTTATTCCTCAAACATGTACAAGATAACAAGTATAGATATGAACATATCCTCTGTATATGAATAATATACATAAAATTATATCCTCTGTAGTATATCAATGTGCAACACTGCTTACTTAGGCAGCTCCAAACATCCGGTTGAGTGGATGCAGAAATAGTGCCTTTCTTTTACTGTATATACTCGAGTATAAGCCGAGTTTTTCAGCACATTTTTTGTGCTGAAAAAAACCCCCTCGGCTTATACTCGAGTCAGATTCCCCTCTGAAAAAAAAATGGTGTGGAGCTCCGAAGCTGGGCAGCCGCTTCCCTGCTTCCGTGTTTCCTTTGCAACTTTTAAGCATGGGGGTAATCGGAAGCAGAAAAGTTCTTGCTTGAGGATATATTGTTTTTTCTTTTTTTAACTGTTTTTAGGGGGGGGAAGACCCACCGCCATGTGAGAATGCTCAGACACGAAATCTATCCGACCGAAAATAAGTGTGTGTGTGTGTGTGGGGGATTTTAACAGAGGGAAGATGTAGGGAGAAGGCAAAAGCGACGGAAGATCCTTCAGGGGAAACTGAGGGGGAGACTCACCCTTGGTCCAGATGAGCCCCCTTCCCCTTTCTCTAGGCTGAGAAAACAACGCGAGCCGAGGTTGCTTCGGCTCCACTCAGCTTCGTTTCCTCAGCTCCAGCTGCTTTCAGTCCACTCGGGAGGAGGGGGAGGAGGTGGTGGTGGTGGCTCACGTTGTTTTCTGAGCTCTAGGCTGAGAAAACAACGCGAGCCGAGGTCGCTCCACTCAGCTTCATTTCCTCAGCTCCACTCAGCTTCATTTCCTCAGCTCCACTCAGCTTCATTTCCTCAGCTCCACTCAGCTTCATTTCCTCAGCACGCGGGATCCGCCCCCGCCGCTTTGCACCTTGCAAATGCAAAAACCCCAGGATTTTGCATTTGCAAGGTGCAAAGTGGCGAAGGCAGATTGCGCGTGCTGGAAAGGGCTTGACTGTATTACGGGGAGAGAGAGAGAGAGGGAGAGATCATAAGAACGGCTCTTGTTTTTTTCTTGCAAGGGAGAGAGTGACTCCTGCCTCCCACTGTCATCATCATCATCTTTTGGGTTAGTGAATCAATTAAACCTTTCATGATAGTGAGATCGTTTCCCAAATTTCCCTTAAATCAGGGAAGAAATCAGAAACAAACCTTTGGACTGAGAATAAGCCTGTTCCTGTGGACTGTCCTCCCTCAAACCTTAGATTGGCTGTAACCTTCATAGCTTTCAGGAAGACCATGGCTGGGGCTTCTGGGAATGGTGGGGTTCTTTTCTAATGGTTACATTGAGCGATGTAAGGATGGATTCTGCTGCTGATTATGGTTTGTTTTTTTTAAATGGATTTTGAATGTTTTTATATGTTTTTATATTATTTTAATTTGTTTTTATTTGTTTACCTATTATGAACCACACACTTAGATGAGATGCAGCCATACAAATTGAGTGAATAATAATAATTCATGCATTCATTACATTCACTATTCCCGTGAATTTTTTAGGGGTAGAAACATAAAGACAGTTACTACTTCAAGCCCTTTCCCACTGGATTAGGATTAATTTAAGCCTGAATCAAACAGTATCCTTGATTCTTTTTAGCATATAGGTTTTTGTGAGAGAATTATTACTGGATTTAGAGCTAGTGAAGGCTTTGGTTTGTCTCTCTCATAGTAAAAAGTGTTGTAGCTTTTGCTAAGTATCTGTGGTGTCTATGGTATCTTCATATAAACCACAAGGAATGTTGTGGGTCCCATCCCCTAGGGAGATACACCTGGTGGGACCCAGAAGAAGGGCCTTCTCCATGGTGGCTCCCTCTCTCTGGAACATAATTCCCCCGGAGATTAAACGACCTCCACTCTAACACACTTCTGGAAAGCACTTGTTTCCTGGTTCTGACAGTAGACTTGGGGAATACAGAATGGGATGGAGTCCATTAAATGGCTCGTGTGATCTGTGGTTGCCGGGTGGGGGTTTATTTTATTATTTTATTATATGATTCCCTGTTTTATTGTTTTTTTATATGAGATTTTTATATTCTTGTAAGCTGCCTTGAGTCGCCATGTGTGAATAGGCAGCAATATCAATTTCCTAAAACAAAATAAATATTGAGTTTCAGTACTACAGAGAGGACTTTTTGCTAGTGATCTTGTCCAATTTTGTTTGATTTCACCAAACATTGTGCCTGAAGTACCCAGGTGTTTCCGGGTTGAAAAGATTAGCTAGTGACATCATAGTTGCCTGAGGGTTGCCCAGTTGGGGGGCTCCTTTTGTGTTCCTGGCAGGAGCTGGAGTGAAGGATGAGAGCTCACCCCGCCCCATCGCAGCACTCGGGTCTCGATCGTGGGTTTCCAACTCAGTGACCTAAGCATGCGAGTCACCATGCTCCTAGATTTGTTTGATTATTTGACTATAAAAGGAAATATGACATGGGAAGAAAGACATCCTAAGCTAATTATCAGAATGCTGGTTTTTGTACCCCCTTTTAGATCTCCTGGAATTAACACAGATTAGCTCATGGAAAGTAGGATTGCAATGTTGAGGAAACTTATGGAATGCTGTGGAAAAGCTTTTGAGGCTTTTACAGTGTGTGTGTGTGTGTGTGTAGGTTGTGTATGTATGTATGTGTGTGTCCTGATGAAAATAATTTTATCAGGATTGTTGGTCAGTGATTGCTTTTTTAAATGTTTGTAAGCTCATATGTTTGTCAGCCACTTTGACTCCTGTCAGCTCTCTTCAATTACCTTCAATTCTTTCAAGTATCAGGATTTTTCCTAATGACTCTTGTGTATTAAATACCATGTATACAAAATATTTAAGTGTTTGTGTCATAATTAAGTCCTTTCAGTGAAGGATTAAGTCTGGTTTTATTTTACTTTGAAAGAGAAAATTGACAGCAGAAATAAACCCAGTGGTTCATCGAGTATGCCCTTTAAATTTTTTGTTTTTTGTTTTCTTTTTCTTTTTCTTTTTTTCTTTTTTCTTTTACTATTTATTTAATTTTTTTGTCAGATGATAAGCATGTGTTTATCCCAAGCATGTGTAAACTCAATTACTAATGATAGACCCAATACTTCTGCTGGAAGTTGGTTCCAAACTTCCACTGCTCTTTCTGTGAAATTCTTTTGCATCACCATAATACAGAGATATTATTTTTTCACATCTGGCCTCGACAAGACCTACCTTTATTTTATTTTAATACTTGTCATAATTTTCTTCTAGGCAGAACACATCTCTTTATTATTCTTTCTTGGCCACAGGGATTGTCCCTTCAGATTTTTGAGTCAAAGTGTTGTGATTTCAACTTGTTTTCGAGTAGATTATGTTTATTTTAAGGCTGAATCAAGGAGCACCTTTGATTTTTTCACATAGTATTGGCTTTGTGAGAAAACTATTGCTGCATTTTGAAGTGAAGACTTGTAGTATAGTCCGTAAAAGCTTCTGTATTGCAGCCAAATTAATAAGGTGAGAAGTAAAGATAACTGGAATGAAGCTTACTGGCAGGTCAATGGACAATATACAGAGGGTGACAATATTGCTTAAAGTGTAAGTACAACTTCATTTTCTATTTCACTTCTCCCCTTGGAATTGCTCTACTGCAGTAGTTCAGCAGAGCATTAGAATATATGTGAGGTAAAAATAAGAGGCATTCTTTTGCTAACTGCAGGAGAAGAGCAGTGAGAACACAGAGGAATTGGACTCTTATTTCTGCACGATTTCAAACACAGGGAGATCATTCAGCCTTGATTATTAATCAAAAGTGTACTATGGCTACAAGGGTATGTTGGAAAAAAAATAAAGTTTTATTTCCATGTCAACAAGGAGGGGCACAGAATACTATAAGAGCAGCTTTGTTTAGGAACTAGTATTTGGAGAGCTGCTTGAATTATTTGTATTAATTGTGTGCACGGTTTCAGAGTTCTGTGCCAAGATATGACTACGGAATGAGGACCTTGAAGTGATTTATAAATCAATTGCTTCTTTGTGGAAAGAATTCATGACCAATAGAAGGACTCAAAAATAATCATTATAGCCTTCCTTCCTTCCTTCCTTCCTTCCTTCCTTCCTTCCTTCCTTCCTTCCTTCCTTCCTTCCTTCCTTCCTTCCTTCCTTCCTTCCTTCCTTCCTTCCTTCCCTCCCTCCTGGTTGGCATGGCCTAGTCAGCCTCCTGCACCACAGCAGGGGGGTGTTTTTGCCTTCCCCGGGCTCCAGAGGATTTCCTTGAGCCTCCGGGAGGGTGAAAATGCCCTCCCCGGGCTCCAGAGGCTCTCTAGAAGCAAGAAAAGGGCCCATTTCTGGCCTTCGGGGGGGGGGGGCATTTTTCACCCTCCCCAGGCCTCCACAAAGGCCCTACACTTACCTGCATCCAAAATGGGCTGTGTGGCGACTCTTGGGAGGAGCGGGGCAGGGTGGGTGGGGCCAGCCAGGAGTGGGATTTGGGGGTTCGCCGAACTCCACAGAACCTTAGCTAGAAGGTCTCCTGAACCCCTGCCCCTGAACCCCCAGCAGTCCACCCCTGTTTGTGCCTCATATCTCTATGTCAGGTAGAACACCAGACCACTGTATTTATGTTCATAACTTAGATTTTTTTTCCCTATGGCAACTGAGTGTCAATCTCTACCTTTTCATTGCTGTATCTTCCAGTCACCTCAGACCTGGGTTCTCGTGTTCTGTTTTAATAGGCTGAGACCTTCTTACATGGAAGAACTGCTTTTTCTGAATTAGTTATCTAGCTTGCCATTATCAAAGGAAATAGAATCTATTCTGAGAGTGGCAATAAGGAAACTGGAAGAGACTGTCATTTAAAAAAAATGTATGATAAATGTTAGAATGCAGCATATTATCTGTGTCCAAAATAGATGCTGCTATTATTTATTCATTATTCCTATGGGTAAATATTTCTATTTATGAGACAAAAGGAAAATGTATTTGATGTATTTGTGCTATGTTTATTCACATGACTATTCAATAACCAAATTCAATAGAACTGGATATATGTCAGCCCTTTGAGGTAGTCCAAACTAGGAGACCAAAATCATAAATACTAACTCTACTTTTATTATAAGATAAAATATATTTTATTTTTATAGTATAAATAGTAAAGTCTTGTAAGTCTGAAAGCACTTCCCCCCTCCATCCAGAGATCTTGGGAGGGTCAATTCTGATACATTTTCTCAAATTATGTATCTGATTTGGATTCAAATTTTGCTTATCAGACTGTTGTCTAGGTTGCAGCTCTTCCTCCTGACTCTCAAGGTTATCCTCACAGCCCATTACACTACACAAAGTGTGAATTTATGTATGTTTTATTGGTTAGATTTATTTCCACCTTTATTTCAAAATCTCAAAATAGCATATATAATAGCACTGTTTCCTCTAACTTTAGGCCATAATTTATGGAGTAGATTCAGCTGAGAGACAGTGATAAACTCAATCATCCAAGAGGCTTCCAAATGGAGTGGCCAGTTGCTTTTTGGGTACAATTCAAGATAGTGTTACAGTATTTCAAAACTGTCAGAGGCTGAGGGAGCCAGTTTGATGTAGAACTCAATTTTATATAGAAACCCAGTTTAGTGGTTAAGAAATCAGGCTAGAAACTCGGAGAGTATAAGTTCTCGTTCTGCCTTAGGCACAAAGGCAGCTGGGTGACCTTGGGCCAGTCTCTCAGTCATAGGAAAGAGGCAATGGTAAGCCACTTCTGAAAAATGTAGGGACTTGGCCAAGCTATTTGCTAGGAGTCAATGCTGACTGGAAGGCACAAAAATTAGTTTTTATAAAAGTAGCATCTAGGTTTGAAGAAATACTATTTTTCATTTTTTTAAACATATTTTTACCAACTCGAACATTGATGTGGATTGAAAGGTAGAAAGATAAATTAAAATAATAAATCATACAATCATATCCCTTTGTTATTGGCAGAAGAGTATACCATGTGTTGGGTCACACCTGATTTTTTTCCACTTATATATACCGGTAGTTTGCTTTATTGATGAGCCCTTGGGCCATATTGAAATATTTCATTAATGGCCTGCAACTGAGGCTTAAATCCATCTGTGGAGTTGAAATCCTCCAAGTACATCTTGGGGATAAGCCCATGGAAGGCAATGAGGCTTCCTCTGAAGCAGAGACAGAATGCAGAATTGTACTGCAAAGTCTCTTTCCTTTAAAAATGCAAACTTCAATTGAAATCTTGTTGGTGTTAGCTTTGTTTTGCTTTTTTTTCAATGCCATTTAGTGCTGTGGGTGTTCTGATTAATTTAGCTATATGTTGCTGTCATGTTGAGGCCATTCATCTTCTGTCGTGGAGCATGTAGTCCTCAATCTCTCTCTATCATTCTACCCCTTCAGGCCTTATTTTCATCACATTTTAGACAACTCTCCCCTGTCTGTCTTTATCTTGTTAGGCTTTCAGCAGATTAAGCTGAATCTTCATTCATTCAGTCTTGCTGTCAACTATTTTTATTTTTTTTCCCATCCAGCTGGTCTCATTTTCCTATTCATAATATCTCCTGTCTAGTTTTGGGATAATTACATCTCACTCTTGAGGATGTCATGGTGAAATCAGATCTTCCAACAGGCATGAATTTTATTATTGTTATTTTAAATTGCAAAGAAGGATTGAGTAAATTGTTGTTGTTAGAATAGGACAAGGTTGTGTTAACATTTGAAACAAGGGAGACATTTAAAAGAATGGAAGTGAATCAAAGATGATGGCAGAATTGCTCTGTAAATATAAATTAGAGAATCGGGAATGACAGCTTCAGGTTTTTATGGAATTCTTGGGCGTCTTTTCAGTTGGGGGCCTCCTTCACTGGGTCACCGATCATCTTCACCATCATTGTTACTGGACATAATTTGCAAAAGAAAGAATGTAAAAAATCTCCCCTCTTTTCCTCTGCTTCTTCCCACAGCAAGAGAAAAATCTGCATCCATATCCCAATTCCAAATTCCCCTGCGATTTACTTGTATATTGAATAAGAATTTTAGCAATCATGGAAGACACCTGATCAGGCATCTAAGTAACTAGCTGTTGCAAAATTAATATTGCATCTTGCTGAACACAAAATTGCTCAATGTGGCATTGAAGTATGGTGTGGTTGGGGAATAAAATGATAATTGTACAAATGGCTTAACAGGATACTTTGGGACATACTATGCTTTCTTTATAATAGAAACAAATAGGGACTTAATCATATCATATGTAAATGTAAACTAAATAATATTTTAAATTAGTATGCTGTGCATTCACACTAAACCTTGGAAAATTTAAAGTCACTCATGCATATTATGAAAATCTGTATTAATTCTTAACATTCTGGAGCATTTGCCTGTTGCTAAGTATACTGATTTACAGTATATTGCTTGGGACTTATGGAATAAATCACGGTTATGAACTCTCATATTAAGTTTCATGTGGCAACATATCTGTATTTTTTTAATTGGTAACAAGTTTGATCATGTCTAGAGTTGACAGGGACAGACACTTAGAGTTAATGTTTTTGAATTGTGCAGTTTCAATTGGGACATTCATGCAAGGAGTCAAGATGATGGCCATAAATGTATGACTGAAGCTTGGCTCTGCCTTATATACATTACAAGAAAGAGATGAGCAAGGGCCAGTGTTTCTCAATCTCAGCAATCCTACTGAACATGCTGACTAAGGAATTTTGGGAGTTGAAGTCCCATCTTAAAACTGCTGAGGTTGAAAAAAACTGGCATAGACAAAGAGCAGGAATGGGAAAGTAAGAGAAACAGAATGTCTTTATTGTTCCATATTACCAAGTGAAGACTTTACTAACTAAACTGGAAAGCTTCTTTTATTGGACTGGCAGGACACTCCTGACTTTTATATAAGTACATATACAGCTGCTGGGCAATTCTGGTTTGACTTGAAATATTTCATGTTAGACATATTTCGGTATATGTTGCCTCAACTCCCTAGGGGGTTTAAATAGTATGTTTTATATAACTGTCCTGAAATGGTTTTAAAATATTTTAAACTAAATATAAAACAAATCTTAGTTATAGAGATGAAAAACTAGAAAATTCAAATGCAAAATCTATTGCAATGATATATCACATAATATGTTAATATCCTAATTATAGTTTGTTTTAAAACACCACAATTTCTCAAATGATCTCTCCATAAAGAACATATGCAGCTGGACATTTCATTTTAGTTCTGTTGGTATAAGCATGTTTTTATCAATGAAAATCACATTTCATTAAAAAAAAGTGGTCAGGTTTGATGGATTTCTTGTTGGAATATTTGTTTGATAAGTCTTTCCTCCCAAAAGATTGATCATAGTTTTTACATCCAAAATGCTATAAGTACTCCATAAGAAATCTTCCATGTTCTGGCTATTTCTTGGCATGCTACAATTCAGAAAACAGTTAGAGGTTCCTTCCCGTGTAAGACAGAGTTTTGGCCTTTACAAAGCTTAATGTTACCTTGAGTGCTAGTTGAAATGTTAGCTGGAAGTTTACTTTCTGTACTTTATGGATCAGACATAACTAACCCTTCAGACAGAAATTAGGTTAGCCATTAAATATTGTAGTTTGATTTTTATTTGATTTTGTTGGTTGCCAAGCACTCAAATTTTGATCAGGTACCATGGTAATGCTGCAATGGTCATGTGAAAATTAGCCATAAGTTACTTTTTTCAGTGCAGTTATAATTTCAAATGGCCACTAAACAAATGGATATTAAGTCGAGGACTATCTGTATATCAGTAAGTAAGCATAGTTCAGGCAAGAAAAATATGAGTGTGCATATAAGTCCTTTCTCCAGTAATTCCATAAACCCAGCTACTTTCAAGAGCTTGCTTTTCCATATAAAGATCAGAAGATAATTCTGTTTTTTGTACCAATTTGTTTTGGGGAGTTGTAAGTACTATATGTAGTTGTAGAAATTTTCAGGGCACTATACTGAATAAACCAAGGTTTTAGCTAGGTGCACAGAGACATTAGGAATAAGACCATCATGTTTCCTTATTCACTTTGGTTGAACAGAATTGGTACCAGTTTGGATTGGAACAGGTAGTACAGACAAACCCCATGTAACTTCATCCATAGGTACGTGACTATGAGGAAATACAGCAGTAGTGGGATTCAATTTTTTTTTACTACCGATTCTGTGGGTGTGGCTTGGTAGGCATGGCAGAGGATGGATACTGTAAAATCTCCATTCCCACCCCACTCCAGGGGAAGGATTCTGTATAATCCCCATTCACTTCCACCCCACTAACCTGCTTTCCAGGTCCGTTCTCTGCAGGGCAACAAAAGAAGACCCAGCCAATCAGCTGAGATTCGGGAGGCAGAGGAGAGATGGGCGTGGGGTCAATCAGAGGTGGTATTCCGAACTACTCAAAATATCTGCTATCGGCTCTCCAGAACTGGCAGAACCTGCTGAATACCACCTCTGAAATACAGTATGAATGTGTAGTATGACATATTTGTTGGTAGAGATAGCTGAGAGTAACTTTATCTTTTTTGGGTGCAATTATACTTTTTTCAACCACGATCATAGGAAACATTGAATCTGGCTCAGTGTACTCCCTGGTCCATGATACTGTTTTTCCCTATGGTCATGAATTATGCACATGATCATAAATTGCCCATGTAATTCATGCTTTCTTCTTATTTCATACATGCACAATCAGATTCAGTAGGAAGAAAGGAGGAAGTGAGTGCAAATTTATTTTTGGCATTTCCTCAAAATGAGGAGAACTTATAATGTGAGTATCTATCAAGTGTTTCAGTATCAGTACATTAACTTTGACAGTTTTTCCAATTTAACTCCAAATTAAAAAATTGCCATACTTCTGTTTATATTTGTCCCTAGTGAGGTAAACACATATAAAGATTCATTGAGAGGAGATTATTTATAAAATTATGTATAATATTTTATTTTTTTTATAAATAATATAAAAATAAAACTATCCAAGCCTACACACACACACACACACACACACACACACACACTCCCTAGGTACAAAGTAGCACAATAAAATTGTACATGTAAAGATGTCTCAGTTACTAGAGTGTATGAAAACACTTTGTTTGCATAGGAGATTCATTTGTACAATGGAATTCCTATAAAAATGCTTTGATCTCTAGTTTTTAATCAAGTTTGCTGTACTTTCCTGGAAAATGCTGGTACATTACAGTGAACAGCACATATGATAAAAAAAAATATCAACATTTAGACCTAAGTTCATGGAGTGTCTTGAGCTAGTTATATCTCAATATAACCTTATTCACAGATCTTATTGTAAAAAATATTTTTTTGATCTTGATGCACTTATCAGATAGATATAGCAACAGCACTTAGACTTACTATATATACACCACTTCACAGTGCTTTCCAGCTCTCTCTAAGCGGTGTACAGAGTCAGCATATTATCCCCAACAATCTGGGTCCTTATTTTACTGACCTCGAAAGGATGGAAGGCTGAGTCAGTCTTGAGCCTGGTGAAACTTGAGCTGCCAAATTGCAGGCAGTCAGCAGTCAGCAGAAGTAGCCTGCAATAGAATATTAGTAATGTTCCGATTAAATAAGAACTATCTCTCAAAATATAAGGATTTGCCCTTTTCCTTTTCACTTATGATATTTTTATTTTTTTAATGGGACCATCCTAAAGCTGTAACTGGTTCTGTAAGAGGAATGACATTTGGATTAATAATTCAGCCCATTAAAGAAAATTTAGAAGTGAAGGAACAGTGAATATATGACCACTATTGTGTCACTTCTTTTTGGTTATGTCTGACAAACTCTTGAGTGTTTCCAATTTCTATGTGACTTTTGAGAAAGGATCTCAGTGTTCCATCAGGTTACTTAGCTCCATTTAATTTGAGGCATGTTTTTAGATATCATCTAACCAAAAGAACAGAAGTATATATTATGTTTTGTGTGCATCAGTTAAGCAGAACTTGAGCAATATACTGGGTAGATGTGCTTTAATATTTAACTAATAGATTGTTATCCTTTGTTGGGAGACAGTGGAATATTCTACATTTTAACCTCTGCACAAAGCAGAACTTTAACTTTATAAAACTAATGGCTTGAAAAATTCACTTGAAAGATTGGTACACTGATCTGAAAGGAAGAGATGTGCACCAGAGATTTTCTATTGCAACTACATATCTTTAAAAACATTCTCCTATCATACTGAAAAATCTCTCAGTAATAACAATTGTTCTCCTAGTTTCCTCATTGAGAAGGCATGCTACCTCTGATCCCATTTTCTCCTTTCCCAACCCTTGTTTTTAAGTCAGCCATAAGTACTAATATTGATCAATGCTGAAAATATTTGATATAAGTTTTGGTGTTGGGTGAATCTGAAGTAGCGTCATTCTCTGCTGAAGAAAATTTAGTTGGTGGAGCTGGAATTCAGACAAAATTTATCTGGTCAAGTGTGAAACCTGGGTGAAATCTGGTTCACACCAGGTGGTCTGGATGGCTACACCTGAATGGCCCGTTACAGAGACTGATATCGTTGGCATTATGAAAGCCCACACAAAGGGCTCACTGCTAATCTTTGAGAGTTCCTAGATTTGCTGTTGTATTGTCTGACTATTTTTCTGCTTGCTTTTGAAGAAGGAAGTGGAATAAAAAGGAGAAGCAGGGATTTTCACACTACCCCTGAGAGTTGGTGTGGGTTGGAGCCAGAATAGAAAGCAAATTAGCAATACCAATAGTAAGAAGAAGAAATGGCAATGGGAGCCTGTTGATTAAAAGATAGATGGAAACATAGATACATAATGTATATATATAAAAGCAAAATACCACTTACGCATCATCACAAAATCTCCAGAACTGTAAAGCCTACAAGCTTGAAATTTGGCACGTATGTTCCTCTTGGCTTCTAGGTCAGGGGTGGGCAAACTTTTTGGCTCGGGGGCCTCATTGACTTTTAAAATTTGACAGACGGGCCGGATCAGCACAAGATACGGTGCATATAAAAAACTGCAAAATCGCCACAAAATCAAGTCACTGCGCCTCATGCACTATATCTGGTGTTGAAATGCCTGTCATTACAAGTCAAAATCAAATGAATGCAATCATTCAATCATTCACATCAAACCTTAATTCTGTACCAATCTTCGGCGGGCCGGATTAAAAAGACCAATGGGCCGGATGTGGCCCGCGGGCCGTAGTTTGCCCACCCCTGTTCTAGGTGCTCACTAAATAAGGATTTTTTGAAATGACCATCAGAGCATTAGTATTTCGTATTATTATTATTGCTCTGATGCTAAGGAGTTCTACTCCCCCTTCCCACCTGAAAACAAATCTGTTCCAAATGCAAAACACAAGCAGAGGAGAGGAGTTTCAGTTTCAGTTTTAGTTTTACAGCAACAACCAGCTTTAGTACAGTTGAGCTAAGCCACGCCCAGGCTCCTTGCTATCTCCTTCTTGCTCACACAGCAAATATTGTTTCAGTTTCCTCAACTCTCTCACACACTGATAGGACGTTAGCCAGATGAACACCAATGGATGCTGGTAGACAGAGGGAGAATTCCCCCCTCCCTTATTTTCCTCCCCAAAAAACTAAGCCCAACCACATAGTTTCACAGCGAAGCACTGGTATCGAGGTAGTCTTAAAATAATAGAATCATTGACTTGGAAGTTAATTAAGATCTAAATCCAAACTTATGCTCAATGGAAGAATTAAAAGTGTGAAAATAAAAAGTGTATTAAAAATTTAAAGAAAAGATTGATAGATGGCTGAAATGCATCCAGTGACAGGGATTCCACCATCTCTTTGGATAATTGATTATATTATCCTGCAGTTAGGAAGCATTTCCTAATATTTTAAATCTGTCTTCCAGTAATCCGTTATTCTGTATTTATACTCTTGACCTCCCTCTCTGTGTTATTCTTTCAGGAATTTTGAAAAGGGCTATCACCTTCCCTCAATCTTCTTTTCTCTAGACTAAACATTTCTAATTTCTTCAGTTTTCATTCATAGGAACTCACTTCTGCAGCAAGAAGAAAGTTTAAAAAGAAAGTTTGTGTAAACACTGGAACTATCTGTAATCCTGAAGTATTGTGATCTGCATTGTGGTTTGAACTATTGAAATCCTATTAAGAGATTTTGATTAAATAGAGAATATTCGTAACAGTATGCTCTGTCATGTCTTCAGTGAACACATTGAACCAATATTCAAAATATTTTTTGAAAAAGGATGTGAAACACAGTAAAAATGCCATTTTCATTTTATGTAGTCATTGAACATTGTTCTAATAATATTTTGTTGGGTCTTTGGCAAACTTGAAATTGGTGGCAGTGTAGAGAGTGAGAACACTGGAGAGTAATGATTTCCACCTTGGCATCCTTTTGTGTAGTTCGCTTTTTTAAAAAAGTGTTTCATAATGGTAGACACTGACACTACACAATGCAAGAGTGGTTTGCAGATCCCTTGTCACTACTGTGAGGTTCTTTAAAAGCTTTCAGAAGATCGTATACCTTACCCTTGAGGTGAATTTTTAGACAAGCATTTCTGGAAAGAATAATTATAGAGATGCAACAGAGTGGTCAATGCCTGGAATGCACTACCTGACTCTGTTGTTACATCCTCTAATCCCCACTCCTTTAACCTCAAACTATCCACTATTGACCTCACCCCATTCCTAAGAGGTCTGTAAAGGGCGTGTATAAGTGCACCATCATGCCTACCGTCCCTGTCCTATTTTCCGCATTTATTCATACCTATTTCCTGTATTCTTACTCATGTTTATACTTATACCTATTATCTTGTAAATGATTGACAAATCAAATAAAATAGATAAAATAAAATTTTCTCTATTTGTTCACTATCTACCTGTCTAAGGATAATGGAAACCAACAGATCCAACAATGGTTTTCTGAGGTTTGCAGAGATCTGTTTTGATTGGGAAAATGATTTACTTTCGAAAACGTCTGTCATGAGGAACAAACTTCAATGGTTACAACCAATGTTTGTATTTTCTTAATAGAGAAAACCTCTTCAAGCTCATATCTTATTTGTCATTGCATTAATTGGAACATATGGCACAATTTTACCCCGCAAGAGGGGAAATTGCCATAAGGCTTCACATATTGTTTCCTAATATTGGACAAGAGTGTTCAATAAAGACAAAACACAGTACTCTGTTTGGAGTGTTGTTATTTAACCAGAATCTTTCCTAATTAGTAGGGCTTAGATGAAGCTTGGGTGACACAGTAAGTCCAATACTGCAGGTTTACTGCAGTAGGATAGTGTAGGATAGTTGTAAAGGCTTCACACAATATTCAAAGTAGGATACAATTAGCAGAAAAATCTAAGATTTCATCAGTGGCAAATATCTGTAGTTTGCGTGTAGGATAAGGGTAGAGGTTCATTTTCCAAGCTTGTGGGTTCATTTCTGAACGTTTCGTTACCAGGCTAGGTAATATCTTCAGTGGAATTAGGGAATGGCATTGTTGGTGTTCTTCTGCACCTCCCCCCAACCAGCACTTCACCTCCCAATGACCTTCACCTGATGTGACTTTCCCATCACAAGATCCTCACGTCGTGTAACCAATATGTGACCCATCACAAAACTCATCACAAGATTCATCATAAGACCTACTGACCACATGAAGCCCTTATAAGCAGAAAAACACCAACACTGATATCCCCTAAATCCCACTGAAGATGGTACCTAGCCTGGTAATAAAATGCTTGGAAACCAACTCATAAGCCTGGAGAATGAACTTCCATCATAAAAAATTCTAAGAGCATCATGCAGAAATTATACCTCTGCTGATGTAGCCTAATAACAGGATTTATCCTTCACATATTCACATGGACATTCACACTGCTCAGTCATATTCAGCAATTAATTACAATTCCAAGATCTTTTTCACGTGTGTTATTGCCAAGCCAAACAGCATGTTTTATATTTGTGCATTTGAGCTCTGTTTCTTAGATTAAAAACCCTTTGCATATTGCTTCTATTAAATGTAAATTATCTTCCATCCATTTTTATGAGCTAGCAAAATTGAAATTAAGATTTTTTTGATCTATGGTATTTGCTATTTCACCTAGTTTTGCGTCATCTCAAAATTTGATAAATATTTTCTTTAGCTCTTCATCTAAATAATAGTAATTACTATTACTAATTACATCAACAAAGGTATAAGAATGAACTTTCTGGAATTCCACTTGATAGCTCCTTCCTCCAGTGTGATCAGAAACTACTGATGAGGGCTTCTTGAGTACAGTTTCCAAGTCAGCTATGTACCCACTTAATTGCCAATATCAGAAACTAAACTAGTCCTGTTACACTGGATTATTATTTCATGTACAAATAAACTTCCTGGATTTGTAAAGGAAATTATAAAGTAAGTGCCAAGTTTTTTCAATATAGTCTAAGCATTTATTTTTATTGCATCTGTTAGATTGATATTGTAGCTTTTGTAGAGGAGTTCAAGACTGCATAAATAATGCTTCTTCTTATTTTTCCCATAGTATCTGTTTGTCACATAGGTGGCTTTGAAAAAAGTCCTTAAGAAATTGGAATCCAATATAAACGGATTTACAAAGTAACAGAGAACCTTGGAGGTCTTCTAGTCCAACCTTTCATTTGAGTGTTAAGCTTTATATCATTCCATACAAATAACTGTCAAATCTCTTCATAAAAACCTCTGGTGAGGGACTCCCACAATTTCCAGAGGCAAATTGTTCTGATAATACTACTTCTTTTGCCCTTGGGTACTTTGGAGAATAGGTCAACCCTCATCTTGTGACAGTTCTTCAAATATTGGAAGACTGCTATCATGTCACCCTTGTACCTTTTCTTCATTAAACAAGATACATCTAGTTCCCACAATCATGCATTGTAAGATATAACCTCCAGTTCCCTCATCATCTCTGTTGCTCTTTTCTGCTGTCTTTCTAGAATCTCAACGTCTTTTTTTTTTTGTATGATGGTAATTTCATGATTTGCTGGAGTATTATAGTTCCCTACTTCCAACATTTGTTTTGGCAAGACAGCAAGAAGGAAATTGTAACCGATAAAGATGAGGGCTGCCAAAGTTTAGAAGAATCAGTTATGGTTACATTTTAGCAGTCGACAAAGCATAAGCCACCCAGGAGACTATAGCTGTTTCTGATCTCAAATCAAATTGGGATCCAATCTAGGAACCAGCTTGAAACCAATCCACAATCATTCTAGTAAACCTTAATTAAAAAGAAAGATGGCACCTTGGACATTGGGGGTGGGGGACAAGAGAAGTGTTGATTGGCGCAAATAATGTCACAGACACATGATATCATTTTGGCTTATATTCAGCACCACACCACTAATTCTAAGAGTGAGCTTTCCCAACAATATTTGTTTAAAAGCCTTTCCCATCCCCATTTGCTTCCACTGAATAGGTTGCTGAATTTTGGCAATAATTTTTCATCCGTCTCTCCCCTCCAGAAGAAATGAAGAATTCTTTAATGGGCTGACTATCTTATTTAGATTAATTTATTTGATTTCTGTAGCCACCCATTTCAACAAGTGACTCTGAGCTGCCATAGAAATGAAATAAAACTAATAGATAAATTTATTACAGCAAATAAAAGGAATATTGTAAGCAGTGCGATACAAGATTCTTTTATTCCATAGCTGGAGTGAAAGAGCCTTTCACTGCAGCATAAGTAAAGTTTCAGGCTGGCTGGGTGTCTCTTTCTGTCAGATGCCATTGCATCAGACTTAAAGCCATTTGTCATCCCTGAATTTCATTATCTGCTCCTTCCCTGTCTTTCAGTCTCACTTTGCTAGGACATTTGTTCACCGTTGACCTCCCTGACAAATAATACACCTTAATTATGTTGGCAAGAGGGATATGTCATTCCTGGGCCACTTTAATTGTCTATCCGACAGGCGTCCTGCTGCAGCATGAGGCTTCCATGGCATATTTTGACTATTTCAATTGTATGTCTGCCCCAGCCTTTTGTTTTTCCCTTTCAAATCAGAAAAAAAATACATTTTTATAGAAATAACATACAAGACTATTACACTTTTATAATTTTTACTTTATTGCACATGAATTCATAAATTGAAATGATTGTTTCCCTAAAATATCTTATTTTACCCGATTAAACATGCATCAGAACGCAACTGTTAAAATTGAATTGGTTTATGTGGAAAAATTGAAGCACAGAGATAAATGTTTCCTTGTGAAATCAGGCTGAAAAATCCTTAATTTTTGCCACAGCTATTTTTTTAAAAAAATGCAAAACCACATTTCTGTACAGATGAAGAACAATAATGAATAATGTATAAGTCCAGTGGCTGATTATTGATATTTGATTACTAATAGATATTTATTACTTATCACATATTTGCATAATGCCAGCTTTAAAGGGATTCTCTTGGGTTTATGTGCATAAAAAAATAACCAAAATAAAACCATAACATCATAAAACAATCAAAACTTCATTCAGATAATTAAATAAAAATAATACCATACCCTCCCAAGCAATAGTAGCTCATGAAACCCCAAGAACCCTATGAATTATAATAATTTTCACAAATGACAACAGTATTGTAGCCATCTGAACTTCTGGAGCAGTGCCTTCCAAAGGATGATAAATACAATTAAATAATTAGATAGTTAAATAATTGAGATGATTAACAAAACCAGTATAATACCCTCTCAGAAAATGGTGTACAAGTAGACCAATTAATTCAAAAACCTCTAAAAATCACTGTAATTTTAACATCCTTCCTCAAAACAGTAGAATAGGAGTCATCTAAACTTCTGAATAAATGTCTTTTAAAGCACTATTTCTTAATTTCACCCATTTTAAGAAGCATGGACTTTGACTACCAGGATTCCCCAACTAGTATGGTGGATGAAGAATTCTAGGAGTTGAAGCCTATACTCTTAAATTTACTGAGGTTGAGAAATACTATTCCAAAGGATAAATGCAATTATCGGGCAGACCTATCTGTATATTTTATTTTTATAATGATACTTTGTATAGGTGTATTTGATGAGGTGGTGTCTTCATTTTAGAATGAAGGGTCATCTATTAAAATTAGGTAATCAATGGTGCTTAGTTCTGCTTTAAACAAGGGACTCCTTTTTGTTTATTTCACTTCTGGTGTGTCTCTCATTTATTCCTTAAGATACTATCATCCAATAATTGGACACTTTTAAAATGTTGATGCAAAGTCTTGTCACTTAGCTTTAGGTGGAACTTTTAACATTGAACAACACTAAGGTCTTCTCCAAAGTGAAGACCAAAGTCAGATCAATTCCTATAAATTGGAGAATGAGAAATGGTGTTATGCTGGCATTTTTTCTAAAAACAGCTGATTGTAGGTGCACTGGTGAGTAATAGCTGGATACAGTAATTCCTGTTCACCTATTTACTTAAAAATTATTCCCTCCTCATTATACCTAGCCTTAGGGCAGTTTACAACACATAATTAAAAGCAAAGCCATTAAAAACAGGAAATTGTAATATGGTATAGTGGCAATTTCATTCTAGCAGAGAGAACTTAACTTTGCCAATTCCCAGTACTGAATAATACTGCAAGGGATGGCATAAACTGAACAATATTTTTCAACTTCAGCTTAACTTTTTTCATGCAGTGACTTCAAATAGATGAGGAAGCTGATATAAGTCTCATGTTATTTACAATAAAATCATAAAAGCACATCCTGTTATTTCACATAATTTTGTGTGTGTGTGTGTGTGTTTGTTTGTATGCTTTTGTGTGTCTATATGTATACATCTATTTCCGCTGTTAATTTCAAGATATCTAGTGTGTTTGTGTGGAAGTATTTTATGTATTTATGACCTATGAAAAGAGACATCTATGGAAGTTCTTGATTATTCAGGTCATGGTTGTCTCAAAGGTGCTTTTTCCAAAAGGCAAATGGACTTGTCTTTTTTTTTTCTTTGAAAATGTTTTGATTCTCATCCAAGAAGAATCTTCTGTTCACTTAAACTGAATTGAACAAACATGTTTAGTTTTGCCTTGGAATAATCTTGCAAAGCATGTCATGTTCCATAGATGGTAATTGTTTTAATAGAATAACGGAATTGAAAGGGGACCTTGGAGGTCATCTAATTCAACCCCCTGCTGAAGCAGGAAACCCTATACTATTTTAGACAAATGGCTGTCCAATCTCTTCTTAAAAGCCCTCAGTGATGGAGAACCCACAACTTCTGAAGGCAAGCTGCTCCACTGGCTAATTGTGATTTTTTTAAGTTAGCAAATCATCTTGACTAGTTGGTTCTTTGACTTCCATACTCAGTGAGAACTTGAATCTGAATAGCTCTTCAGCTAGAAGTGGAAATGAAAGCTCTTTTACTCTTGTTCTTAGACCCTCCTCATATAGACTTTTAAAGAGTGAAAGCATTCTGAAATTAGTGCAAGAAACAAATTGATAATCAATGCAGAAATTTGTAAATAATTATTGTGTATTCACCAATACATTTTTTCCAAGTACCTTGTGATTATTTTTGAGGAGTAGATGTATCACAGTCCAGCTTCTTATATATTTAGTGATTATTATTATAAACAATTACATGGAATGCTAGAAAGTCATTTCAAAACAATGCAGGATTTTGATGTCTACCCCAGTACAATGTTTAAACTTTACTTATTAAAAACCAAAAGGATACCCTGCCCTTTATATCTGCATTTCCAGGAACTATATTTAACCCAGCATAAGGTAATTTGATTTGTTATGGTGTCTAATATTTTACATTTTGGTTTTTCTGAATTCTGACAATTTTTTATATTCAATGTCCTTTTTCTCTGGTCATCCTTCTTCCTACCTAGCATTTGTTTTACTGAAGAAAGTATAGCCCTATTATTGTACCCCAGCTGAATTCAGTTAGGGTTTGATGCTCAGCAGGGAAAAATAACCTTTACATGATGAAATATCTGTGTTCAGTCTCTGTCATCTGTTATCTCTAGTAATAAAAAGATCATGTAGTAAATGATGTGATTAATATCTCCTGAGGCTCTGGAGAACTGGAACAAGTCAGATACTAGTGGTTTGGTGCAGACAAATTCTCCAATATGGTATAAAAGAGCTTTTTGTATTCCTACAGAGAGATATATAGGTACTCCTCAACTTATGACTTTTCATTGAATGATGGCTCAAAGTTACGACAGTCTAAAAAAAAAGTGGCTTAAGACTTGTATTCACTTTTACCATCATCACACCACCTTCAGTTGAGCACTTGGCAACTGGCTTGCATTTATGATCGGTTGGTCATGCTATCCCAATTTGTGAGCTGGTTAGCCAATTTCCAGCTAAGCCATTTGGGAAGATGGATCCAATTAAAGGCTGTGTGTTTTGTTTAATGAGCACCAAAAAAATGTTTGTAAAATTGGGTCCAGTCTGACTTACAACTGCAATGATCAACAGCAGAAATTGAAGTCTCAGTTGTGGTCATAAATTGAGTATTACACATTTGAGCAGAAACCTGTCTATTTATTCTATTATCTAAATCTCTCTGTCTGTCTGTCTGTCCGTCTATCCATCTATCCATCTAGATCATCTATCTATCATCTATATCAGTGTTCCAGGGAAACAAATTCCAACACTAAAACTCCAAGACAGGCATTTTCTCAAAGTTACATTTTATTAGAGTTGTCATACTGGCACATCTGGGAAAACCTGAATCTGAGAGTTGTGGATTTTCCTCCAATAATTAAAAATCACAAAACCTTTCCCCTGCACCCATTACTCCATCACATGGCCCAATCACCATCCATTCCAATTTGAGACATCCCTCCTCCAGGTGCAGAAATAACATGACCTTGATTGTGAAGAAGAATGCTATTACGTCTAACAACAACCACTCTACAAAAATCCCCCCTCCCAATTTCCCAGGCACAGGAATGTGCCAGCGTGAAGCTTCTAGTTTTAATATGGCTTCCAAAGCTGACAATCTATCTCTATCATCTATCTTTATCTCTATCCTGCCTAGCGACGCTGGGCTAAAAGTTCAATTGGTGTAGGGGAAGAATCTGGAGCCATAGTTAAAAGAGGGATCAGCCTAGAATCCCCTACGTAGCCACTAGTGAACTAAGTCCAATTTCCCTTGAATTCTGTGGACCCTTAAATCTAACTCCAAGCATGTGCTAACTGTTAGCTGAGAAAATTCTTTTGCATAGGCAGGAGTAGCAATAAATCAATTTAACTGGAGTATCATATTTGGATTTAATCCTTTGTGCCTGACAATTGGTTTTATTCTTGGTTTATTTCACAATCCTTGATTAATGAAACTCCACTGAGTATCAGTTTCTGTAGAAATAAGTAGCAGGTGGATAGAATGCTTTTCAGAGGATCCCTGAGGAAATGCAATAAAGAGATCATAAACATTATACCTTAGCAAGGAAACTCCCATATGTGTTGGCCTTCAGCTATCATCCTTAAAAAACCATTATCTCTGTTGACTAGCGTATAAAGTCTATGGAGATTCTCAAATATCCAAGTTTTAGTTATCCCATGCTTTTTCCAAAAGGCAACTGGACTTGTTTGTTTTTTCTTTGTAAATGTTTTGCTTGTCATCCAAGAAATGTCCTCAGTTCTTCTTCAAAACCGAAGAAGCTTCTTGAACAAGAAGTGAAACATTTTTCAAAGAAAAAAAAAAAACCAAGAAGATCCAATTCTCATTTGGAAAAAGCACCTTGGGATCTGGGGAGTAATGTAATGTAACTCAACCCCTCTGGAAGGTAACCCACTAAGGAAGGTTAAAGTAAAAGAACTCATTCATCCTTTCAAGTGATGATTTCCTGCTTGAATAACAGAGTTGGAAGAGGCCTTGTGAGGAGGAGTCTTCTAGTCCTGGGGGTTGGACTAGAAGACCCCCAAGGTCCCTTCCAACGTTTTTATTTTGTTATTTTTTTTTCTGAAGCCATTTCGCTTACCAAGAATTATTCCAGTCGATTTGGCTTCAGGTCCTATTTCATGGAAAGTCAGGAAATGACCCTTTGAACCAGAGAAAAATTCTCAAAGAACAACCTGGGATTAAGGCCAAACATAGAGGTTCACCGGGGAACCTTGGGCAAGTCAGTCTCTCTCAGTCCAATCTATCCCACAGCATTTGGAGAAGTAAGTCAGCGATGGGATTCAAATTTTTAAACTTCCAGTTCTGTGGTCATGGCTTGGTGGGCATGGCAGGGGAAGGATACTGTAAAATCTCCAGTCAGGGGTGGTATTTGCTGGTTCTCCAAACTACTCAAAATTTCCACTACCAGTTCTCCAGAACTGGTCAGAACCTGCTGAATATCACCTCTGAAGCAAGTGCTATGTATACCTCTTTCAATTTCAAAGGAAAGGCAGAATACAAATCTAACAGATGACTTTTAAAATACACTTTTGGTATGCCTTTCCTGTTTGTATTTGATGCATGGAAGAGTCCATTGAGTTCTGTGGAGTTATCAGGAATTTTAGCAAACATGACCATCACACAAGCTGTAAGGCCCCTTTATGAGTTTCTTTTCTGATGTTGACATTTTAAATTATGTTGGAAGTTTATATCTTCTAATGTTGTCATAAAAGTGCAAAAGGCAAGATAAAGTCCAAATGGTGATGTTTTGAAGCAGACACATTGGAGAGTGTCACAAAGCAAGCAAACAAATAATCATCCGCTCCCAGCAAAAAGCTTTTCCAGTATTTTGAAAAGACTTCCGGTTTCAATTGACTAATCCTTCCAAGCAAAAGCAGAATGCTTTTGGCCAAAGATTAGTTTTCCCATACCCTGCGTGCATAAATCTGTTTATCAGGACAGGAGTGTTCTCTGCTAAGCAAGCATTTGAATCCTTTATGATCTTAATCAAAACAATTAATGCATGGTATGGTATTGTTTGTTTGAAATCCTGTCACTTCCTATTTATATGCAATGCCCACACAGCAGCAATGTAAGCCTGCTCTTCAAAAATATTTAGTAGAGTTTCAAAACAACAACACTTAAGGGTTTTTTTAAAATGAGAAAATAAATATTTCATGAGAAAAACCTTGTACATTGCATACCATAGCTCACACATTAAAATAGGATCCTTATGGCAATTGGAGGCAAATAGACATATCCCAGGATAATGTTGCAGGATCCAATCTGGGACCAGAGGTTTAGTCTTCTGAGTTTTTAGACTCAAGTTGTAGCCTATACTCAGGCATCTTTCTCACCAGAATGTGTATTCTGGACAATTCTGAATTCAGAATGAGTATTCTGAGAATAGTGGAGAATGAGTATTCTGGAGAATTCAGAATTTGGAATTCTGGAGAGTGGGAAGTCCCCAGAGGATGGGATCCAGAATGAGTCTGAATGCTTGGAAAAGAATAAACATCTGGCCCCACTGACTGACACAGCTTGGATGCTGGAACACACTGCAGTTGTCATGCATGGGGCTGGATGATTATATATAATTTTTTACTGAAATGTTAACATGAAGTACATAGTAGATAAACAGGAGAATTTTAAAGTGTGAAAAGGTAAAGCAGGTGATCCATTGCAAGATGTGAATGTTTGTCAAAACAAACAAAAATTGAGTCCTGCATAGGAATACAATTCTGCCCACTTTGTGACATAGGAAGGAAAGGTGGGCATTTATTTATTTATTTATTTTATCGCATGTCACATTCACATCATATTTCATTCACATATGTTATAAACATACCTAAGTTGCAAATATAATTTGTACTTTACTTGTTACATCCAGGAAATCAGCAACATCCCCATTATAGGCTCTGTTTTGACACTCTATCATTTTGTGTTGGATAGTTTATTTTTTGGCCCCACAGTCACAATTCAGTGATGGTATTTTGCTCCACTTAGAGAAGGCATCTGCACAACTACAATGATCATTGCAAATTTGGTTCAGTGTTGTCCGTATCAAAACCATGTGGGTATGTCAGGAGAAGAAAATAGTAGGCTATGTGTAGTGGGAATGGGCTGAACAAGAAACGTATGTAATAAATCCAGAAGGAATAATAAGATCAATAATGCATGGGTGACAAATGAATGCGGACTGAATGCAAAAAGTGAGTAAGAAATAAATATGTTGAGGTGGTTTGGCCATACAAAGAAAGAATTGAGGATCAATTTGTAGGATAATATATGAAGAAAGTGAATGCGTTCAGAAGAAGAGGAAGACCGAGAAAGTCATGTTTGGCTAGAGTTGATGAAATCCTCAGAAAGAAGCAAGTGAGAAGTTTAGAGAATAAAAGGCAATGTATGAAACAATGGATCTGGTGGAAGATTTGTAAGGATAAAAGAGTATGGAGAGAATAGTTGATATTGTTAGGGTTTTAATTATACTGGTAGTCCTCTACTTTCGACCACAATGGAGCCTAGAATTTCAGTCATAAGTGTTGCAGGCATAAGTCAAGGCACCACATAAGCAGACTTTTATGGCTGTTTTTACAATGTTCACAAAACAAGTCAGCATAGTTACTTGTAAGGAGAACCAGGGGGTTGTTCAGCGAATCCATTTTTCTGTGTTGGCGTTTTTTCAGAAACTTTAAAAAAAAAACACCATCCGAAACCTGCAAAAACCATTGCAAATCATGTCATGTTAAGTTGAGATGCTGCAACCAGTTGTAAATGAGAGCCAGTTGCCAAGGGCCCAAAATACAATCTTGTGGTGTGTGTGTGTATGAGAGGGGGGGCAGGCGCAGGTAGTTGTAACTTTGAGGATGGGTCATAAGTAGCTTTTTAGGAGTCTGGTGAAACTTTGAACTTTGATCCTCATTAAGTTGAGGATTTTCCTCATAAGCCTTTAATTTCTTTTCTCCAGGATCAAAATACAGTTTTGTAAGTGCAGGAGAAATAGGAGGAGCTAGAAAGAGCATGAGCTTCAGCATTACTGTTGTATGGAACAATCACTGTCTAGTTTGTTTGTTTCATTTCAATACTAACGTCGTTCAAATCGAAGCAGCAATGTAGTTTGAGAAGGAAAGAATCCTTACAATCTTGAACAAATTCCAACTTTCATTCTTTTATTTTTATTTTTTCATTTGGAGCATCTTTTGAAACAAGTTCCTTGTCCACTTATTCCTTTCTCTCAACAATGCTCATAACAATTAGCAATTTGCTGTCCCAAGAAAAGATTTCTTTGCTTTTTCTTCATTTGTATCCCCTCTTAATCTTGTTCTAGATGGTCCTCAAATAAAATGCTTTTTTCCTTGGTCCCTTTGCCAATCCATGCGACAAAACTCCCTCCTAGCCAGAAATCAAACTGTACTTTTTATCTGTCAGCATACAGAAATAGGAATCACCATAAACAACTGTCATAAAAGCTGATACCAGGAAAAAAAACTGAAAAGGAAATACAGGAGTACCAAAATTGTAAATTGGCAAGCAGATCAAAGAATCACAAGTGAGCCAGCTGCCACAATGCTGGGATAAAAATGAATGTGTAGACCCATTTTGAGTTGAGTTTTACCTGTGCTGTCAACATTGGTAGAAATAGTTAGACTATTGGAATTCAACTTGCAAGACAAAGTTATACAGCAATTATTATTATTATTATTATTATTATTATTCATTAAATGTATATTCTACCCATCTTGCCGAATGGTGAAATATTGTGAAATGATTTTTACATTCATCTAGCAGTGTTTCTAGATGTTCACACAGGAAAAAGACCTCCACTGTAAATTCAGATGGAACCTTTACAAATTTCTGTTGAATTTGCTTATTTGACTTCAATGACAAGAACCTGTTGGTTTTCTGTACAAAACTCATAGAATTAAATACACCCATTTCCATGATATTGTGATAGCTTTCAGTACTTAGAATAGGCATCTTATAATTGTGGAAATGCCCATAATATAAAGAAGGATTTTTTAAGATAAGGGTTGGACAGCCATTTGTCTAAGATGGTGTTTTTCAACTT